>VDFB02000015.1:13985038-14359633 GCA_007258455.2 Sequoia sempervirens | reverse complement strand
TCTTGCAAACAATGGCTAGCTCAAAAATGTTTTATCTTCTAGACGGCTTCTCCGGTTACAACCAAATCTGGGTGAAAGAGGAGGACCGACAAAAAAAAATGTTCACTACCAAGTGGGGGACGTTTTCCCACCTTTGGCTTTCAAATGTGGGAGCTACCTTCCAACGCGCAATGGATATTGCCTTTAGAGAATTGATCAATAAGATCATTTTGATCTACTTGGATGATCTAACAGTATTCTCTAAGTTAAAAAATGATCATTTTGATCATCTTGAAATGGTTTTTTAAAAATGTTAGGAGTTCAAGATATCCTTGAACCCAAAAAAATGTGTTTTTGGAGTGTCGCAAGGAAAACTATTGGGACATGTAGTGTCTAAAGATGGAATGACAATCAATCTAGAGCAGGTGAAGGCAATCAGGGAACTTCCCCTACCGGTCAATAAAAAGGAAGTTCAGTCCTTTATGGGAAAGGTAAATTTTGTAAGCAAATTCATTTATGATTTTACAAGTTTAATTAGACCTATCACCATGATGTTGAAGAAGAATCAATTGTTTAAATGGAAAAAAGAGGCTAGAGAATCCTTTGAGAAGGTTAAGGAGGCTATTTCTTTAGCTCCTGTGTTGGTAAACCCAAACCTATCAAAGGACTTCATAATGTATGTGTTCAGTACCAAATCCAACATCGCTACTATTTTAACCCACAAGGATAATGAAGGAAAGGGAGAACATTCAATATCCTTCCACTCCTGGACCTTAAAGGACTATGAAATGAACTATAACTTCATTGAAAGGAAAGTGTTCGCCATAGTTAAGGGGCTTAAAAAGTTCTGACACCTCATATCTTGCAATAAGTTGATTGTATATGTTGCGCATTCCAGTGTGCGCAAGTACATTATGGAGGGAGAAATCACAAAAAAAGGGCCAACTGGATTACTAAGATCCTTGAATATGACATTAAGGTCAAACCCACAAAGACCGTGTGGGGAAAAGGATTGTGTGAGTATTTGGCACGTGACAAAGAAGTGGCAGCTAAAGAAGAACAACCAGAGCTAGTTCTACTTAAAGAATACGAGTCTGAAGGCTACTGGTTAGCAGATAAAATGAGGTTTATGCAGACTAGGAAATATCTAGCGGGCCTCCCTTCTCAGAAGAAGAGGTTTTATAGGTTGCAGAATAGTAGATATGCGCTCATTGAAGGGGTTCTTTTCCAAAGAAACTTCAATGGTGTTCTTCTACAGTGTGTCACCCAAGAGTAGGTTAAAAAGATTCTAGACATATTTCACAACAATCCCACGAGTGGACATTACTCTGCAAAGACCACCGCCATCAAAAATATGTGTGCAGGATATTTCTAGCCTACACTTTTCAAGGACTCACATTCTCTAATCGAATTCTGCAAAGAATGCCAATTCTTCACAAGAAGGAGGAAGAACTCAACAATTCCTTTGAATCCAATAGTGGTTGAAGAACCCTTCGTGCAGTGGGGACTGGATTTCATTGGGATGATTAATCCCACCTCTAGTGTCGAACATAAGTGGATCCTCATGGCCACTGATTACTTTACCAAATGGACCAAGGCCATGCCCTTGAAGAATGCGACTGAGGTAGAGATTGTGAATTTCCTCGAGGAACTGGTAACAAGGTTTGACTCGCCAAAGACTATCATCTTCGACAACGTGAAATCCTTCCTAGGTTCAAAGGTATGTCAATTCACACTTAAGCATGGCATATTCCTAAAGACATCTTCAAACTATTACCCATAGGGAAATGGTTTGGCCGAGTCGAATAATAAAAATTTAATCTGACTCATCAAAAGAATTAGGTCAGAGCATCAAAGAGAGTGGCATCAGATCCTCAAAGCAGTGCTCTGGGCAGACTGAATAACCCCCAAGCAAGTCTTAAAGACTTTGTCGTATGAGCTGGTATACGAGAAAGAAGCGTTATTGCCTATATCTATGGAAATTCCCGCACTACAGTTGCTCAAGTCTCTGGAAGTTGAACAAAACAGAGCTGTGGAGGTCTGGTTGGCTAAGTTGTTGGAGGTACAAGAGAAAAGAGAAAAATCCCTGACAGCCATATCTAACCGTCAACAAGTGGTTAAGAGGTGGTTTGACAAGAAAACCTTTGACTAGGGTCTTAAATGTGAAGACTTAGTTATGAAATTCAATGAGAGAGCTGTAAAGCCTGGCCAACATTACAAATTTGATAGTCTATGGGAAGGCCCCTTTTCGGATTATTTAATGCAAATAACATAATGCATTTGAATTAGAGAACATGGAAAAAAAAGCATTGGGAATTCATGTCAATGGAATTCACCTAAAATTGTTTAATTAGCTTTATTAATCATTTTACCAGTGTAAATATGTAATTATGTATATATATATATATATATATTTGGGTGTTTTGTTCGGCCTAGTCTTTATCAAATGAAACCCATGATACAAGAATATATATATATATATATATATTTGGGTGTTTTGTTCAGCCTAGTCTTTATCAAACGAAACCCATGATACAAGAAGCAGAGAAAAGCAAAAGAGATAGAAAATTTGATAAAAGAGCTATGTCTTCATTATATGGTAATATATACTTTGTGATATTACAATCTAAAATGGCTCTTGGGCCATGCTTTTCGAGTATATATATATTAGCAACTTTTTGATTTATATACAAAAAGTGGAGGAGAAAAGTTTTTGTTCACTCAATTGGGGCAACAGGAACTTCATCTTCAACAGGAGTAGCAGGTTCAATAGGAGCGGCAACAGGAACAACAATAGGGGTAACAAGAACTCTGACAACAACAATAGCAAGTGGAGGAGGAAACACCTAGTTTTTGAAGTTAGTATACCATTCCATGTCGTAGAAAAGCACTACATTGTAGCATCTCAGTAAGAAGTGGCAAGCACACAAAACCCTTTGGTGGTGTTCTTCAATAGTCATAATGTGAAATCCGCTAAGAAATGGTACCCAGGGCACCATTGCATCCTCTTCAATATGTCAACGAAGATCACTTGTTGTTGGAATACCAAGGCTATATACTACATTCGTCACAACTTCACCAAGGCCTCCGAAGTAGCTCTTTGAGAAGATTTCCATGGTAAGCCTTAGTATCATCTGTTTTGGCACCTGAATATCAAGCAAAGATGTAACAAAATGAGAACAAATATCAGTGTTTACATGATACTTGTCCTCATACTCGATACAATCCCTCCCCAATACCCATTTCATTACAATTATGGCCAAAGAATACTTATTCTTTGTCATACGCTTTAAACGCCTACTAGAAATCTCACCTAGAAAAGTTTCCTAAGACCTATTGCTAGTTAGCCTAATGGGAATATTCATTGCTTACCAAAAAGCCCAATTACCAAGTGTAAATTCTATTATTATCCTTAGGTCTATTTATAGACATAGCCAGGGTACAATGTGTGTGATAAGCATGATGTTGATCAAAGACAAAACTCGAAAATCCCACCAGGTGCAAACTCGAAAATCCCACCAGGTTGTGTTTGTTGCGTGCGAATTGTTGTGTGCAAATTAAGAAGAGGTAATTAATCAACTAAAACCGGTGGTAGGCACAAGTGATAGTCCACACGGTCAAGTGCTAGGTGTCAAGCTATGGAGGCCTCTTAGTCTCCTAGGATGAACTCAAATCTTTTGTGTAATTATTGTGCCCTCTTGCTTAATCATTCTTCTAAAGTTATTAATTGAAAAAGCATGCGAAAACTCTCATACGCCTTCAATTTGTGGCCCAATTTCCCAAGAGACAATGTTGTAAGACATGATGGCTAATTGTCATTATGAATTGTTGTCTTTTCAAAAGAGTGGGAATTCATTTTGCATGCATGAAAGAGCCAACGGTACATGCCGAATTTATTGCTAACAGCTATTGTTTCAATCTCATGAATAAGGAAAGGCTAAAGTTGCATGCAAAAGAGTAACATTGTGAAGATTTTTTAGTACATAGTTTGTTGTGAAAGAGCCCAAGTGAGAATTGCAGAGGTTTTGAGCATTTGCAGAAGTCTACAGAATCCTGATATGGCCCAAAATCCTAAGATGGAAGTCCAAGGAGAGGCAATTGAAAGCTTATCTGATGCCATCTTGGCAGTGCCAATGGCGAATGTTTTCAATAACATCTCTTATGCTTCACTTGGGATGCTAGAAAAGCCAAAGTGGCCTCACACATAGGCCATGGAGAAGACAAACCACTAAAGCAAATCCCAAATAGCAGAAGATTGGGACAACATTCATGATCCTGAACTCAAAACCAACCCTAAGAGTCTTAGGGAAGTAGCCTACGAGAGGATGAAAAAGACTAATAACCAAGAGTCTGGCGTACAAGTTGTGGTTTTGCGGTCTTCTACGGTATATGGATCCCTTTGTACACCATTTCCCAAAACTAGTTCATGAATGTGCCCAGAATTTCAATCTGGATACGAGAGCCATAAAAGGTCAGAACCTGAGGGTGGTAATCAACGTTGAAGCTAGTAGGGATATGCTATGCATCCCTATAGGAAGAGGGACAGGTGTTCCAAAGAGATTCACTAAAAGCAACTCAAAAACTCTCTGGAGAACCAAAAAACATGCTTTGAGTTCTTATAATCAAGAAACAAAAAGAGCCAAGGACAATAATCGCCCACCATAGTTTCTAATTGGGCACGATGTTTTCAACTCAAACCTGTAGGATGTATTTTCTATGTTGGATTTTGTTTGCAGCATGGATAGTGATAGGGATGTTCAGGAGTTTCAAATGGGTTTGGGGTTTCAGTTAAGAAGGCAACATTCTCTATTCTGGTATGACTTCACAGAGATCATTGTTTGGGAGATGTTGAACCAATTCAAGGAATATCACACACAGTAGAGGTTCAAGTTTTCTTCTCTCCTTTCTCACATGTTTTTGCACCAAAACCCTTATTTCTTTAGAAACCATATCGTTTTGTCTGTCTTTGATAAAAGTGGAGCAAGGAAGCTAGTTTCTGCTTGGACTCCTCTCCTTTCCATAACTCATGATTACTATGCATTTTCTAAGTTTTTTCTAACTCTAATTTTGCAAGATTTTAATAAGGAGGGTGAGGATGGTTGTTATCAATTCTCCGTCGAGCAAGTAAGGTGGATGCAAGACTTTGTTCCTCCTTGCGACTGGTTCCTTGGGGAGGATTTTTCATTTGTTAGGTTGCATGGTTTTACCGAGGATCCTCTCTCCTTTGTTTCTCCTCCAAGCTCTGCCTGTGTGCCATGTTGCATCCTACTGCAGGCACCTTTTTAGGCGGGCCTCACAGTCAAAGCTTAATGCATTCACTGTGCCACGTGTATTCTTCGCAGGGATTTTGATTGCAAGGGAAGGATGAATGAATGTGAAGCCCCCTCGCTGCGCCACATGTACTAACCAACTATGTGGGCTGGTGGCATGTGTCATCTGAAGATTTCTGCTGCTTTTGCTTTCGGACCACATTCATCATTGCTGGAGGGTGCATTTTTTTCGAGGAAACTGAATACCATGATTTATAATCTTTTTGTTGCAATGGTCTTTGAGAATTATTGCGACAGGCAACAAATCCCGTGCTTGGGGAATCTTTTTGGTTATTGGCTTTCAAGCGGTGGAGAGATCTATATATACTGCTTTAACTCTCTGAAAAGGGTTCAAAAAATCATAAAAAAAAGTGAAAAAGATGGTAGGCCTTTACATTTGTTTTATTGTTTAAGACTCACAGACTGTGCCAATTTGTTCAGCCTCTCTGTTTCTTAGTTAAATTGATAAGACATTATACTATGTTGTTTATTGTACTGAGTAGTTTATCTGCAAGAATTTTATAGTTTCAATATAAATTTGTTGATTCAGATCATGTCTTGAACTCTTCTTGTTCAGTGATGCATATGAAAGTCATGTTATGTTATTTGATGAGCTTCTTGGGTTTTTCATCTATTCTTTCTGTTATTTTTGGACATGCAGATTGTTGAACGGGCCCTTAAATCTCATCCGAAGGGGAGATTTCCTGTGCCTACTTACCTACATCTTATCACATCGCCTTAGATTAGACTTTATTTTATATATTTTCTCCCTTTTCCCTTTCCAACCTCCCAAATACAAGAAGAGTTGGCTTCTTTAAAACCCGAAGGTCACTTAGTTTGGCGCAATTGGTCCCCCCATTAATGGAGTTTCCCATAAAGTTGTTTGCCTTTTTAGGCATCAACAAATACACAACCTCTTAGCCTATGACCATTATTATAACAACTATTTTAATATATTTTTCCATGTTAATTGTATGTTACCAATGGATCATCAAGGATATTATTTATTTCTACCACAAGGAGGATGCTTCATACTCTATGCATGTAGCTCATAATGAATATCAATTTTCATCTTTCATAAAGCTTGATAGTAGTTTTCCATATATCCTATAGGACTTTCTTTCATTCATATACATGATCCATGTTGATCATACCCCTCATGTGATGGATAATGATGGTGTTCCCCTACCTTCTATCAATACATCTAGGCAAGTTGCCTTATGTGATGTGGTTACAACTTCAACTATTCATGAAGTTGTTCAGGCTTCTAATATTATTTCTAAATGTAATGATAGATCTACAAATTTACTCTTAGACCCATCCCCCTTTGATAATGCATCTTATGAGGAGTCTAGGGATAGTGACTTATGTAAGCTACCTTCTTTTATGTATGATAAAGATATGATTTATGATGTGATATAGTACATAGTTGGTGGTCCCAATTAAGGGATAATCAACTATTAAGTACTAATATGGATTTAATCATATGGGAAAAATAAAATAAACAAGATAATGAATACAAAAAAGATATATTTTATTCAACACTAATGCATTAAGCCACTTGGTATTACAATTGATCCTTGAAGCCTTCAAAATTAGTCGCATATATCATAGACATTCCAAATTAGGTATACACTAATCATGAGACTCCTTTATAATCATACATGAAATATCCATCTATCTTATAACATAAGAAATAGTGCTAATATTTTATCATCTACCTACTCCTTAAGCCTAATAAATATTAATGTGTCACTAGACATCTAATCTCACATCTCAATCCCTAGCTATTTGGACTCAATCCTACATTTGGCCTCTTACCTTGATTTTGATTTTTTGTTTCCCTCTAATCCAATGCTCTCTAAAATGAGTATAAACCTTGGTTTATATAGATAAATTCAAAATGAAAACCATTTACATATTATAGCTTAATCACAATACATAATAAGGATGACCTTATGAAACATTTACAATTGACAACAACTTTACATCATCTCAAGATATGAGAAAACATGTTAAAACTATTTTGTGACTAGAAATAGATCCTCACTAAGAAACAAAACAGCCCCACATTTTTAAATATGTACACATATACCTTGAAAATAATTCAATTTGCTTGGATTACTTACCATAAGTCAATAAATGTATTAGAGAGAATTTGGTACTAGCCAGGGGATTCTAATGTGGTACTTTATTTAATCTTGATGCATCTACTTATTGTGACAACCTATGTATCTGAGAAATTTAATTCATGTATGTTTTCATGCCATAGTTTAGGCCACATAGGTGAAAAAAGGCCTTAAGATCACAGTTAATAAAAATATGGAGGATGGTTTGTCTAGTTATTCTACAAATTTTGACTTTTGTGAGTACTATGTATTAGGAAAACAAAATAGAGTAATGTTTAATTTTGGTAATACTAAAGCAAAGAGATTATTGGAGATTATTCATAGTGATGTTTATACTCATGTAAATGAACTTATTTAATTATAAAATCTTGTTATTATATTTTATTTATCAGTAATTTTCATATTATACTTGAATTTATTTTATGGTGCCTAAATATGAATTTTAGCAAGTTCAAATATTTTAAAGTTCTTGTTAAAAATAAGATGGATTAGAAAATTAAAAGCATTAACATTAGATAATGGAGGGGAATATTATTTAAATTAATTTAATACTTTCATAGACATGCAAACATTGTGAGGCAAAAAATAACTTCATATATGTCACAAAAAATTGCACCACATAGAGGATGAACAAGACATTAATAGACAAAGCTATAAATATATTAAGTAGTTCTTAGTTGGATCAATGTTTTTGGGTTGATTCTATAAGTACTACTTGTTATTTGATTCATATATCTTAATATTCTACTATGATTTGATAAAACACTATATGAAGTGGGGACATGTAAGAAATCCTCTATTCCTTTATTTTGCACATTAGAGTTTTTGGTTGTGACGATTTTGTTCATATGTCTAAAACAATGGACTAAGTTGGATTTCAAGGCTTAAAAATGTATTTTCATTGGTTATGATGATAATGTTAAGGGTTACAATCTTTGGAATCCTCTAACTTTGAAATGATATATTTTAGAAATGTAATGTGTAAGAACATAGTCTTAAGTTTCATTAAATACAACCAAAGAAAAGAAAAATAAAATAATGTATTTTGAAATGAAAATAGAAAAACAAGAAGATTCACAAATGGAAGAATAACAGGTTAGACATGAGGATGTAAAGAAATAAGAATATTCAAGTTTAAAGAGTTGAAAGGAATAAAAAGATGAGTACAACCTTGAGAAGGTCCACAAAATAATAGAAACTAATTGACAAGTATAGTCCACCAAATTTTTATTATGTTTTTTTCTTATCATACTAACAATAAACCTAGATATGTGAAGAAAGTTTTTTCTTTGAAGGATTGTGAAGCTTGGATGGAGGTCATAGAGAATGGGATGATGGCCCCGAATAGGTGTGATACTTGAGATCTAATCGAGTTACCTAAGGGAATAAACCCATTAATTAAAAGTAGGCATTTACAAATAAATTTGGAGTGTATGGACTATTAAAAGGATATAGGGTAAGAATAGTGGAAAAAGGTTACTCCCAAGTTGAGGGAGTTAATTTTGGCGAGATTTTCACTCTTATTGAAAAAATAACGTCTATTAAATTTGTACTTTAATTTATTCCTACTCATGATTTAAAACTAAAGAGAATAGATGCTAAAATTGCTTTCTTACATGGGGATCCTTAGGAAAAAAATACATATGAAATAGCCTAATGGTTTGTGGTAATAGGAAAGGAGAACCAAGTTTGTAGACTGAAACATTTAATCATTATAAGTTGTAAAGCAATCACCTCATATGTGGTATCATAATTTTAATATTTTTTGCATCAGAGTTTGGAACTTGGGTTTGTTAGGAATGAATCTAATCATTGTGTTTATTTTAAATTTATTGATATGATAAACATTGTTTAGTATATTTATGACATGGTGTTCATTGGAAATAATAAAGGAATGATTAGGGATCTCAAAAATTAGTTATCTAGTTCCATTGACATGAAGGATTTGGGAGCTAAAAAATAAATCTTGGATACATGGAGATCAACAAAAAATGTATTGACAAAAATCTTTTCCTTGGTTAAAGTAAGTATGTTCAAACTATTTTACAATGATTTTTTATGCAAGAGTGTAAGTTAGTAAGTATTCCTTTACTTGTTGGTACTAAGTTATCATGGTTTATTGTCTTACCAAATGATAATTTAAAGGGTATGGTCAATGTTCCTTATACTAGTGTTGTAGGTAGCCAAATGTATGTTTTAGTTGTAGCAATGTAAATTTTCAACCCTGGCAACTTCACACTATGTTTGTATCCCCCTTATGTGCTTGGGCCTAATTATGCTTATTGTTTGCTTGTTTTATTATCATTTTTTGAAAAACAAGGTAAAATTGGGAATTAAAATTAATTATTTATTTAACAACTTAAATCCCAAAAAGGCATGGTCTAGGCGCCCTTGACCTTCACCACCCTATTTTGACCCAATTTCTAATATTTTATTTTCAACATTTTTATATGTACAAATTTAAATTCATGTCAACTTCTAAAAATAATTATTACGAGAAATTGAGAAATGCATATAAATATTTACTGTGTTCACCATTTGAAACTAGAATGAAATTTGAATATCAATTGAGCATCCTAAAAAAGTAATCAAGGCAATTCAAGAGCAGAATAAGAATTATTTTATAGCATCATCACTAGTCAAGATTCAAGTTAGTGCATCATGTAAGATTTGTTTTATTTTTATGTTCATTGTCTTGTGAGGACTAACACTTGTACCTTTAGTCAAGCATCAAATTCCCCTTGCATGAGATGGGTGACATGACTTTAGTCCATCAAGGAAAGAAGATCTAAGTGTTAAGTTGCAACACTTGTCATTTATCATTAGTTTTGTCTATTTTCCTCTGTCCAACCTTGGGTAACATCATCATAGCCATTATGGAGGTGGAAACACCAAAACGGGGGTTGACTTAGACAAGCCCCTATATGGCACAACAATTTCTCTCCTTTATTTCTTGTAAGTGGTAGATATGAAGTGGATTTAGAGAATATTGAAGATTTAATATCAAGATCAAGCATTCAAGCACATTCATTCATCAAATTAGGGCAAGATCAACTATTCATCAACAAATGAAGATTTGAAGTTGAGTCCAACAAGGAAGCACCTATAGACTGCAACCCGCTAATACATGTTCAAATATTCCAAAAAGAACCATTCTCAATCTAGGAAGCCCATGCCCCTAACTAGATAGTTTTAGCCCATATTTGAATGTGAGGATTTTTTGTCTCTACTCTTTGCTATACAATTCTTAGTTTTTGTTTATCAACTATGTAGTTTTTTGTATTTCCATTAGTTTTTTGTAGTTGCATAATTGACCTAGCTTACAAAATAAAATCAATTCAATTCCTAATCAACACATCAATGATCAACTACCACAAAGAGGATCAAAACCCTGATCAACCATTCTAGCTCTTCCTTGAGGATAGTAGCCAAGTGATCTTTTGTGATCATTTTTGTGTCCTCTCAAATGTGATGTATGGAAAAGTATGATTTAGACCCTAGATCTCTTTTCCTACACCACAATAGTTTATAGAATGCAATACATTACCCAAGCAATAGAAATTCCTAGTAGCTTTATGTCTAACCCTAGTAGAAAAATTAAAATTACATGAAAAGGGATTTTAAATATTTGTGAGGGAATTCTAATTATTGTATTTGATATCATGGATCTAACAATATGGACAAGTTGTTTGATACAAGGACTTAATTGATTTAGATTAGGCTAGTTATTGGGATAGTAGGACATCTACAAGTAGTTACTTGTTTACTATGTTTAGAGGAGTTGTTAGATGGATGAGTGGGAAAAAACCTATACTTTTGTTATGTAAGGAGGTAGTGTGGTTATAGAGATTATGTTCAAATATTGGCTTTGAGTGAAAATAGGTTAGGATTGAATGCATCAAATAGAGTGCTAAATATTTGGTGAAGGACTTGATGTGCCATGCTTGTACAAAGCATATTAATTGTTGATATTTTTTTTTTGAGATGGTTAAGGGTGGAATAACCATGATATAGAATGTTGACACTTTGATTAATATTGTAATCATCTCACCAACTTGAAATGTTGGGAAATATATCCTTAAAAAATAAGGGGGATGTTTTTTCCTATTTGTGTCTTTCCCTAAGGGAATTTCATTAGGAAAGAGATCACTAGATATGAAGATTGACTTTCAACCTCAATGGTGAGTCAATCAGACTTGGATCTCAGTCCTTAGGACAATAGGACAGATCTAAAAGCAAATTAAAAATGATTTGCAATGATCAAACTAAATGAGCAATAAGACCTAATACATGAAATACAAATTCTCGAAAGTACATAAATTGAAATGACAATTTGCAGGTAGATCTGATAAGGGTTTGGACACATGCACTTGTCACCAAAAATTATTTTTGAGTCCTACTGAAGGACTAGTTCGCCCTTGGGCGAATGGGTCCTAGTTAGGGCTTCTAAAAACACTTTTGGCGATCCTCCGATGTTGGATTTTAGCTTCTATTTGACACAAGCCCCACTATCAGAAAGTCTAAAATAAAATCTACAATTCAATTTTCGTGGCTTTACAAAAATGATGACAATGTATGTAACAATACAAAATTGTTCTTCAAGATCTTCAATTCTTCTTCAACCTATGATCTACACATATACAAAGAGAAAAATTATTTTGTTTGAATGGGGGTTTACCTTAGTCAAACCCCAAGTTTGGTAATTAAACCTTGATAGAAAGATACTAACAATGGAGAAGTAAATGATGAATGAACAATGCTTGCTACAACTCACCAACCCTTCAATGGCTTCCCTTAGAGAACTGAAGATAAACACATCTCTCCAAGTAATCTTGATCTTGCTTTGCTTGATGGATTTGGACACTTGAAAATGCTTGGATGTTTTAGGATTAACAATGCATATTAGCCTTCACAAGATGACATGAACACACATAAGCTTGAACATGATGTTAGGACCTTGAATGTTGCAACAAATGACTAATAAATCTGCCCTTGAATGCTCTTGACAATAATATTTACTCATAGGATTGATTTCATAATGTTACTTCATATGTGTTATATTTCAAATGATCAAAATACTATGTATTTATACGTGTTTATCTAGTTTCTTGAAAATTAGATTCCAAAATCCAATTGCAAGTTGAATTTGAATCAATAAAATACTACCAAAAACATATTTAAAAATGGGTATTAGGACTTAAAGGGGACCCTTTCACCCTTGGGTGAATGGGTCCTAGCCTATAAGTCTAGGAGACACATGCTCCAATGTGATTTAATTATTGATTGCATTTATATTAAATATTTGTTTCCCTTTTAGAAAACAGTAAAAATAAGGATTTGGAATGCATAATTTGGTAAATTAGAAGCTTAATTAAGTCCAATACATAGTGTGAAATTATAAAGGTATGCAATTTGCTACACTACATTTAGCCCCCACTTTAGTGAGAGTATGAACTACACTCAAACACACTAACATAGACAAATATGCATCAAGAGGGGTCTGAGTGTACAAATGTTGGAGAGATAGGATGATAAGGATCAAGGAGGTGGCCAAGCCCCCAGGATCTAAGATCCCATGGAAAACCAACATAAGGACAAAGGGACACACAAGATGTGTAAGATACGTGTAGCAAGACAAGATACACAAGCATACAATGTCAAAGCTAATGTAAAAAGGAAAAAGGAAAAAGGATGGACTAGCAAGTGTGTTGTGCCACATCCATTAAATATGCTCACAAGGGCTAGTGTAGTCTGGTATATACTAGGTGAGCCCCAAAAGCAAAATGAGAAACACACACTAGGTCTACAAGGTGTGTACCCATAAAAGGGGGTGGCAGATGGGACAAACGCACCAAGTCTACAGGTGTGTTCCCATACGTCAACCATACCAAAATGTATACTCCTTGATAACTTTGATAAGGTGCCACAAAATGATTAATGTGTTATGCCAACACTACACCAAGTCCAACCTCTGTGAAAAAAAGTGAAGTAAAAATGTCAAAATGTCAATGCCAAAATGAAATAATGTCAATGTATGCCCCCACTTTAAAGGAATTGCTAAACACCATGTTGTGAGAAATTATTTTAAAGTAGAAAATGATAAATTCCAATTGATAAAAGGGCCATGAGAGCTTATTTGGAAAGCCCTATGCCAATGATATGTTTTCAAATAAAGTTGCATCATGAAAAAGGAGGTTTCCCCCACATGCAATCCAAAAAGATAACACATAAGGGATTCACAGAGTTAGGGTCAACGCATCTATTTGCTATAGTGATATAATAGAGCTTGGAACTGTCATCATTCCCCAAATACTTCATGGAACAATGAACACAAAGAGGGAATGACACATAGAGATCGAAAACAAAGAAAAATATTTTGAGTTAACATGGAAGAGACTTAGATGTCTTGAAACCTTGCATCATCCCCAAAAGAAAAACATGAGACAAAAGAAAAGATAATGTTTACAACAGATAGAAGAATGTAGATACAAATAAAATAATGTCAGGACAAATTCACTTTTGGTGTAGGGGCACCCAGGTTTTCATGCCCCAAGAGGGGTCAAAAAGTGAAATTTTATTGTGCTTGAGTCAATTTCATGTAATAAGGTCTTATAAGACTATTTCATAGGTGTCTAGGTCGGTTTGAGTCATTAGGGGGTGAATTAGTATGTAAATGCAAAAAATGCTAATGTTGTCAAGTTGCATAAAGCAACTTTTGCTTTTGTTGCCAAAGTGGAAGTTGAAACGTTGGAAGATGAAAGATTATTTTATAACCATTTTGGAATGGTTGGAAATGCCTTAAAATTCCTTGTATCATCAATCCAAGGGGTTGGATGAAGTTTTGATGAAGAAAATTCAAAAAAGATCTCTATTTTTCTGCATTTTGTAATGTTTTTTGTTGATCTGGTGAATAGTATAGATTCGTACGGCCTTCTCATGGTATGAAACTTGTTGGAAATTTTAGAGGAGTGAGTCTTCTAAATTCTCATTTTTGTAGCACCTGATTTCATTGTGTTTGAAGAAAGTTAGAGCCATTTTACTAAAAACTGTCTAAAACCCTAGGTAGGGTTGGCTCTTAGTGAAAAAAAATCTTTTCTCTCCATTCCACTGGTGAAAAAGGCCCAAACTCAGTGGATTGGCTTGGAGTATGGTAAATTTTGTTTTCCTAAATTTTCAAGAGTAGGGAAGATGGTTGGCATGTGCTGGGTTGGATTGAAGGTCTGTTATCTCATGTATCAGGCCAAGAAGTCGTGAGAGGAATTACACTTTTGTGTTTGAAGAGATAAAGGAAGGCATTGTTGGTAAGTGGAACAAGTTCTTGGATGTGTGAGGACCTTATAAATACTAGGGAGAGGTTGGAAGACCCTGGAAGTCTTTTTGTGTGCAAGCCCTAGTGTTTTTCAAGCCTAAATTAACCCTTTAGGCCTAGTTTACAGTAGGATAGTAAAAAATTGAGCCTTGTGTTCCAAAAAAACCCTACCCCATTTTTAGATATGTGTTGTAAGGGAAAAAATGGTATCCCAAATTGGACTTACATTTTGAATATCAGTTTTGCATCAAAAGTTATGACTAAAAAGGTTGATTTTCTACTCTTTTAGGCCTAGTAGGAAAGGGGACAGTTAAATTTTGAGCCCTTCCATACAAAGGATCCCTATCTAATTTCTTGGTGTGTATTGTAAAGCCTAAAAGGGTATATGAAAATGTCTTTACATTTTTAATGTCATGCTTACCCTCTGATTTATGATTGAAAAACTAGTTGTGAAAGACTACTAGGATGAATAAAGACTAGTGGATCAAAACCCACCATTGAATATTTGGAAGCTTGAAAGTTTGATTGTTTTAGATTAGTTCAAGGTTGTTCACCCCTTCTCTACATCAAATTGGTATCAGAGCCCAAAGATCTAGGCAATAAAGTTTTTGGAGTTTATGTGTTGTCTTTTTGCAGGTTGAAGGAAGAACCCAAATGCCAAAAGACTAGGCCAAGGGAAGAGAAATAGGCCTGCGATGAGGTATCACAAAGACAAGAAGAAGCAAGGTGAAAGAGAATTTCATGAGAAAGAAGAATGAAAGTGCTGAGAAGAGTAGTCCATGGAGACTTGTAGAGTAAGGAGGTACCGAGCAAGAAACTAGTGATGAGAAAAAAGAGAAGTGAGATAAAAAAGAACAATGAGAAGGAAGAACTAATAAATGCTTAGAAAAAGATAATAGAGCTGAGGCACGCCTTGGAAGAAATGGAAAAAAGAATGGATCTTGAGATGCAGTAGTTGCTTGAGAGAGAAAACTAGGAAAATGGTTGGCATTGGCCAATAAGGAATAAGGTTAAGTGGCCTATCAATAAGATCATTTAGATGAGAAGAAGGAAAAAGAGGATAGTAGAACCAAACATTGAAGAATCTTTGTTGATGAAGGAAGAGCAAAAGCCATTTGAGGAAGAGGAAAGTCATGAATCACAAGTGGGTTCTAGTGCTACATTGGTGGGTGAAAAGGAGTTTGTCTAAATCATAGAGAAAGAAGACAAAGATCCAAAGGTGAGGTCAAGGATGATGTTAATGAGTCAAAGGAGTTTCTAAAGTCCATGATGGAGGACAAGGTGGATTTTAAAATCATGATCATACCCTGGACTGTCATGACAACAATTGACATATTTGATTTTCCATGGGAGATCCAAAGCATGTTGAAGGATGGTATAGACATAGTTGTGGATGAGTTTTCACATTCTTTATTCCCAACACCAAGTATTAATCATTTACAGTTGTTTGAAAAGAGTGCATTTGAGTCTAATTTGCAAGGTGAGTTTCAGGATTCAAATTTTCAATTATTTGAATGCAAGTACATAACTTTTCATTTAGTCCACCATGGTACACATTTACCATTTGAGTTTGAGGATGCAATGAGCTTTTTTTTGCTACTAGGACAATAGAGAGGGATGTTGATGGGGAAGATCAAGTTACTATTGTGAATTTGCAGACCAAGTTACTTCATTCAGATGTGTCCATGTTGATAAGGTCACTAAAAGAGTGTGAACAACAAAGAAAAGAAGGCATAATTGATGATGGTGTTAAACAAATAGTTTCAAAGAAAAATGTTGTCATTGTTATCATCCAAGTGTAGGAAGATAAGTGAGAGCAATCTGCTGGGAAGACTGATCAATTTTATCTGTCATTGCATACGATCTCTTTGGAAGGTGAATTACAACATAGTTTATATAGCTGCCTTTGCCAAGTGTTCAAGAAACCTACAGTCAAGATGAAGCAAGCATGGGTTTGTTTCAAAGAAGGTAATATGCAGGGATCTAAAGACATTAGTCAAGAGCTTTCAAGCATATTTCTCATGTTGTTACTCTCCATTCAAGTGGAGCTTGAATCTTTCTTCCCCGGGAGTATGGTGTAGGGGCACCCAAGTTTTCATGCCCCAAGAGGGGTCAAAAAGTGAAATTTTGTTGTGTTTGAGTCAATTTCATGTAATAAGGTCTTATAAGACCATTTCATAGGTGTTTGGGTTGGTTTGAGTCATTAGGGGGTGAATTAGTATGTAAATGCAAAAAGTGTCAATGTTGTCAAGTTACATAAAGCAACTTTTGCTTTTGTTGTCAAAGTGGAAGTTGAAATGTTGGAAGATGAAAGATTAGTTTGTAACCATTTTGGAATGGTTGGAAATGCCTTAAAAGGCCTTGTATCATCGAACCAAGGGGTTGGATGAAGTTTTGATGAAGAAAATTCAAAAAAGATCTTTATTTTTTTGTATTCTATAACATTTTTTGTTGATCTGGTCAATAGTACAGATTCATACGACATTGTCATGATCTAAAACTTGTTGGAACTTGCAGAGGAGTGAATCTTCTAAATTCTCTTTTTTGTAGCACCTGATTTCATTGTGTTTGAAGAAAGTTAGATCCATTTTACTAAAAATTGTCTGAAACCCTAAGTAGGGTTGGCTATGAGTGAAAAAAATGCCTTTCTCTCCATTCCACTAGTGAAAAAGGCCCAAACTCAATGGAATGGCTTGGAGTAGGGTATATTTTTTTTCTCCTAAAGTTGTAGGAGCAGGGAAGATGGTTGGCACATGCTGGGTTGGATTGAAGGTCTATTATCTCATGTATCAGACCAAGAAGCCATGAGAGGAATTGCATTTTTGTGTTTGAAGAGATAAAGGAAGGAATTTCTGGTAAGTGGAACAAGTTCTTGGATGTATGAGGACCTTATCAGGACTAGGGAGTGGTTGGAAGATCTCTGGAAGTATTTTTGTGTGCAAGCCCTAGTGTTTTTCAAGCCTAACTTAACCCTTTAGGCCTAGTTTACACTAGGACAATAAAAAATTGAGCCTTGTGTTCCAAAAAAACCTACCCCATTTTTAGATATGTGTTGTAAGGGAAAAAAGGGTATCCCAAACTGACCTTACATTTTGAATATCAAATTTTCATCAAAAGTTATGACCAAAAAGGTTGATTTGCTATTTTTTTAGGCCTAGTAGGAAAGGGGACAGTTAAATTTTGAGCCCTTACGTACAAAGGAGCCCTATCTTATTTCTTGGTATGTGTTGTAAAGCCCAAAAGGGTATATGAAAATGTCTTTATATTTTGAAGGTCATGCTTACCCTGTGAGTTATGATTGAAAAGCCAGTTGTGAAAGGCTACTAGAAGAATGAAGGCTTGTCAAACAAAACCCACCATTGTATGTTTGATAGATTGCAAGATTGGTTGATTGAGATTGTTTTGAATTTTCCACCCTTGATTTGTATCAACTTCCTTTGTATCCTTGCACCAACAGAGTAACAAGGTTCATCCAAAGAAAAGTCACAAACATAAAGACACACCAAGCGACACGATATAGGGGATCACATTACATACATGCAATCACAAAGAACATGAAAGGAAAAGAAAGATAGCATGTCACATGCGAGCCAACCTATAGTATGTAATTTGCATCCCAATCTTGTTTATCATATACAGAAGGCATATAACTAGCCAAAGGGGCAACGCCAAGTGCCAAACTAGGAAAATCACTAGGTTCAACATGTGGTGATTTACTCTTTTTAGGAGGATCATCATAGTTGTGCCCATTTAAGTTCATAGAAGTGGAAAACAACAAATTCAATTCATTATGCACTTCTTCATCAATTTTATCAATCTCATCATCATCATCCAATTTAATCACAATAGGAGGCCTAATGACAATGTCTATTGTATTTTCTTGTTCTTGTTGTGTTTTAGAAGTTTCATATTGTGGAAAAGGTGGAGAATCATCATGATTTATTTGAGTTGGTTTGTTCTTTTCTTTTAATTGACGAGTAATAGCATGCCGTCTACGCCTACACTCTTTAGCATTTTGGTTTCTTCTTGCACAGTTTTCAAGTTGTGATGGTGTAGGAGTGGGTTTGTCAACCATCAGTCTCATTTCTTCCCTTAAGGGAGGAATGAAAGGGATCTCGACGAGTTGTGAAATCACTTTCTCTTTAGGCTTATAAACTTGTTTGATTTTAGGAGGTGCAACTGGAATTGTATGATTATCTCTAGGTCTCTTGTATGATATAGGTGGTGGAATAGCATCATACTTTGTTTCTTTTGGTTCAAGCATAGGTTCATCCTCAACAATTAGAGTGGGAGGAAAAACTATAGATCTTTCAATTTTAGGTGGGATATTGGCAATGGATAACTCTCCTATACGCTTTTCTTTGAACTTTTGATATGATTTGAAAAAGAAATCTTCACGAGGCTTTATAGGTTCTACAGGTTTAGGCCAAAAGAAATCCAATTAAAAGTTCCCTCAAGAAGACAAAGAATTAAATCCAATATGATGCACTATAAAAATTTGGTTATCAAATGGAAATTTCAACCACTTGTGGATGATTGGTGGAACGACATTCATGGAGTGTAGCCATGGATAGCCTAACTTCACATGAAATTGATCCAACATCAGGATGATGGAGAATGATACATCTAATTGCTTTAGTCCAAATTTTAATGGAAGAGTGGTCGAGCTATCGTAGGGCGAGAAAAACCATCATGTTTTTTGATCCATGCTTTTGATTGTTCATAATAATCTTGGTAAAGTTCATACACAAATAAGAATTCCTCAGTGATCACATTCTCTACACACATAGGATCAATTAATATCCCATTTGTAGGATTGTCATTGATTCTTTCGGCTATGTAAAGAGGACCATTAGGTGCATGTTTAATTATATCATTATTTGAGAAAGAAATGTTAAGAGACAAGTTTGTTTGGACCTTATGAGATTGAACATCAATGAATCCAATCATGTCATGTAGATCATCCTCATTATCACTTTTATCACCATCAGTTATGTTTTGTATCTTGTCAACATTCATCACATCATTCTTGTTATCACTAGCTTTTACAAATGAGACATAATGGTTTGGCATTGGATTGTAAAGATTTGCAAATTTTGGTTAGGTGGGGCTACAAATTTATTTCCTTGATCATTAACACCACCAAACTGGATGTGTTTGGAATCAATGAGGTCTTGCACTATATTTTTAAGATGCATACATCATTCTATATCATGTCCAACTTGTCAATGATATTGTCAAAAGTCATTGTAAAGGCTTAGTGGTATTAAGAAGCCTAACATGAGGTAAGGTGATTAGGTTCTTTCTCAAGAGTTGTAACATAATTGAATGGAGGGTATCGAGTGATGGGGTGAATTACCTATTCTTATCCTGAAATTGGTATGGATTTGTTGTTTTTATGGTAGCCACTTGAGGTTCAACATGGTGGGCTGTTTGAGGTGGATTTATAAAGCCCTTGTTTTGTTTCTTGAATGGTTGGAAATTGTTATGAGGTACGATTTCAAATTTTTCAGGATGGCTTGAAGTAGTTTTTCCTATGCGTTGATTAAGTGAGTTCTGATAATCACAAAGAGTCATGCATAAGTGTATAAGGGAGGGAAATTTCATCATCCCAAGCTTATCTTGGATATTTTTTTGTAAGTTATCAATGAACATTCTTTGAAGATAAACATCAAGAAGTTTAATGTTGATTTGCGAGTAAAGGAGTTGATTACGTATTGTAAAATCAATGACATTTTCATCTATATTTTTCTTACATTGTATCAAATCAAGTAGGGCCATCTTAGGACCACTATGCACTTGGAAATGGTTGAGAAAGGCATCAAAAAGCTAATTAAATGAGTGGATTGAGTTATTCAATAAGGAGTAAAACCATTCCAAGGCAGTATCTTTTAAGGACCTAGGAAGAAGCTTAGCCAAGAGCTTATCTTAAAAAATGAAGTCACTACATAAGGTTGTATATGTTGACACATGGTTGATAGGATCTCCTTTACCATTGTATTTCTCAAATCTAGGTATCTCTATGCCTTGTGGAATTTTTTCTCCCAATATCTCCAATGATAATGGGTTTTTTTTTGACATATTGTGAAGGTTGTCCATTTTGGTTTTGGTTCAATGTTGCTATTTGTTGTTGGAGGGATGTGACATTTTGTAAAAGTTAGTTTATAGAAAAATCATTGGTTGTGTTTTGAGATGGAGGGGAATATGGTGGAGGTGTATATGTGTTGGTTGGACAACTAAATTGCAAGTTTATGAGAGGCAAAGGGTTTGGAGATATGATATTTGAATTCACAAAGCTAAAAGGATTCCCAATGGAAATATCCAAAGTTGGAGTGACATTGTTGGGTGGTTGCATTGTTGTAATAACAGTTGGATTAGTATATGTAGGAATAGAATCTATGGTTGTAGGGGGAGGAATTTGATTTTCTCCTGGAATTTGAGTGTATCCCAAAGCTTGAGCACAACTAGCCATTGTAGGAACATGATTATCAATAATGTGACATAGGCTACGTACAATCTCTATTCCTAGTTTGTTATCAATCATTATCCTCATGTTATCTATGATAGGAATGATAGTGCCAACAATATATTATGTACTCACATAATCTTGAAGTTTTTCTAAGCTTTATCTATTCTTTGCAAGTTCTCTTGAGGGACATGATAAAAAATGGTTTCAACATCAGTATAAGTAGTGGTCATAGGATATGTGACATCAAGGGTGGAGTCCAACATGGGTTTACTAATGTCAACACTATGAGTGAAAGAGTTGGGAAACCCAAGATCCATAGTGGATGTACCAACATGGGATGCCATGAGTCTTGAACTATGTCTCACTAAAGTATTGATAGTGATACACTAGGTTGTGATACTCATACAAGTTTTACCAAACCAAAGGTGTACCCAAAATGGACAAAAAACACTAAATAAAGATAGTAAACACTCAGAAATAGGAAACAAAATGCAAGTAATGAAAAATATATTACAATTTTTAGATTTGAAATATGATAATTGACTAATTATAAGATGCAAAAATCTGAAAATTGATTACTTTTGAATGCAAATTTTTATTTTAAACAATGTACTTTATTTGACCAGTTGAACTAAATGCAAACAACTATAAAAATATGCAATTTCTGAAACTAAAACAAAAATCTGCAAGTATAGGAAAATGAAGCAAAAAAATACAAAGCAATGTGCAAAATTTTAGAAAACCACCTATACCAAGACAGGTTCACCCTTGGGCAAATGAGTCCTTGGACGAGGTTCTAAAAAATTAAATCTGAGTGTTTAACTTGATATTTAAGCTCATTGTTCCTAACTGCAAACAAATTCTTCTGTGACAATTTTTCCAAAAATCTAATGAAATGCAAATACAATTTAAATGACAATGTATGAACAAGATGGCAAATTTTTTGAATGCAAATTTGGATGAAATGTTGAGCTAAATGACTAAAATACACCTTAATGCAAGCTATTATGCAAAATGTATGTAATGTCTTTGGATTTATGAGATTAAATGATGTAAACATGCAATATATAACCCTAAATGAAATACATTACCAAGATGATGCAAAACCTAGATCTAGGGTTTCAAGGATCTCCAAATCAAAAAAGTATGATGTAAGAATGTTGGGTTCACCAAAATAAAATTTTGGGAAAGAGATCCTTAAACAATAAGGGGGTGTTTTCTCTATTTGTGTCTTTCCCTAAGGGCATTTCATTAGGAAAGAGATCACAAGGTGTGAAGATTGACTTTCAACCTCAATGGCGAGTCAATCAAACCTGGATCTCAATCCTTAGGACAATAAGATAGATCTAAAACCAAATTAAAATGATTTGTTATGCTCAAACTAAATGAATGATAAGACCTAATACATGAAATGCTAATTCCTAAAAGTATAGAAACTGAAATGATCTAGTTTGTAGGTAGATTTGAGAAGGGTTTGGACACATGCACCTATCACCGAAAATTGGTTTTGAGACATACTTAAGGACTAGTTCACCCCTGGGCGAATGGGAACTAGTTAGGACTTCTGAAAACACTTTTGGAAGTCCTTTGATGTTGGATTTTAGCTTCTATTTGGCATAGGTCCCACCATCATAAAGGAAATAAAATTTGTAACTTAGTTTTCATGGCTTGACAACATTGATGACAACTTATGCAACAATGCAAAATTGCTCTTCAAGATCTTCAATTCTTCTTCAGCCTGTAATCTGCACATATACAAAGAGATTTTTTTTTTTTGAATGAGTGTTTACCTTAGTCAAACCCCAAGTTTGGTAATTAAACCTTGATAGAAAGATAATGACAATGGAGAAGAAAATGATGAATGAGCAATTCTTGCTACAACTCACCAACCCTTTAATGGCTTCCCTTAGAGGACTGAAGACAAACACATCTCTCCAAGGAATATTGATCTTGCTTTGCTTAATGGATTTGGACACTTGAAAATGCTTGGATGCTTTAGGATAAAAAATGCATATTAGCCTTCACAAGATGACATTAACACACATATGCTTGAACATGATGTTAGGGCCTTGAATGCTACAACAAATGACTGATAAATTTTCTCTTGAATGCTCTTGACAATAATATTTTCTCACAGGATTGATTTCATAAGGTTACTTCATGCGTGTTAGATTTCAAATGATCAAAATACTATGTATTTATAAGTGTTTATCTAATTTCCTAAAAATAAGATTCCAAAAGCTGACAATTGCAACTTGAATTTGAATCAATAAAATACTGCCAAAAACATATTTAAAAATGGGTCTTAGGACTTAAAGGGGACCCATTTTCCCTTGGGCGAATGGGTCCTAACCTATAATTTCAGGACACACATGCTCCAATGTGATTTAATTATTGGTTGCAGTTATTAAATGTTGGTTTCCCTTTCAAAAAATGGTAAAAATAAGGCTTTGGGATGCATAATTTGGAAAATTAGAAGCTTAATTAAGTCCAATAAATTAAGGGACCCAAACATAGTGTGAAATTATAAAGGTGTATAATTTCCTACACTACACAACCAAATTAAAGCAAAGAAATTTCATTGGTACAAAAAGGCCATGGAACTTGCCTCTTCTAACATTTGATTTATTTTTAGTTTCTATTTATGTATTTGCAATGTAGATATCAAATGGGATAGCATTAGAATTCATTGTGTCTTTCACCTTGCAAATATTAAGTCTTGTTAACTAAATTTAATTATGTAGATTGTAAATAATGTATAATATCTAAATATCATGGAGTGAATAAATAAGATGCCTATTCTAGGGTAGGGGATATTTATTATTTGTTCTACATAGTTATGATATTGTGTAAAAAGGAATTTGTCAGGGAGCTCAAATTAAAAAGGTCAAAACTAAGAGTTATATACCATCTTCCTAATTTGGAAACTATGACACAAACATTGAATACCCTTATGTAGTTCCTATATTTGGGAAAGTAGTCAATTTAAAAATTGACACAATGTACAATGTATAGGAGAGGTTTGAGATGTGTAAGAGGAGTTAATTACTATTTTGAGTTGCTTTACCATGACTATGTATTTATTATATTTTTGTGATGGCTCATGGTTTTAAATCATAATTTTGGATACCACTTAATGGTTTCTAGTTTTTAAATTGTATATTTATTGGGGGCATATGATAGAGGTTTGCAAGTTTCTTTTGTAGGTACTCTTATGTTAATTTATTGTTAGAGGTATTAGTGATTGTATTTTTTTTATTTGTAAGATGCAATCGAGGTTGCATGTATTATATTGATATCAAAAAATTATTAAATCATTTACATATCCAAAATTTAGGGACATAAGACTAAACTTTATGCCCAACCCTACCACCTAGTTACAGACCATAGAAGTTGAGAAATGAACACCAGATAAAGCAAAATAGAGATAGGCCACCCAACACTAATTATCTTCATAGAACTTCCCTTTCTCCACCACCACAACAAAATATTTGAACCATGCCAAATATTTGACCTCAAAAATCCCAAGACGATGGCACATAAAATCACTACCAATCCTTGCCCAATGACAATGACAGGCCAAACCAGAACCATCCATGTTGAGAAGAAATGGTTGTCGCTCCACTTCAACACCCTAGAAAAAGGTATTGGTGATTGTATTAGTCTACGCTCTTTGTTGAGATTAATAAAATCTTGGGTCTCTTTGGTGTGGAGTCTTTTACTCTCAAGAATTTCTCCAATTAAAAATGGTGTTCATATGGTTTACATTTGTTATGTTTGTTTATTTATTAGTACATTAATTTTATTGGATTAATCACATGCTTTATTAGATTAAATCACTATTTTGGTAATATTTTCATTGTGTTGCTTATCCTATTGTTTAAGACTTTGTGCTACTTTAGATCATGAAGGATAACCTAATAATGAATAGTATTTCATTGTAGAACTTCTAGATGATGAATTATTCCACAAGCATTACCACATAGGATTAAGAGTAATATTTTATCCTCCATCTTTGAGAAATTAAAAATTCATCCAAATTACCTTGTTTTACCATAATCTATACATTTTTGGAGCCTTATTTTATATGCCTCAAAATGAAAAAAAACCTAAGTCCTTTCCCACCTTGTTGTTTACTGGCTTATTTTAACCCATCATTTATAACCAATTTGAGAGAGTCTAAGTGGTCTCCATTTGTCATTTTTTTTCTTCTAAGTGTCATCCTTTATCATCCCCCATGTGCCTATAATGTGTTAGAAGTTGCAAAATCTTCAAAACATTATAAGTGTGGGGTGTTTTCTAGTCATTTCTCTAAGTGCAGGCAAGTTGTCAAAGTTAGTTTCCCTTCTTGGAATTCCTTTTGGAGTTTCCCTTCCTGACATGTCTTTCCTTCTAAATCCCACTTTTCAATTTTTTCTTTGTTAGGGCATTAAAATTTTCCATCCAAGCATGCCTCTCATCCATTCCTTTCCTTCACCCCTTTTTCCTTATCAATATTTTGGTGTTATTGTTTTTGACATCCCCTTTTTCCAAACCCTATATTTCCCTTTTCTTTGTTAGATTGTTGAACCTTATCTTACCAGTGTGATTTCCCTCTAATCCCTGAATTTTGACCCTTTGGCACTAAGTTACTTATCAAAGTCATAGTTTCAACCATCCATTACATGGGTACCTTTTCCTCAATATCCTTGATCCCCAACTTTTGACATTTTCTATATACTTTTCTGAAGTTATAGATGAGAGAATACTTCTAATATGGTACAAGGTAATAGGTATCCCCAAACCCTAATCCCTATTATTTTTCACTAAGTGATATCATAAAGATCACAAATTTGGATGTGTCCTTATTTGGGTACTCTATAGGAGGTACCCCAACTCTTGATCCCTGAATCCTCGATATTGGTATAAGTTATGAGCCAACCCCAGTTCCTAAAATTTTACAATATTCACCTTTTTGAGAACATGAGTTCAAACTTACCTTAATTTTCAAACCTTAAGGGACGAGTTCCTTAGCACTTCCAATACCTAACTCCCAATAAATTTCTTCATATATTCTTCAAAGTTAGAGATGTGAAGATACTCTTACCTATTTTATTTAAGCATGAAGCATGACTTAATCCTGATCCCTGATAGTGGTATGAGTTATGAGTTATCCACAAACATTGATCCCAAAAACTCTAACTCTCACATTTTGTACTATTTACTCCTAGCTACCTCCTTGTATGACCCACAACACCATTAATGACCATATTTTATGTTGCAAGTACTCTCACAATAACATAGATTTAAATGTATATTTAGCGGTGAAGGATGAAGAACACCATGTCACTTTTAATACAAATTTTGTGTTTATTATATGAATAATTTTCATACAAGATCCAATCCACCATTTTATGGGATCTTGATTTGTTCTATAAATAATGTTAATGATATCCAATTTTGAAATGGATTTCCTACACTAATGATATCTTATCTTGAATGGATTGCTTACATTAATGATGTACAATATGAAATAAGTTTCTTCGGTGGATTTATATGACTAGATAAAGTGTTATAAATGTAGGTTCTTTCAACATCAAATGGGTTGGTCTCTATTCACACTTTGGGAAAACTTTCAAGTGTTGAGGATAATTTGAGTCAGGTTGTAGATTTTCATTATATTTGATGTCTAAATAATGTAGACCAATCTTATTTAATGTCATTTTTTTGTGATGGCTTTGTAATTCTTTTCAGTAAATCAATATAAGGCATTAATTTTGTTATCATTTTATATGTTGTATCCACTCTTTTTTTAGTGTTTTAGGGGATTCAAAAAATTTCTAGTTCACATTTATTGTTATTTAAATAAATTCTTAGTTAGTTGCATTCAAAGGGTGCAATAAAATTATTCTACTTGTGCATTTATACGCCAAGGTAGGAAATATTTCAAGACTCATATGCAGGACATTTGAATTTGAACATTATGGATTACTAATAATGGATGTGTTTTGCTGATAAGAGGGAAAATGAGGCTCTAAGCCCTACAAGACAAGGTCAAGTACACTAGCCTTATCTAAATTTTATGATTTACTTTATCATCATGGTTTTTTGTCCAGATCTAATTCTATTGCTATAGGAAATTACATTGGTCTAGTAGTTGAATTTGATCCTACACATTTAAAACTAAAAGTATCTCCTTTTACATGACACAATGATATTATGGTTCTCAATAAGGATTTCATGTATGATGAATTTTATGGTTTTAATGATGTATATTTATTTTGGTCATTTTTATTGGTAATTATGAGTACTTAAATGATAATATCTTATTGATGAGTGAATTCAAACTTACTTTAAGTGAAAGAGCTTTGCAATGGTTTGATTTATGTTGTACATTATTTTTCTTGATATATGGCATTGGAATATATCACTACTTATTTTTCTCTCCCTCTAATGACTAAGGATAGTGTGAACTTGTTATGTCTTCTTTTGATCCTTATCTACCTTTGTCACATAATATTCATATGGATAATATGTATTACACTCCTATGATACATAGGGTTGTTTGAGTTGCACTTGATTCCTCTCCACTTCAACATACACGTGTATTTCATGAGATCCCTATTTCATAGTGTTATCATGTAGATGGGCACACTTATTATAGGATGTCTAGAGGCTAGTTGCCATATAAGGATCCAATTTCACCTTTTTTGTACAAACTTTTTTTGTATTAGAAGAGTATATAAATATGGATATAAAGTGTATTTTATTTATAAAGTATCACCAAAAATAACATACTAGGAGTATCAAAGAGTACAAATAGAAGTCTAATAGTTCAAAACACTCACATAGAGAATCTTAGCATCATAGAGGAGATATTATTTCAGAATGCATATATACTTTAGATCTTAAACTATCTAAAACACCATCTAATATAAAAAAAATTACTCAAGTGCCTTATTATCCTTCTTCTTAACAATAACCTCTCTTTATTCTTATTCGATAATATTTCATATTTTCTACTCCATGTCAATCATAGCATAATTCCTAAATTTTGGTAGCCACTAGTTTGGAAAATCACTAATGGAAATTTTATTGAAGTTTCCTAACTTGGAATCAGGTGTAGGAGTAAAAGAACTAGAAGAGTCATTAAAATCAACACCTTTTCCTTTATCTTTATGAAATATTCTCCTATGAACTTGATTTTATCTTCAAAATTATTCAACTAAATATTGACTTGCAAAAAAATCTAGAAAAATAGTGATGTCTCTAGATAAGACAATAAGATCCCTTGAGCCATTGTGAAAATACTTGTTCTTTTTATTCCACATAAACCATAAAATATGTGTAGAAATAATGAGCTATAATTTATTAAAAAATGGATTTTTTACTCAGCCCAAGCAATACACCCAAACAACAACCCCCACCATGTAGGATACGTTTTCCCAATTAAAATAGACCATACAAGGAGAAAGTAGTTCCACACAGTCCTAACATAAGCACAATCAAAGAATAAATGCTTAAGAAGGTAATTTTTACCACATAATATAATTGGTAGCCCTAGAAAACGAATAATTTTAATCAATTGCCATCGTTTTAATGGGAAACTAAATAAAAAATAATTTATTGACTTTAATAAATAAACACCACAAGCTTTTAATCCTTATAGACCCAAGAGCTTTAGAATCATTTCATCCCCAAAGAGCTTTAAATTGGTAGTGGAAATTCTCACTATTATAAAACTTACTTGTTGATACGTGTTTTAATACACTTGTAACTTATATAAGATGTTGATTATCTTAGTTCCTAAAAGGAATCGAATCCCATAAGATTTAGAAGTTCATTTCCTAAGATTTATATTTTGATGGAAAAAATATAATCATCAAATATTCAATATTTTGATGATTTATCCTAATATAATCATTGGTATATAAAAAGATTGTAAAAGATAATGTGAGAAGAGAAAGGTTTTAGAAGAATCCCAAAATTTGAATTTCTTCAAAAATTTCATGAAGTAAGAGTAAACAAACCCAAAATTAACTATTCCTTAATTAACCAAAATAACTCACAAAGTTGTAAATAAGTGCATATCTAGGGGAGAGGGGCCCATAATGGAGCAGGGTCCAATAGTAGGGATAGAAGTAGTCCTTATTAGGCCCCATAGTGGAGCACTTTAATATCCAATTGCAAAACACTTTTTATCCATAAAGTATGCAAAGTGACAAATCATGTGATGCCACATCAGCGCACCAATAAAACATGACTTAGTGCACCACTATCGGTCTCACTTTTTTTTTGGGCCTTTTTGGATACCTCAACAAAAAGCATGCTGATGTGGCATCATATTTGATGATGTGTCCCTAAAACGAAATATAGAAGCACATGAGTTGCCAAAAAAACTGTTGTACAAAATTAGGAGTGATTTGAAATTTCCATGTAGGATTTTGAGAAACGCGAAGTTAGGGTGCTCCGCTATAGTCCCCTCTCCCCTATAATGGAAGGTTTCAAATCATGAAAATATTCTTAATTAAACATCCAATACTAGCCCAAATTAACTAAATATTTTTTAAAATGAATAAAACTAATAATTCATCAAGTATTATTTACAATAGTAAATCCAACTACTAATTGGAAAACATGAAGTAAACTAGAAAACAAAAAAAAAAGTTTCACGAGTCTAAGTAGTATAAATAATTTCTAACCCTTATGAAAGAAAAATATATTTCCTTTTATAAAAGGAAGGCGATTTAATTAGTACAAGTAAATGGATAAGATTCATCCATCACCAATGGTTTAGATTTTACATGCATTAATTATTTTGGGGAAAGTGATGGGTAGTACACCCTATTTGTTCAGTTCCAACTATTTGTAAATCTTCATCATCCAATCTAAACTGATTGAAAAATCCAACGGTGGTAATTTTACATGTAATTCAAGCACTTGGTAGTTAATGTAGTTAAAAGTACATGTCACAAGGTTTGGGAAAGAAAAGTTGGTTGATCATCCATACCATGCAATAAAGCACAAGTTCCATCATCCTACTTTTATGTTGTATGCTCTTAAGGTGATTCAAAATCATATTATTCATCCTATAATCTTGTAAAATCCAAAAGAAAGCTATGAGATTCAATCTCAAAACCAAAAAATCCTATTTATGAAAATATCATTATATTTCAAATAAGCCATTGAGTTTGAGGGGTGTAGTGTAGAAAAATTGATTGTTATAAAGGAATAATATTTCCTTGATAACCAATTATATACACTAACATTAGGATGAATCAAAGGTTCTTCTACCTATATGATTAATCCTTTTTATGAAATGTTTATAACTAGAAATAAATTAAGTAATATAATTTTAATTTAGCATAAATATGTCTAGCTAAAACAAACTACTGAAAATATCCATCTCTATAACAATAATTACAAGTTGATATCAATAATAGAATGTACAAGTCTCAAAGATGATTTGGTAAATTTTTCAAAGTCTCAGCCACAAATGTAAGTGCATATCATGGATCTCCTTGTGTCGTGCTATCATCCAATACAAAAGAATAAACAAAAGTCCAAAACATCACATAATTGGTGCCTACATACACACAATAAATACCACAAGATCACTGTATATGATAAATATAAAATAATAGAATAAAAGAGGAAATGTAGTATGAAGTTTAAAACACATTAATCTAATGATTTAGCTATTGGAAAATAAAATATATCACTTGAATAATCACTTCTTTCCAACCTATAGAATTTGCACACATATAAATACAAGATAAAATGTTTGGTTGGGTTGTTTAGGGGCTTGCCTCAATCAAAGACTTGTTTTGGTATTTTTACCTCCACGTACGACTAGAATTTTGATAATATTGAGAGATATAATGAAAGAGATTATTTTGAATCAAAGTATGATACCAAAGATATAAAAATATCTTAAATGTGTTGTGTTAACACCAAATAATCCAAATGTTAACACAAATAAATTACATATAGCAAGAAAGAAGCAACATAATGGACTATGATCACCTGTCAATTGTTAAGAACCCCCAAGAGAGATACAAAAGCTTCCACAGTGTTGTCTTCCTCAATCCCAAGTTTTAAAAAAGTCACATGCAATACCCCAAATAGCTTTTTTTTTTAAAAAGAGAGGTAAAAACTTTAATGAAGATCAGAAATATAGCATTACATCACAACAAAAGGCCAAAGCCCCAAGGAACCCAAAAGAAACAATTAAACAACGCAAGAGCCAATCAACATCCAACATCAATCTCTTCTCTTTCCTCAGCAATAATCATCTCCAGATCACGACGAAGCTCCTGGGACGTATGCTCCCACCTCTCAATCTTCCAGCCATCAAGCTGCTCTGAAGCCCATTTCGCCAAGCAATCTGCAGCCCTATTCCACTCCCTCGGAATATGGACAAAAGACACCACTTCCAACAAGGAACTAATCTACAGAATCTGCTGAACCATCCTAGCCAACTGCCAACTGACATCAGCCATCTTCCTAACATTAAGCAAATTAACCAGAACTTGTGAGTCAGACTCACAAATAACCTTTCTCCATCCCAAAGCATAGGCCCGTTCAAGAGCGAAGAGGATCGCTAGACCTTCCATAAAGTTAACAGTCTGCACCCCTTCATAGACAGAGAAGAAGAAAACCACCGTCCCTGAAGAATCCCTACCAACCCCCCCAATTCCTGTAGGCCCAGGATTTCCCCTAGAGGAACCATCAGTATTAATCCTTAGAACACCAATAGGAGGGGGAAGCCACTTACCTATTCTCATCACTTTCTTCCTCGCCTGCCTTCCCCATCGGACACAAGCCGAAGCCGAAGACATCTCCTGAAGTCCCAGTCTCTCCACCTTCTCAGCATCCTCTTTCTCCAAGGGATACACCACCTCACACTTCGCTTCCACCGTCTCCCGAATCATACCCATAATTCTCTGCCAAATCTGCTGAATGACCATCTTTTCACCTCGAAAGATTCTACGATTCCGCTCCAACCAGATCTGACAAAGAATGAAGGTAGGCCCAACATACCACACATTCTGTAAGAAAGTTGCCATAGCGGGAGGTCTGCCAAGACTACTCCAAAAATCCACCAAAGAGGAAGCATGAACACAAGGGATTTTCCAAGCCTCCCACCAAAAATGCCATAGCCTCAAGGAGAAAGAGCAGCGGAAAAACAAATGAGCAGAATCCTCCTCCCCATTCCCACACAAAACACACCTAGAAGGGCCCTGAAATCCCTGCTTCTGAATATTGTCCCAAGTCAAGCACTTCTTCTAGGCCAAAGTCCAGATGAAACAATTGCACTTTGGCCAAGAAAACTTGTCCCAAACTCTCTGCCACCAACAAACCTCCACCCTGTCCAACTTGTGAGATAAGAGAACCTGATAGCCAGAGGCAACAGTATAAACACCCTTAGGGTTGGAGGACCAAGATAAAACATCTCCATCCGGGAGGGAGCTACAACTCCTGCTAGAAAGGATGCATTGCAATTCCACACACTCCTCCTCCATACCAACCACAGGCCACTCCTCATGATTCTTCCATCTAGCCACCATTAACTGGCCATGGACAGACATAGACTTAAAATCACTCACCCTAACCCAACCAACTGTAGTGAATCTTTGATAGAGGGGCAACAGATGAGGAAACTGGGACACAATAGGGGGAAAACCATCCCAAGAATCCAACCAAAAGTGAGCCTCCAACCCACTTTTGCAAATCCAGAACAACCCATCCTTGACGAGAGCAGCCCCTTTCTTGAGCGTATCCCAAATCCCCAAACCTTTCCCCACCAAAGGATAGCGGGGAATATCCATCTGAGGGATCTCCGGGAAATATTTGTGGGATAAAATCCTGGCCTAAGTCTGACCCTGCTCCACACACCACCTCCAAAACAGTTTAGCAGCAAGCGCTATCCCAGACAAAGAGGATTGCCTTAATCCAAGACCGCCATAATGCTTCGGGCTACATACAATTTCCCATCTAACCAGACTCCACTTGGAGGATGATAAATTACTAGGCCAAAGGAACTGTCTAATTAAAGCATCAAGTTCTTGAACAAAACCAACCGGGGCCACCTGGAGCATACATCTATAAATGGGGAGAGCTTGAACCATAGACTTGATCAGCTGAACCCTGCCAGCAAAGGACAACCATCTATGGGTCCAATGGTTCACTTTTTTCCGAAGCTTATCCAAAATACTCTGCCATGAGTCCCTGGGCATCCTTTTGACAGAGATAGGAATACCAAGATAGGTCAAAGGAAGGGAGCCAACCTGAAACCTTAAGATATTAGCAATCCTCTGTTGGATAGGACCAGGAGTATTGAAGAAGAAGATTGAGGACTTATCTTCATTAATTCGTTGACCCGAGGCAAGAAGATAGACATCCAACACTACACGCAAATGAGTAGCCTCCCTGATAGTAGCCATACCCATCAGCGCAGTATCATCCACAAATTGCAAATGAGACTGTGGGGGAATATTACCTCCCCATCGCCACCCCTGAATGAAACCCATCTTAGCATTCCTTTTCAACAATCGGCCGAGACCTTCAGCAAGAAGCAGGAACAGATAAGGAGAAACCGGGTTGGCCTGACGCAAACCCCGGGAAGCACAAAACAGCTCTGAGGGCTCACCATTAATTAAAACAGAGAAGGATACTGAAGTAACACAACTCATGACCCAATGAACCCATTCATCCCCAAAACCAAAAGCCCTAAGGATCTTTCGAAGAAAGGACCAACGAACTCTGTCATAAGCCTTTGCCATGTCCATCTTGATGAAAATTGCCTTATCCCTGGAAATGGCCATAGAATGAATGGTTTCAGTAGCTATAACCACCCCATCCAAAAATTTTCTGCCTGCCACAAAGCCACTCTGCTCCTCAGAGATCAACACTTTGAGCCACTTTTTCAGCCTGTCCACAATAATTTTAGAGATGATTTTATAAATCACATTACAAAGAGAAATGGGCCTAAATTGACTGAGCCTATCTGCCCCATCACATTTGGGGATAAGAGCCAAAAAGGTAGAATTCAGAGCCTGTAACATTTGCTTGTTCCTCTGAGATTCCTGGACAATCGCCAATAAATCTAGCTTGATAATCTCCCAGAAATCTTGAAAGAACTCCACCGGAAAGCCATCAGGACCAGGGGCCTTCCCTTTCTTCATCTGGAACACCGTTCTCTCCAGCTCATCCAACGAGATATCACTCATAAGAGACTCATTCATCTCCATAGTGACCAAAGAAGGGATGCAAGACAAAACTTGAGCCTCCTCATTAGGAGCCCCCTGGGGATCCTCCCTGAATAAAGATTTGAAATACTGAACTGCTTCACACGAAATATCCTTAAAAGAGGAAAGAGACTCACCAGTGTCTTTCACCAGAACTGAAATTGAATTCCCATGCCGCCTAGCTTTAACTGAATTGAAAAAAAAGGCAATATTCTTATCTCCCTCCTGAAGCCATTCAATTCTTGCCTTCTGTTTCCAATAGATCTCTTCACGTAATTCACACTCCTCTAATACTCTCAATGCCTTGGCTTCCTCTTGAAGTAAATGAGCAGTCACACCATTATCTCTGATCACCCTCGTAATACTATTCAACTCAGCTTGGGCAGCAAACTTAGCTTGAAAAATGTTCCCAAAGCACTGACGGTTCCAACGCTTGCGCCGATATTTAACAAATTGGAGCAGCTTAGCAAAAGTATACATTGCTGTACCAAAAGCGGGTCTACCATTTCTCCACCATTTGGCCATATAATCATGAAGAGAGGGTTCACGTAGCCACATAAGCTGGAACTTGAAAGGGGGCGATCGAGGCACATGAGGTGAAGAGACAACAAGCTTGATAGGCCAATGGTTGGACCCCCTCCAATCCAAAATTTTTGAGCTAGAGGACCACAAGCCACCAACCCAAAAACAAGACACCAGAAACCGGTCAAGTCTTTCAGAAATGCAGAGATCCCCAAGCCTTCGGTTACTCCAGGTGAAAAGACCATTATTAGGCTTTACATCAATAAGATTCAAAGCAGAAATATTGTCCTGAAGAAGCAATGCAGAAGGCTCCAACCTTGCAATACCACCCCGCTTCTCAGCCAACTCAGAGATAGCATTGAAGTCACCAGCCATAATCCAAGGATAAAAAGGCACCATACTCCGGACAAATTGAATATGAGCCCACAAAAATTGCTTACCCTGAAAATCAACAGGAGCATAGATATTAGTGAGGAGGATAGACTCCCCAGTCTCAAAGCAAGAAGCAATCATCGAGATAGAAGACTTGCTGGACATCCACCAAAGAGGACGGATCTTCCGCGGATTCCAAAGGCAAGCCACTCCACCCGTAGACCCTTGAGCACCAATGCATTGGCACTCACCGCTTCTCCACAACTTAGGGGATAAACCAATCATGCATTCAACAAATAACTTAGTCTCCTGCAAGAACAAAATATCAGGAGATTGACTTCTAACCAACTCACGAACAACCTTTTGTCGAGGGCTGCTGTTCAAGCCCCTTGCATTCCATGATAGAACAATCATTTCAAAGAGCTTGAGAATTGTGAATCCAAGGTCTTAACCGACCCAGACTCCACCAGAGTTTCCCCAGCTAACTTAATCTTTTCCATATCCTTTTTCCTGCCAAGCTTTGAAGATTTCTCCCCCACCCCTTTTTTGAGATCCTTCTGATGTAGACCCAAAGGAGAAGGAGAAGACTTGAGATTCTTACCTACATCTGAACTTGCATGCAAAGCCAAAATAGAGTTGTATCCCCCACTCTTCTTCATTTCCACCATAGAAACTGGCTCCACTTGGACATCCATTGGAAGGTCAGTCACCATTTGCAAAGCTCCAGAATCATGTGTATCCTGAGCAACCTCAAAAGGAGGATCCTCCTGCCCAGAACACACAATACCTTGATCCAAGTTAACCAAGCCCGAATTCACTTCCTGCTGGCCAAGATCTTCCAGAACCTCGAATCTATTAAAACAATCTTCATCTTGTCTTTCATTCAAGGTCCTCTTTTGACCTCAGTTTCTATTACGATTCCTAACAGGAGCAAAACCATCTGGACCAACCCCATCCCTAGGAATGGGATCCTTTCCCTTATCTTCCTTAGGTGGGTTGAGAGGAGGTTGAGGAAAAAGGGTCTCAACAGGCCTAGTCCTAGGGCATCTTCGCTGCAGGTGACCATACTCATGGCAGAGACGACATCGAAGTGGGAGAGTTTCATAATCCAATGACTGCACCCAGGAATGAGGACCCACAGACATATCCAAAGAATCTGGTAATGGCTTACTTAGGTCAATCTCCACACAGATACGAGCAAAAGTTATCACCTTTTTAAATTAAGTCCGCTGTGAAGAACCAACTGGCTTCCTGAGCATTGACCCCAACAAATGCAAAACATCATCTCGCCAACATTCCACAGGAAACCTCGAAAGTCGAACCCACACCGGGACCTGAGTCAGAAGCTCCTCAGCAAGGTTAAAACCAACATGCCATGGTTTAACGAACAAACCAACTTGGTTATAGAAATAGGGGCCCCCTTCAAAAACCTTGTTACGATTCGCCATGCAATCAAAGGTAAGCATGAAATAATTATTCGCGAGAAGTTTTATATCCATCTCACCCTCCAGCATCCAAGTTCGTCGGGCCCAAGACTCTAAAAATTGCATCGATATCCGCATACCCAAAAACTTGCAATAAAAAGAGTGCCTCGAATAATAATCAATATCCTCTGCAATCATCTCCAATGGGATGAATAATTTCGGCCTCTCCTTACAACGTTCCAGGCATCCATTGATTTTTGTGATCCGAGCCCCACTAGACAAACCCGCTCCATCTAGCCCCGGTTCCGACAAAAACAAATTATTATTGAAATTTTTTGAAGCAAGCGTAGGAGACTTCATGCCAATTGCAGAACGAAAGTCCATTTTGGAACAAGCACCCGAGGTCTCCCCAGGCGACATTAATCCGAGTCACAACGAGCATACAAGCCTCCAAAAAAGCCAAAACAAGGGTATCAAAAAACCCTAGCCCGCATGCACCCCTAGACGCAGGCAAAGAGAAGAGGAAGCACCTCCAAAAAGAGGTCGAACCAGGGAGGTAAACTAGACCCCAAGGGTCGCTCCACGCAAGATACACGCAGCTACCAGCGACACCAAACACGTTGCATTCACCAGAGACCAATCCTCACACGCAGGCAGAGAAAGAAGGAAGCACCAGGAAGGAAAAATGCCACCCACGCCCCCAAACGCACGAACAGACCCCCCTCCCAACGCAGAAGCAAGCAAAGAGCAGGAAGAGAGCTAGGGTACAGACGCCCTAGCTCGGCATGCAGAGCAGACGCGCGCCATTTCCCAATTCATTGTTAATACCCCAAATAGCTTATTGTTCATAAAAAAAAAATTCTTCAAGAAATTGCAGATTTTTTACATAAAAAATGTGAGCGTGAGTGTATGAGAGTGTATGAAGGAAAAATCATAACTTGCTTTCTTTCCTTTTTCTTTTTATTTTTAAAATAGAAAGTTAGGTTTCTTTTTTCAATGTGACTGACATGTAGAGGCATTACTTCCTAAATTTTCATGGGAAGGTAATGCTCCAACGACCACTAGAATCATGTTTTTTAGGATGCTAGCCCACTACATGAACGTCCAAGCGTAGTGCTCTCGTCCAAGAAAAATGGACTCAAAAAGTTTTAATTATTGTAAAAATGTTAAATAAAAGATATCCTGTTGTTAATGATTTACATTTAAAAAATGTTTTTTTTTGGGCTAAAAGAGGAGAGCATCATGTAATGCAAAATTGAAAGGGTATACAATTTATGAAACTACATTTCCCCCCTGCACTTTAGCAAACATATAAATTATGCTAAATATGCATGCTAAAGTAGAAATAACTTGTAACAAACATTACCAAAGGATATTGTCAAGGAAGCAAAATCTCCAACCTGTATGGACATGCCTCCAAGGAGAATACTTGCAAAAAAACTAAGGCATCCTACACAAAACACAAATATTATGCAAAAAATGTTACAAATAATGTGAGCTAAAATTATATATACTACACAAAAAGAACACATAACAAACATTCATGCCAACAAAAAACATATAAAGACATAAATTAACCAGAAAGAGAAAGATAAATTATTTAATAGGTATGGTTACGAAATGCATTATGCTAGATTTCATATAATTCATTTGATTGATCATTGACACTACAAGTAGTTTTGTAGGATAACCATGGAAAAAGGTAGGATGTATGGAAATCCATAATCTAGCAAGATGCATTAAGCTAGGTGGTTCATATGCTATCAAATTGTTGTAAAGATCATAGAGTTGATTAATGGTTTGAAATAAAAATGGAATGTGTTCATTATGAGCGAAACCCCTTAAAATAATTGCATGATTCAAGGAGTGCAAGTTATTTTAAGGAGATAATGGAAAAATGTAATTGCTTAAGAAAACATCATCAAGAAGGATGTTGTGTCATGAAACATATAACATTGTGCTCATAGAATATCATCATGTAATATAGGGATGCCACATAAAATCCACAACATCACTTGCACAAAAACACTAAAGGATCTACAAACCTAGGATTAGTATAAATGTATATTAATCATGTATATAATTTGAATTAGGGTTTTAGTACAGTCATCATTCCCCAAGTGTAGTGGAACGAAAATTATAGAGGATGAAAGCTACATGAAATAAAATATTTTGTTTTGGTCAATATAGAAGAGACCTAAGTGTCTCGACACATTGTATCATCCCAAAAAATAGAAAATTTAAATTACAACATATAGAAGAATGATGATACAAACAAAATAATTGACAAAAGATTCATCTCTTATGTATCCATGTACCTACAAGGGCATCATGGGTCCTCCTACTTGATTAACAAACATATGAACATAATCACAAGGAAACACAAGCAAATCATTCACATAAAAAAACTAAACCTACAAATAAGAAGAGTATTGCTTTAAGGTCATTCCTCGAATAGATCACCAGTCTCCCAATCTTGATCATAAGGGGAGGTAGATTGATATTGTTAAGGAAGTATTGTTAAGGCATTACTAGGGGTCTCTCTTGCAACAATATCTAAATCTAACTAGCTACAAGTACAATATTGTCCTAAATATATTATGAGGTGAGTGTCAACAATATTATCAAGATCATAGACAATACCATAATGTATTTGAGGAACTTAATAGACTTTCCCCACAAGGCGAGGTTGGTGAACCACTATCAGAAAATGTGATAATAGGATTGCCACTACTAATCTCTTGAATTTGAGCAGTGATATGCACAAAGGAAGTTTGCATTTCTTATGTAAACAAAACTGATGCAAAATGGTTTGGAGGTGGCAAAAAAGGTGGGTTTGGTTTTTTCTTTCAACAAGGTGGACTTAGATAATGCTCTAATTTTTTTTGGGTGGTGGGTGAAGAATATTAATATTGACTATGATGGGATGAAGAACATCTAGAAAGATTTCACAGTGAGTATGCTGAAATGGAATGTGATTAAAAAGCATGGTGTTGGATATGATAGATGTAAAATTAGAGGAGTTTCTATTGAAGGATCAAGGAACACTTGCACCCTTTTTGGATGAGACTCATCAAGATCCCAAGGAGGAACTGGAGGTGGTGTAGAATAAATAGTAACTAGAGGTGGAGAAAGAGGAGAAGGAATTACCAAGTTAGAAGGTGGTCACATCAAAGGAGGATACTTAGTATCAAGAATTTTCATGGCAACATGTTCATAGGCCAACACACACTGAAAATTATCATGCTCATGTGCAAGTTTATTACGTTGGTGATGTGGCCCAAGAAAAATTGTAGAAGGAGATCAATCTACTCCAAAAATAGGTTTGTCTTCATTTTTGAAACAGGAGGAAGGAAAATCCTAATATGCGGAGGGCGAGAGATCTACGGTGTACATGAAATATATTATGTCATGGGTTCCTTTCCCCTTTCTATCATGGGGGTAGTTGTAGGAGAAAAAGGAACCACTAAAGGAAAATGCATGGATAGTGCATGAGAATATTTTTTCCATTGGGTTGCTTTCCTTTTGCTAACAAGAGAGTAGGCTGACGAACAATAGGAGCCACAAGAGGATAGAATATTTAGGGGGATATTTTCCCAACATAGTTTCCTTTTCCTAGTTTCTAGAATTGATATGTTGGGGAACAAGAGGTTTACCCAATGGAGCATTATTATCCTTAGACATTGTAGGGGTAGGAATTGATATAAATGAATGTTGTTGTAGTTGGGTAATCAAAGGGGAAGTAATCACTAGAGAGGAAGAAGAGGGTATTAATTAGAATATTCTTTGAATAGAAATCTCCATGTGTTTATAGAGGTCCTATAGGTAATGGCTAGAAATAATCAAGAGAAATTCCCATATGATACACAAATGGCTTGTATCTTGAGTGTTGGATAGTATGCATTGTGCCATTATGAGGAAATTTTAAATATTTATATATCATTGAAGTGACTTCATTCATGGAAGTTAGCCATGGAATGTCAAACTTCACCCTAAACTAGATTTTCGGATAACAACAAATGTGGTTTCCATAGACTTGGGTCCAACCTAAACCATCAAAGTAGTAGAACCCATTATAAGAAGAGAAAGAACATTGTATGTGTGAATAGTTACTAAAGTATTATCATATTTTTTTTATGAAACCCATTGATAAAAGATAATTTATATGTATAAAGTATTAATGGTCTTATTGTTGAAATGAGTAGGTATGTAGATAGGTCCATCCTCTATGTTAATGGGAAGGTCATTTCAAGAAAAAGATATTACAGAGATAATGATTTCATTTGCCTAATGTGATCGGGTGTGGATATCAACCATATTTATCATGTTAATTTATATCATTTTTAGGAGATGTAGACGATGAACTATTAGCTAAAATAAATCTAGTATAATGTGATGGAAATGGGTTGGTGTAGATTTCTAATTGTTGATTTAGATTTATAATCGACTTGTTAACATTTTTTTGTGTATCTATATAGACAATACATCTATAGGGTCTTTCACTAGATGGAACAAACACATACACCATTCAATGTCATTCCTAAGAACACAATAAAATTGATAGAAGGATTTCAATTTGTATGAGGCTGGAAAAGGTAGGCCAGTTGGAAAACATTGGTAAGTTGGAAGTGGTTTAATTTGAGGAAGTGTAATTATTATCTTTTAAAAGTTTTTGCATTATATTGTATAAAGATTCAGATACTTTTATAATTTTTCTATGTTTCTAGGGTACTATAGTGGATACTTTAGAAACTTGTGATACATTAATTACACTTGTTTGCTAGCTGACCTTTTTCTTTTATAAGCTCTAGAAAAAGTACCACCCTAGCTATTAGAGTGAGTTGATGAGGATGAGGAACCATATTGATATACAGTTTATTGATAATCTTATAAAGCAATGCAAAGATGAGGAAAATAATTATATTTCAATAAAATTATTTTGTCCCTTAATGTTGGCTATATGTTTTTGATGAAAACCCATTGTACATCATAATCAAGAAGTGCATAAGGAGTTTGAGAAAATATTGATTGATATCAGAAAATTAAATCAATGATTTTTTAGTAGGTCCCTATTTACAATGGACGAGATTAGTAAACATGATATGTGGTCCAATTTTAGCTTGAAAGTGTTAGAGAAACTAATTAATCAGTTGTTCAAATGTATGAATTGATTTATCAAGTAACGAGAAAAAACTTATATAACATGATATCTTTCAGAGACTGTGGGAAGAGTTTTACTAATAGTGCCTTCTAAAAAAGAAAGTCACTGCATAAAGTAGTGAAAGTAGAATGTGACTTTGAGGGTCACATTTTCTATTATATTTTCAAATCTTGGTGCTTCAAATCCTTGCAAAAGGGGTGTAGCAAGAATTTATAATGCAAGTGGATTGCATCTATAGTATGGTGTAATTAATGGTTGTAAAGAGTTTTTGGTTATATGGGCAAGTTGACTTTTTTCTTGACCATTTTGTAAAAGCTAGTTTAGAACAAGGTCGGTAGTGTGTGCATAAATAGTTGAAGTTTGTGGTGCAAAAATGTAGATGTGGTAAAGGTAAAGGGCTAAGAAGCACCAAGGTTTGTTTCAAGGAAACACAAATAAAAGCCACAAAAAGGCACAATTGTTGTAGCCATATGTGTTGTTGTCATCATAGATGCAGTTGGTATTGACATCAACATAGAGATTTATATGCTAGTAACATTAGATTATGCATCATATGGGTTTCCCAAAGTAGAAGTATAGGATGTGACATTGTTGTGTACAATATGCACCGATCCACAAAGAAATTTAATTATTTTTAATATGAGATTAACATATTGTAGATTGTATTCACAACAAGAATTGTGTGTCTAAGAGTGTCATTAGATAAAAAAGTTTGAAATTTAAACAATTTTTTATCTAATGACTGAATTTGTTTAAATAGAACACATAGAACAACCTCATGATCAAATCCACCATTTATAGGAGGAGATGTCTGATATGGTGAAGTAGGATCAACAAAGATATAATGAAGATGAGAATTTAGCATCCCAATTGTGAACTATTCTTTTGAAAAAATTGGTCTAGTCTAGATAGGCATGTTGAAAGGTCTAGATTGTGACATATTGTAATTTTGAATGCTTCTTCTTATAATATCACCAAAATGAAGAGATTGGATTGTAAATCTCATAAGAGTGTTTATGATGCTCAATCTAACTATCATTTTGATAATATAATGAGAATAGATTCTTATTTTTATTTTAAAAGTTTTTGTTTTTCTTGTATTAAAAGGAGTTTATGTTCAAGAATGTTGAGTTCACCAAAATCTAGTGTAGAAGAATTGATTCTTATGAAGGAACAAAACTTCCTTGATAACTAATTATCTACACTAACATTAGGATGAATCTGAGGCTCTTCTACCTATTTGATTAATCTTTTTTTATGAAATATTTATAACTTGAAAAAATTAAGTATTATAATTTCAATATAGCATGAATATGTCTAGCTATAACAAATTGGTGAAAATATCTATCTCTATAACCATAATTACAAGCCAATATCAATAGAAATAGAATGGACAAGTCTTAAAGATGATTCTATAAATTTTTTAGAGCCTTGGCCACAAACTTAAGAATGTAGTGTGGATGTCCATGTATCATGTTTTCATCCAATACAAAAATAAGAATTAAAGTCCAAAACATCTCATAATCAGTACCTACATGCATATAATAAATACTATAAGGTCACTATGTATGAGGAATATTAAAATAATAGAATAAAAGAGTAAATGTGATATGAAGTTTAAACCACATTAATTTAATGAAATATATTAAAAAACAAAACATATTGCCATAAGAATCACTTCTTTCTAACCTGTAGAATCTGCACACACAAAGAAACAAAAAATGTTTTGTTGGGTTGTTTAGGGGCTTACCTTAGCCAAACCCCTATCTTGGTATTTCTACCTCCACAAATAGCCAAGATTTTTATAATAAAAAAGATATAATAAAGGATTTGGCTATGAAGTAAAGTATGATACCAAAGATTTAAAAATATCTTAACACAAAGAAATGACATATAGCGGGAAAGAAGCAACATAATGGACTATGATCACCTAAAATTTGTCAAGAACCCCTAACAGAGATATAAAAGCTTCCAAGATGTTGCTTTGTTTAATCCCACTTCAAACAAAGTCAAATGAAATACCTCAAAGATATTTTTTTTCATAAAAACTTCAAATATTCTTCAAGAAATTGTAGATTTTTACATAAAAACGTGAGTGTGAGTTTATGAGAGAAAAATCAGAACTTGCTTTCTTTCCTTTTTCCTCTTCTTTTCAAAATGGCAAGTCAAGTCACTTTTTTCAACATGACTGTCATGTAGAGGCATTACTTTTGGAATATTTATTGGAAGGTAACACTCCGACATCCACTAGGATCACAAATTTTTGCAGGACACTAGCATGCTATGGGAACATCTAGGAAAATGGACTAAAAAAGATTGAATTATTATAAAAATGCTAAATAAAATATATTTTGGTGTTAGCACTTTACATTTATAAATATTTATATCATGGTCTAAAAGAGGATATCATCATGTAGTGTGAAATTTAAGGATGTACAATTTATGACACTACAAGGGGACATCATAACCTAATTGACATTTTTGAGAAAAATTTAAACTTTCATCAATATTTTTGAAAGTTTCAAAACTTTGTTTGGTTTTGGCAACTTCGTGAAGTTCAAAACCTTCTAACGGAGTTTTTAAAATTTATTTCCATTATTTATTCAAGAACTTGTCAATATTTTGGGGATTTCATGAACTTGTGAATTTATTGACATTGAAAAATTTGCAACCTTTGAAACTTTGAACTTGAATTAAACTTTCTTGGTGATTTCAAAAGTTCACAAACCTTCAAAATATTTGACAATTTATCTATCAATACTTTTGGAAGTTTTGAAACTTTTGAAAGGAGTAAAAAATGAAAAGAAATAATATTTGTTAAAAAGTTAGGAAGTTCAAGATCTTGAGAAAATGTTGAAAGGGGGACTTTTTAGGGTTTCAAGGAGTTTTAAACTCATGAATTTTTTGATGGTTTGGATATTTAGTTTTGAAATGTCCCTTAGTCTATGAAAATTTTAAAAACATTGAATTCCTTTAAAATTATACCTCTAAACCATCTTGTAGGAAAATAATTGAGATTTTAACTATAGAAGGTTATAAAAATTATGTCCAATTATCACAAAATAGGTTTTAGCAATGTATTCACAAATAGATTTTATAAAAAAATTGATGGAGGTTTGAACTTTGAGAGGTTTGGATATGAGTTCAAAATTCATTAATAAGAATCATTTCCATAAAAAATATATAACAAATGTATCACTTTTGGTAAAATGAAAGATTGGGAAGACTAATTAATTTTTAGTTTAAATCTACAATGTACATAAGATATTTAAAAGGGACAAACTTGAGAGTAAAAAAGATAACATAGTGCAAAATGCTAGAGTTTGGGAGTCAAGGATACTTTATGACTCATGCCCAAAGGGAAGCTTTATGGGGTATGAACAAACCATTGATGTTGAAGAAAGTATAACATTAAGATGTCAAGGATTGGGGATCATTCCTAACTCATGCTCAGAAGCAAATAGGTAAAATTTTTTTATATATCTAATTTTAACAAGGTGTACAAGGTAAAGTGTTAGAGATTTGGGACAACACTGAATCCATATCCAAAGGAATGAAAATTAAAAAAATTATTGAGATCATGACTAAAAGATAACATAGTGTAAAATGCCAAGGTTTGGTAATTATTCCTAACATCTACCTGAAGCAAGGTGACAAAGGAAACTCTACAATCTTTTTTTTTGGTCGGTAATAAGAGTTTTGTATTACTGTAAAAAATAAAGATTACATCATCATTTTTAGTTTGCTTCCCATCCAAAAAACCTCAACTGCTGTAAAGATTAAACCAAAAATCATTTTAACATGCATAACCCAACAAAAAACCCCTATTCCTAGATTGTAAAACACTGCAAAAACAACCACTCGAGCTGCATTCACCTACTCTTGATATAAACTTGACCTTATTTATCACAGTTCATCCTACTTCATTACAAATATTTAACAGTAATATATGAAAATTTAAAACTATAACAAGAGGACATAGAAGTCCATTTCCATCAACTAGCACTACCCTGTTCCATCGCTGTCATAACTTCCTTCAGCTTCTGCTTCTTCTAGCACTTTCCCTTCCTCTTCGACTGACACTTTTCTTTCCTCATGTTCGTCACCTCACTCTACATTTCTACCTTCGCCTGCTCAATTACCTCCTCCAGCTCCATTAGTTCAATGAAAAGTTTAAGAGCCTGCCACCCAAGATAGGCTTCCTCCCTGCATCTCGATTTATACTTACCTTCTGGCCACCGAATGAAGAAAATATAGCTTCCTGACCCAAAGAGCTCTACCATTTATTCATCCACTATTCCTTCACTGATGTCTATCCCGACCCCAAGAACTAACCACTCCAGAATGGACTCCATGCCAACTAGGAAGTCCTCATGAACAATTGACTCCATCACCTTGCGGATTATTTCTACTTTTTCACCTAAAACTAATCCCCAAGCAGCTATCAATGCATAAACATCCATATTTGTCGTATATCTATGTTGCAGGCTTCTAAAATCCCTACCCAAAATCATTTTTATGCACTACCTTAGTCTTCCATCCTCCACAAGAAATAAAACCATTAGCCTCTTATCTGAGGCATCACCATAAAAGGGTCTTAGTTGTCTACACTATCATTGCTGAAACTACCTCTTCTATGATGCTTAGCATTCCTCACCACAAGCCACAAATGTGTGCCAATAACTACACCAAAGCCAAGGGTGGGTGCTACCACAATAGTGTGTCTCACTTTTGGGATGTGCTGATTTTTGACCAAAATCACTGTTTTTAGAAAAAATAATGATTTAAGTCTTGAGAGGTTCCATCTAAAGGGTTTTAATTGAAGAGGGATAGATAAGACCCCCTTAGATCAAACTCCCTTGGATAGAACCCCTCTAGTATTAAATCGTACCCACAATGGAGTCTCCTTTGCACCTATCAAAATACTAGCAAAAAACCACTTTTTCTTTACCTTTTGAGGGATTAAATAACATCATTTAAAATTTATATTTTTCAAGATTGTAGCCCTCAAAACATGCTTTCCAACAAGTATAGATTTGATATATTTTCATTTTATCATGTATTTAATTTTTAATTTTTACTAAACATAGGTTTTTTCCTGAACATCAAGCTCTTTGTTGTGCAGAGGTGGAAAAATAGTAAACCATTGTAAAAAAATTCAAAAAATACCCTTTCCCTAGGTATTGATGTCCTTGTTTCACCCAAAAAAAAAATTTGGATTTTGATATATACACAAGAAGTTAGGTTGTACGACACACATGTATATCTGAATTATAGTTACAGTGACTTCAAAAATTATTTTTAAAAAAAAATATTCAACAAAAAATTATGAAAAAATATCCTTTCCTTAGATATTGATGTTGAAAATCTATATTTCAAAAATTATAATTTAATCCTTTATAGAAAAAAGGTTATGTTGTACGACACAAACGTTACTTTTTGAAAATGTTATTTTTTGTTTAAAATTAGTTATTAAAGGAGATGTTGAAAGATTCATGATTTATTTTTAAAAAATTGATAAAAAAATATATTTAGAATCTACACATAAATTGCCACAAATCACTAGTTCACATCATCTTCAAACTCTTAATGGTTTAGCTGCTATAGGTCTCAGAAGATGACGATTCAGTTAAAAATATTGATGTAAATGTCCATCTTGGGAAAAAAATGAGACACAGTATTGTGATTTCACTCGGGTCGGGGAGTAAATACATTCTTGGAGCTCCCACTTCAAAATAAATGCCTCATGTACTAGGGAGCCACCAATCTCTGTCTCTACATTTCTCTTGTCATATCCAACCTGCCTTAGACTACCTTCATCCATGCTCAATAAATGCGATGTACTCGTCGGTGGCCTCAACTAATCCGCTAAATTGACTTCTCTAAAATCCTCTAACACCAAATCCCCAATCTCATCAATGGTTAAAGCCCATTTGGATAAAATGTCAACTTTCAAATTCCCCATTCTTCTTATGTGGCTCACACAAAAATTATCACACATTGCTAACTCTTCCCTAATCTTTTCAATAGCATTCTGAAGGTGCCATGCACTTATGGCTCCTCTCATCACCACCTGAATTATAAGCAATGAGTCCCCCTCTAGATGAATCTTAGATGCTCCTAGCCATTTTCCACATCGAATTGCCAATAGAGATGCTACTGCTTCAACTTCACTATTCGGTCCATCCATTAATTTCTTTGCCCCTAAAGCTACAACATTCCCCTTCCAATCCCGGATTATAAAACTTGCCCCTGATGGGCCAGGTTTCCCCTTTGAGGTTCCATCAAAGTTTAGCTTCCACCATACTTCCTGAGGTTTCTCCCATGACACTTCCACAGGTTCCTTAGCAGTTGGATTCGCCCAACCTAGCCCCTTAACGGGCCTAAAGCGTATACTAGGCCATTGTTCTTGGATTCACTTATCCTCCATAGTGAAAGGAACTTGTAGATTAAAGTGTTGTGATGCCGCCGCTCCCATCACTTCTTCAATGACATGATTTATTCTCCATTTTAACCTTTCCACATTCTCTTCTTTGTCCAAAAATATTCTTCTATTTCTTTCTTTCCAAATCTCCCACATTAACAAAGATGGACTTACTTTCCATATACATGAGAAAAATGTCTTTTTCCTATAAGAAGGCCAGCCTTCAAACACCTTCTTCAACGTATCTGGGGTAGGAATTTTCCAACCCAAGGACCTCCTTAGCATCTCCCAACATTCTACTACTGATCTACAATGCAAGAGTAAATGATCACTGGTTTCCTCAGCCACTGCACACATTACACACTTTGTCGGTCCACAAAAAACCCAAACGTTTCCTACGTTCTCCTATTAGGATGTGACCCCTAGTTTCCAGCCATGCAAAGGAACCAACCTTAGATAGACATTCTTTCCCCCAAAATAAAATCTTTGGCCTATTCGCAAACCCTGTCTTTGTGTCCAGAAACTGATACCTAATTTTCACCGAATATTTCCCATCCACAGCTCCACACCACACCACCTTGTCTTCCTTATTAGTTTTCATGATTTTTCTAGATTTAAAGAATTCTAGCATAAGATCCCTTTGGCGATCTGATAAACCTACATCTTGGAGGGATTTCCATTCCCAATCCCCTCCAGGGACATCCCCCCTAAACACCAAGTAATCATAAACCTTTTCTCCCCAATGTTGTGTGAACCATTGCTTCAAATCATGCAGACTCTCATTCTCCTTCAATGCTGGAAAGCCTCCCCATGAGTCTTCCTAGATTTTTTCTTTTAACCCATTTCCAATCTACCATGTGATGTGGTCCACTATGACCGACCGACAAGAAATCACAAAATTTCAGATTTCTGAGCCAACCGGGGGAATCCTCATAGTAAAAATTCTATTGTTCTCCATTGAATCCAAGTACTTCACTTTAAGAATCTAGACCCATAACTAAGAGGGCTGCGAATATATATTCCATACTAGTTTTACTCCCAAAGCTTCATTCAAAATGCTCCAATCTCACAGCCCTGCCCAACCTTTCCCTTTCGCCAAACAATTTTTTTCCCATGATAGTAGTGGAATTTTGTCCTGCTCTGAAGCTCCATTCCAAAAACATTTCCTCATTCTCTGGCCTATTACCCTTACAATCTTCTTAGGAATTTTAAGACATCATAGAAAAGATGGGAATGGCTGAAATAACTGATTTTAACATTAGAATTCTTCCAGTCGAGGTTAGCCACCTACTTTTCCATCCATCCATGCACTTCAAGCAACAATCAACTAGATCCTTCCAAATATTTAGTCTGCTTGCACCCCCAAATAGAGGAATGCCTAGATATCTTCCTGGAAGGGAGCCCGTGTTCATTCCCAAAATGGAACAAATTTCCCTTTGTTTTTGACAGTAGGTATTAAAGAAGAAAATTTCAAAAATTTTCCAGTTAATGCACTGTCCTGAGGCTTTTTTGTACTTATCTAGAGTTTTTTTCATCAACTGTGCTTCCCTAAAGGAGGCATCTCCCATAAGTAAAGTGTCATCTGCAAACGAAAAATGAGACAAAGGGTTCAAACCTTCAACAACCCTAACACCCTTCCAACCCCCTTCCTCTCTCTTTCTAGAGATTAACCTACCCAGTGCCTCAACCATAATTATGAACAAGAAGGGGGAGATAACATCTCCTTGTCTAATTCCCTTTTCAAAAGAAAAAAAACCTTGAGGACTGCCATTAAGTAAGATCGAGGATCAAGGAGAATTTATACATCTCTCCACCCATTTGATCCAAAATTTACTGAAGCCAAAACTATGAAGTACCTTTAAAAGAAAGCTTCTATTCACTTCATCATATGCCCTTTGGATGTCTAAATTTACCAACATTTTATCCATTCTAGCTAACTGGATGGAATGAACTACCTCATGTGCAATGATAATACCTTCATAAATAGAATGATTTGGGGAGAATCCACTTTGTTCCAGGGAAATCACCGTATCTAGAACTTCCTTTAATCTATTTGCCATCACTTTCTAGATTACCTTATACACTGTATTGCATAAAGCAATAGGTCTGAAATCATTGAAGGATAAAACTTCATCTTTCTTAGGGACCAAAGCAATAAAAGTGTTATTAAAATCTTTCAGCAAAAAACCCCCTCTTCTAGACTCCTCTACCACTTTCCACAATTGATGTGCCAAAACATCCCATAGCTTCTGAAAGAAAAGTGTTGGAAATCCATCCGGACCAGGAGCTTTGTCCCCTCCAATGCTGAATAGTGCAACTCTAACTTCTTCCAAAGTGACTTCTTTTGTGAGTGCTGCATTTTGAGCATCTGACACACATTTAGGAATTACTTCCAAAACTTCATCGTCCTATGGGACATCAGATTGACTCTAATGAAAGGCTTCAGAAAAATATCTCACAGCTTCCTTACATATGTCTTCCTTCTCTATAAGAATCGAACCTTGCTTATCCTGTATCGAAAAAACTTTATTACTAGATCTCCTGACCTTGACTACATTGTGAAAGAATTTCATATTTCTATCACCCTCCTTAAGCCAAGTCTCTCTTGATTTATGCCTCCAAAAAATTTCTTCTCGAGCTAGAACCTTCGCATATTGTTTATTAAGTTCCTTTTCTATTTGAAAATTTACCTCTCAATCCTTCTTCAATGACTTTTGTATGCAGTATCCTCAATTCTCGTTCTAGATAGATCTTTTCTGAGAAAATATTTTTAAATACTTCTCTATTCCACTTCTTTAATTGTTCCTTTATATATTGCAACTTTTTAAAAAAGACAAACACTTTATTCCCCTTCCTTGGTGGCACGTTAACCCACCATCCGACTACCAGTTCCAAAAACCCTTCCTCACGAAACCACATTTTCTCAAATTTGAAAGGACAACGATCAAGAGCTTCCTCCTCTTGAATGCACACATGGATTGGATAGTGGTCTGACCCTGTGATTGGGAGAATTTCATCTTAAAAGGCCCACTTTCAATTAGCCCAATTTCTTGCAATAAAGAATCTATCTAGCTTTTCTACAATATTTAAAAAATCAAACCTTTTGTTAGTCCAGGTAAAATCCCCATTTTTAAATTGGATCTCAAATAGGCCATTATTAGTTACAAAGTCATTGAAAACTTTTTGTTTTTGATTCAACCAGCCAAGAACCCATTGCTTATCTGATGACCGAAGGATTGCATTAAAATCTCCACCTAACATAAACAATATGTCTCCATTAGCAGACAACACCTCTGAGATCTCCCCCCAGATTCTTCTCATTTCTGAGATATTATTTGGTCCATAAACGTTTATCAAAGAGAAGCTTTTAAAAAGCTACTTTGAAATAATGTTTACCCATTGCCAAGATTTCTCTGACCTGAGAACCTAAACCTCCATCACTGCCTCTTTATAAAGAATTCCTAGACCACCTGAGGCCCCTGTAGCTTCCACTAAAAAACATTTCCAAAAACTAAAACGTTTTCCAAATGCTTTAGCATCAGACCCACTTAACTTTAACTCTTGCAACATAACTATGTCTGGTCTCGCTTGATCAAGACATCTCTTGATCAAATGAATCTTGTCAGGGGCATTGCAGCCAATGACATTCCACGATAGGACCTTCATTGCTCCCGAAAAAAAGGCATTCCATGATAGCCTTTTCTTGATCTCAATTTTTTCTGACCTACTACACTCCTAGCAATTTCCATTTTGACCCTAATTGGTTTGGGGCATGTTTTTTTCTTCTCGCCAATCTTTACCTTGATCTGTTTTACATAAGTTTTCTCTAAAGTTCTTTTTTCTTTTATCCCCACCTCATAAATTAAACCCAAAATGTCACCACCAACCTCTTCATCTTCTGACAGGATTTCCAAGTTCTAATCTTCAAAAGGTCTTCCATCTTCTCTGTCTTCCTCAAGGGAAATTTCTAGATTTCTTATGGGAGAGATTTGTATGTCCTTAAATATAGGCTCCTCTGTTTCAAAGTTTTCAGTGAGATGTTCCACAAAATTTTTTTTTGCCCGAGGTGACTTTCTGGGAGAGTTCCTACTTTCCACCCCCTCTTCTCCAGGTTTCTCCTTTCTCAATTCATCGGTGAGGTATCTCATTACATTGTTCATTTTCATTGAATAGCAAGAGGGGCTATCCACTGTTGGGGCTATTAGTGCATTAGTTGTCTTTTGAAGAGGAGAGTTTGGAGGTGTTTAGTCAATCTTTCCTGACTCACCATCTAGACCTAAAACCCTCGATTCCTAGAGCTCAGTCCCCTTGAGCTCTACCTCCTGAACCACCATATTGCATCCTCCTAAATTAGAAGCTTCCTCCTGGTTTACTTCCTTCCCTAATCATGATGTCATTGAAGCATTTTCATGGAGCCCTTCTATCTTATAATCCTCTGACCTTTCCATATTTAACACCATATCCCTTGACTTGCCCTCTCGCCTTTCCACTGCTTGAAAGTTAGTCCACAAGTCTAAGGCCACATCAAATTTACTCTAGCCCTAGTCTTCCTCCACCCATTGATTGCTTCTCCTCGACATTGCTTCCAGAAAACTACCATCTTCTGCTTGAAAGTTGCTTTCCTTAAGCAATAACATATCCGTTAGGGAATTTTGTTTTAGACCCTTACCTTTCTTTAACAGATTGCATTCCTCTACAGGGTGCCCTACTCCTTTACAACCACTACACATCTCTACCAACTCTTCAACCTCAATCATTTTCTTCCAGGTTCCCTCACCTAATTTTAGTTCCACCATTGCTGGAAGAGGGTGAATTTCCTGCCATAAAATATAAATGAGGGCATACATGTTGTAATTCTTGTTGGCTATGGCTTCATTTGCTCTAACAAAGGTGCCTAGCTTGTTTCCACTCAACTTAAGGGTCTCTATGTCCCAATATTCATGGGGCAGGTTATACAACCAAATCCAGATTGGAAACTTTGATATAGTTTCAGCTTTAGGGTTGAAATTTGGAGTCCAATCTTTCAAGTAAAACCCTTTTCCTGCCATTAAGAACCACTATTCAAAATCTACTCTTTATCTAAAGGAGTCGGGCAAATGACCAGGTAAAAACCATTTGGAAGTGTTTTCAGGATGGTAGCCTCCCCCCAATGCTCATTACACCAATTTCTCACCTGACTAAAAGCTGGCCACATATCACTCCATTTCATGAAAAAGGCTTTCTCCTTTAACTGACTCACAAAATCACTCTAGGCATGACCATCTACCATTAAGGAAACTATCGTAGTGTGTTCTAGGGTAGGGTTTACTTGGTCCAGTGACGCTGAGTCACCATGTCGCTTTGGCCTCCAAAACTTCTTTTCCACCTTCCTAAAATCAATTGGTTCGGTTAGCCACATGTCAGTGTAGCCCCATCTATTCCTTGTAAAGGCCTGCTGCTCCTGCTCCTTCCCCCCATTCTAGGTATTGAAAGAACCTTTACCACATGTTGTCGGAGCCTTCCACGCTTGATGTGGAGCACACCATGGGGGATTTGGTAGGTGACCCCCACGCCTTTGATTGTAGGGCCACCTGGTTTGAGGCCTTCCATGCCCTCGAGAATCTTGCATTCTGTGATCGCAATGGTGACTCCTCCGCTCCACCATTTTTGCTCTAGGAAACTCTACAATCTTGGTGCTCAATATTCATTCAAAATTCCTTCCTACAATAAAATTATATGGGAAATTCCTCAGGTTTAGAAGGTCTAACCATCAAATGGGAGGTCCTTTAGTTAGCTAGAATCCCACAAAAAAATACTTCTCAAGAATCTCATTAAGTTTTAGTTCTTCAATTTAGTTCTTTGTTGATTTTGTGTGGAGATCATAAGGACTTTTTAAGGTCATACATAAGGTGAAAACTCTATCTTTCCATAAAAATATTTAATTATGTTGTTGAACATTTAGAATACTAAGATAGGGGGTGAATCAATATTCCATAAAACTATAATAAAATCCATCTAACCATTATCACAATTCTAACTAAATCAGCAAGTGAGAACATAGAAACAAATCAATGCAACCATACACATGAACACCAGGATTTTTACCTGGAAAACCAAAAAAAGGAAAAACCACAGTGGGGGTTAACTCACAATATATTATATCCAAATACAAAATATTACAAGGCTCACTGCTAGGACTCACTGTCCTTAAAAAGGCTCATTGCCTAAATACAAAAGATGGCTAATCGCCAAGATACAAAGATAGTGGCTCACTGCCAAAAGATTGATTTAATAAAATACACCTTCAGTGTGCGGGGTTCAGTTCCAATGAAGCTCAAAATATGAAGTACTACCTCACACATCAGTCGCTCAACAAATCTGCATTGATCCATAACTGATAAAGCATTTAGGTTCAGACCTTTCTTCCACATTTGCACACCCACTTCTCACTTTCTCTTCTTACATGCACATACCCACACACACACACTTCTCCTCTTCAAAACATCTTATATATATACAAGTATATCTTATTCATCAATTAGGTCAGCCTAATTAGATGAAAACAAAATAATCAAAACTCTCTTTGTCGACACTATATATGATTTAAATATTTAATCCATGTAGTGCATTATACCAAGTCGGCTAACATCCATAAAGCATAACTAGTCTCCATAATGTATTGCATACGCTAAGTCGGCCAAGACTAGAACACAATTCTCCAAACCAACAAACAATCCTCAAAGCAAACACCTTCTGGATCTGAGAACACATTAATATCTCATCATACCATCAACATAGAGACTACCAACAAAACCGTAGCATAAGAATGCTCACCTTAAGAAAATGTAGAGTCTCTCACACAATATGCCAAGCAAGGAACAATAGTAGAATACATAGTTGAACTCTGTCAGAGAAATTTTTGCTCACAACTAAAAATGTCTTAAGATCTAGGATATAGCTATTTGAATGAGTCATGAAAATATGGTTAAGAGATTAGAGTCATATCAGATCTTGCGGTGAATTTCGGACTCAAATACCAACACACTGGCTCATCACAAAAGAGCATTACTGGCAGAGAACAACTTCCAGTAAACCAAGTAGACTTCCCATATAGTTGTCACCATGTTGACATCAATGACAACATAGGAACAACTAACACAAACCATCCATACTTCATGCTCATGTTGCAAGGCTCCATAATCCCAACATATGTGAATTTAAAGGATTTCACGTTACTATTTAATAAGTCTTTCATTCTAGATTTTTAGTGTGAAAACTCCATGAAGGGCCGGATAATACACTAGAATGGCTTATTCCCATTTCCAAATTACAATATTGCATTCTTTATTTTCACTTAAAGGATTAGGTTAAATATTTAAGGGTTTTGTGAGGACCACAAGTAAAGGATATCAAAATATTTGGACAAATGGAACAAGTATTTCCAAACTATATGATCCCATAAAACTAAACTTTATAATGTCAAGGACATGCCCATTAACCTTGATCTGATAAGGAATAATGCAAAGGTGGATAGGACATTAGGAGAGAAATAACATGTTGAATTTTTAGTTGCTCATTAAAGGTCACAAAAACCACTTATAGTAGACCCAAAAGACCCTATGAGAAACTAACAAAGGGTTGAAGGTAGTATCATGAAGAAAAATATCCCGTTAATCATTGATATTGTGCAAGATAAACATAATGAGTATACTTGACACTTCAACTAGATATGAAAATATTTTGCAAGGAAGGACTGAACATTTTGAGGTTTAAACAACATGTCAAATATTTGGTAGTGCATTAAGAATCTAAAAAATCACTCTTTCAAAGATGAAAATTTTGACCAGCAAAGGGAAGTTTTGTAAGAAAATTTAAGACATATGGAGGTTGGGACAAGTAAAAAATTCCAATAGTACCTCATAATTCTAGAATCCTACAAAATATTAAAAAATTTAAATTTACCTAAGGCAGTTGACCTAGGCCACCTACAAATGACTTCAATTTGGAACACATGAAACTCAACCATAATTTTGATTTTAAAGCACCTTATCTAAGACCAAATGGAGGAAAAATAAAACCATGAAAAATTAAAAAAGGGGGTCAACATTTTATTAGAAGCAAAATGGGGCATGTGTGTGCAAGGCACAACAATACTATACACATTTTTTAGTTATTTAAAAAAAAATCTTTTCACATTTCTAAGAATTTTTTTACATAACTCAAGATAAGTTAATTTTTCAAACATCCATATCTTATATTCTATTTGATCATATACTATGTCTTTTTTAAGCATCAATAAATATAAATCTTTCTCTAAGGGTCTCCAAAGAGATGAACCCAACCTCATTAATAATTTATTAAAATGGTTTTATAACTTTATAAAACCAATTAAGAGTAGAATAATCTCTTTGAATAGCAATAGGCTTTTCTCTAAATTTCAAACACCATATGTAAACCTGAAAGGGTCAAAATATCACTTTCAAGGTTCTTTCCATCAAAATTAACTACATATTTTCTAACAATCTACCAAGTCTTCTACGTAGAGCAAAAAAGGGATCTACTAATGTGAATGCTAAAATTACCTAACAAAGTATCAACTAATTGAATAGTAACCCAATATGTTTTCCACTTTTGATAGCCCTTTAAGATATTATTTCTAACCAAAAATTTCATGCTTTTGTACCATCAAGAGATCTTGAGACCCATTTTATAGTTAGGGAAATACCTTTCAAGTATAAGTTTTTTAAACTTAACCATCCAACCTCTCCTAGTTTGTAACATAAATCCTATCTAACAAACAATATGCATTTGTAGAATATTTTACATCAAACCAAAGTAATCTCATTATCAACTTATTTAACTAATTCATATGGGAAGAGCACACCAACTATGCAGACAAAAAGTAAATTAAGAAGGAATAAATACATTTCCAGCAAAACTAAACCTTTCAACCATGAATAATATATTATTTTGCCACTAAAGGAGAAATGGAAAGCTATATACCTAGATACTCAACAATTTTATTAGGGCCTCCCCATCCCATTATTTATCAACAATCAAGTTTGGATCCTTCACCTAAAATTGCAACCAAGACACATAAAAAATATGCTATTATTGATTAGATTCAAAATACATAAGCCACAATATCTTAGATTTGGATTTATTGTGCACATCACTTTCATATAAGGATAATATACATTAATCTTTATAAAAGATCCAAGTACATTCTAATATTCCAATACAAGTAATTTTTTATATGATAGAATCTATAGTATATAAACATAAAAATGATATTTCATTTGATAGAATGGATCATCTACCTAAGTTAGTTATGAATGAACATTTAACTTTACATATTATGGTGAAATATAATAATATAAAGGAAAATATTATTATGATTAATAATGGATATAATTTCATCATGTCTAATAAGAATTACTTAAGTGTAGACATGACACAATTATAATAATTTGATATTACTATCAAGGTATTTGATAATGCTATTAGAAAATATTAAATTAGGTATTATTATCACTCTTCCTATTATAAATAAACTGCTTGTAAGGACTATTAGCCGAAAAGAGTAACAAAGAAGATGACATCGAGCAGATCCTACCACATCTTTCCGCAAAGAGCTTGTGGAGCCTAAGATTTCAAAGATACTATCTAGACTAGGGGTAACATAGATGGGTCATGTCCTATCTTGTAGATATATGTATAGGGAAAGGAATAATAATAGGAGAGAGAATAGAAGGAAGAAAGAACAAATAAATGTATGTAAGAACTTTGTATGAGATTGTATATTAGATGTATAAGGATTATATGCAAGAAAGGAAGGAAATAGGAAAAGTATAAGGGAAGATATATATTGTACCCTTTTGAACATGATTAATATAATGATTACCAAAATTCTATCTATTTGAGGTTATTTGTCAATCTATAAATATCTATTTTAGTTCTTCATGTGTCTTAATCAAAGGGTGCTTACCTTTATATTACTGAGTCCAAGGTATAAACTACAAAACTCAAAAATTACTTGGGGCTCAAAAATTTAGTCTATGTTTCCCCAAAATTCTTGCTAGCATTGGTTCTGTTGCCGGGACCTTGGTTAGGTGATATAAAGGAGAATACCACTAAATTTTTTAAAATTTAAATTGAACATAAAGAGAATAAAATCAATGAAGAATTGAAATTATGTGAAACTATCCTCTTGGTGTTTACCCTATGAGAGGGGATTAGGAACCAAGGGGATGGGGAATGTAAAGGGGGAGAGATTTCATAAGGGATCCTTGAAGAGATGTGATTGATAAATAAAAATACCAAATAACTACCATGTGAAACAATAAAAAGGATTAATGAAACCCCAAATCAATCACACCCATAGAAAAAGGAGCTAAGACAACTTTAGGAAATATTAAAGAACAAATTGAATTGAAAAGAAAAGTCAACACGACAAGCCCAAATGGAAAAGAGAGAAGACAAAAATAGAGAATTGAGAGAGGAGAAAGACACCACAGAAGAATGGAAATTATAGAGAGAAAGAAAATTTAGTGCACCAATGAGGGTGCTACTGAGCGTGCCAATGAGGTTGTTACTAAAGAAAAGAGAAGAAGATTGAAATGAAAAATGGAAAAATCCAAAAAGATTAGAATTATGTTGGAAAAAACACTTGAAAACTTATAACTAGTAAAAGAAAGAATATTAATGATTATGGGGAATCTAGAAGATTGCTATTAGGGTTTTGCAACACTACAAAGATGTCATTATTATTTCAATCTCCTAAATTTCCAATAATTCGATTGGACCTATCAAACCTAACTATTAATCTGGATGATAGAATTATCAAATTTTTGAAAACTCTAGAGAAGACTCCATCAATTCAAGAGAAATATTTAGAAGAATTAGTCAAAAGAAGCATAAGGAAATTAAAAGAAGAAGAAATAAGAAAATTAAAGAGAATATATTGAACTTGGGAAAAGAGTTATGTTTACAAACAAATAAAATGACACTAACAAATAAGAAAGTGAAAAGATATTTTGAAGAGTCACAACCCTTCAACCAATACCCATCCCCTTAGCCATATAAAAGTTGAAGAATTCTGAAAGAAGGGATAATGAAAGGTGAGGAAACAAAAAAGTAAGAAGGAGAGGAAGTAGAGTGGGAAGAAATAATTGGAAAAGAATATTTTGATATAAAATTAGCAAGAGACAAGGGTAGAGAGCAAAAAAACCTTTATTGTTAGAAAGGTAAAGAAAGAGAAAGAAGAAAAACCTAATCCAAAAACATGGAAAATTAGAATTGGGGAGAGAAAAGATAAGATTTTGAATCCTCAATCAAGATCCCCATATTTGGAAAAGATACCATAGAAGCTGCATAACACATATTCTTACTAGAATCCCTATGGGAAAGGCAAAATATCAATGAAGATAAACCAAAATAACTTGAATTTATATCCTCACTAGGAAAAGAGGTATTATAGTGGTGTAAGAAGACCTATCCTAAACATGGGAAGAGCTGGAATGAAGTAAAACAAGATTTTCTAGTTAATTTTGACACTCTAGACATCCCAACAAAGAGTGTGAGAAAAATGAGGGACCTTAGTCCAAGGGTAAGAAGAATCAATAAAAAAATATGGTAGATGATTCAAAGAAGTTTTTTGTAAGTTAGAAGAACCATTGGCAGAGAAAAAAAATAGAATGGTTCATTTATGGATTATAGAAAGATATAAGAGAATATTTGGATGGTAGAATATTCAATACCTACACAAACCTAATCACCATGGCCTACCACATTGAAGCCTAAACCTAGTGCATACCCCAAAAGGATGACATGAAGGAGAGTATTGAAAAGTTACAATTAGTAGTAGAGAAATTAACTATACAAAATTAAATTTTGGCCCAAGGAGAAACAAAGAAAAATAAAGAAACTTGGTGCACAAACTACTCAAGGGAAGGTTGCGTATGGAATGAATTCCCTAAAGTGCAAGGAGAAAGAACTATCACTACACTAATTGTAGAATTAAAGATAGTTCTAGCTAAAACAAACTTACTATATTGTGGAACATGCCAAGAATGGGATAGTCACCTCACTAAAGACTATCCTGCAAACCAATTCTAGATCTAGAACACACAAAATCATCTTGATCCTAGATGACCTATGAACCACAACTATAATGTGGACACATACAAGAACATGGCATATGTCAAGGGACAAGAGGAAATATCTCTATACATTATGGGTTATCGAAAACCACCATGGAGAGACAATTTAAGTGCATATGTACTACAAAATAACCCACCATAAGACTACATGGGAGACAATAGAAAATATAACTATAGAGGAGGAGGAGGATGTGAAAGAAAAAATTTCCAAAGAAGTGATGCCACATGTTACAATTACATAAAAGTAGGTCATTATTCCACAAAATGTTGGGAAAAGAAGAAGAAAATGTCCTTTTAGCAAAGATGATTCACATGATATATTCAAATGTGATAAGGCACAACAATACTATTAGAATATAACACATTCTAGAAGTGATTATCTACAAGACAATATAGGAGCTAGAGTGATTAGAAGAATACTGTAAGGAGTAAAAAGCTGCTAGATAATAGATAACTCCAGTCATCAAATGCATCAAATGAAGATTATTCTAGAGAAAAACCATTACAAATAAACAAAAATAAGAAATCAAGAACAAATAAGAACAAAGCTATGGTCTTAACTAGACAAGGAATAGGTACCGAAAGAAATAGACAAAGGGAAATTAAAGAAATCAATGAAGAATCAAAACTAAAAGAAGAGGAGTATGACTACTTCTAGCTAAGTAAGAAACAACATGACCAGATAGTGCAAAAAACAAATCAATAAATTACATAATAGTATAAATATGAGATAACATGCTTTTTAGAAGAAGAAGTGATGACATTGAAGAGTTTAACATCATTGGCTCAACAAAAATATATTTTAGTAAATTATAACGGTTAGGAAAATATTAGAATAAACAAAAGCAATAACAAGTATATTAGATTGTAGAAGACCAGAATTGGAAGAATGGTCCTCTTTTAATTACCGCAATCCTAAATAACAATAAAGTTAAACATGTAATGTTAGATCTAGGTGTGGACCCAAATATTATTTTGAAAACTACTTGGGAGAGGCTAGGCAGACCTAAGCTCATCAGAGCACCAATGAACATCAATTTAGCATATGGTTTTGGCATGGAAACATTAGGAACATGGAAAAATGTGGAGGTGAACATAAAGGGGATTACACAAATTGTTGATTTTGAATTATTAGAAATGAAGGAACCTTTTAACACCTTTAGAGCATTACTTGGATTGAAATGGTTTGTAAACTCTAACGGGATAGAAGACTCTAGGAAGGAAGAAATATCTTTAGTGGATGACAATATAATAGTCCACATTCTGTTAGGAGAAAGAGAAGATAGAACATATGTGGAAGAAATAGAAAAAGACAAAAGATGAAGATCCCTAAAACCTCTATTTTATTTCAAGATTACCCATCATAGAAGAAGAGGAAGACCCCAATAACTCTAGAGAAATTAAATTAGAAATTGACAATAATAGTACTAACAGTGGAGATGTTTTAGAAGCATGGATACAAGGAGAACATGAACTAACATCCTGAAAAGTATATGGCTTCCAAAGAGCATTTATGGTACACAAGAAACATATTAGACTTCTGAAAATTACTGCAATTATAAGAAAGATACTGTAAATGCATAAAATCATCATACAAACACCAATCCAACACGTTACATACTTATCAAATCAGATAAAAAAAAGACTCAATATACCAAAACCTAGTAACCTTTGAAAGAAAGCAAGGCTATATGCAATATGAGGTTATAAAAATAATTAAACATTAGGAGATCAATCAGAATATGATAATTGCAACCCCAATAGTTAAGTTGAAATATCCACACTTAATGGGTAGGCCTAAGTTTGAGCACCAATTTCCTTAACCTAACCTTAAATACATAAAATGAGGGATCAAAAAAAAGTATTATATAACCACATTATTATAGCTTAAATAAAATTAACATATAAATGCACCATAGTCCTTTCATCCACTACAAAAGAATAAACACTCTAAAAAAAAATAGAGCCGTAGAAAGATAATGGGAAAAAAATGTGGGAAGATGGAAAAATGGCTAGACCATTTATTGTAATCACCTCACACAAAAAATTATAAATACTCTTCCACCACCTCACTTCCACTCACTAGGAATTCTATTCATTCTAAGTTCTTGCATTCCTACCACTTCTCACTAAACCCTAAACTTGTCTAGACCCCACTGAAAACCTTTCAACTACTATAATAGCCACACTCATTCTCATTGATGGCTCTTAGAAGCTAAGGCCAAAGTGTAAATAATTTCCATACAAATCAATGGAGACAAAACCAATAGTAGCATTCTCAAAAGTGCCCGTAGAAGTGATCTACATAGAAGATATCAAAAAATACATCCATGCATCCATCATAGAGATTGATCATACAAAATTTGAAGTCCTAAGGTCGGCTCTTCTACAACAAGGCACACAATAGTATCTACCACAATTTAATAACATTATAAGAAATAGTTGGATGTTGGTAAAATGTGTCTCAACCTTGCAATTATATAAGGTACTATTGATATGTTTGTGACAAGGGGGCACGAGGGGGTTTCCCCATCGCGAGGGGTTCGAGGGGATCATCCCCCTAGCTAGGGGTCTAGGGGTAGCACGCCTTAGTGAGGGCTCGGGGGCAACACCCTTGAAAGGAAAATTTTATTTATATTTTATTATTGTAAATTTGGACCATTCATCATTAGGTCTTAGATCTGATGGCCAATATTTTATTAGCTTGACTTGCCCTAGAAGGAAACCCTATTTTATGAGGGCATTGTATTATGACTGTGCATTGTGATGTGTTTTGAGAGTCTAATAGCGTCGTGTTGCCTCTGAATCTCTAGTTGGTGATACTCCTATGGGGTTTTCCCCGATGTAAATCAATATGTTGTGGTATGCATGATATTTATGTTTATTTCTATTTAAGTTTTTGTAACTAAAAAGATTGTAAAGTTTTTCATTATTCTCCTCTCAAGATTAGTGTAGGAAGTTGTTCCGCTACCTTAGCTTCCTTACAAGTGGTATCAAAGCCTGGTCACCTTTGGTTTCAGTTGTGGGTTGTTGGATTTTTTGAAGTAATCTAGTTTTGAGTGGGAGCTTGTGTACAAGACACTTTGTGATCTTGTTGTAGGAATTTTCAGATGAAAAATTCATCAGGGAGAATAGAGGTGAATAAATTTTCTAGAAATAATTTTGAAATGTGGAAGCTAAAGATAGAGAATCTGTTGATAGATCGAGATCTGTGGGATGCTATTTGAGAATGTTTCAAGGCTTGTAGATCCTACTTAGGTTGCTCAATATGATGTCATGGACCTTAAAGCCAAGGTTCTGATTAGATTGTGCTTGGTAGACTCTGTTTTAATCAATATTCATGAAGAGACCTCTGCACACAAACTATGGAAGAAGCTTGGTGATATGTATAAAGCCAAATATTTAGTGAACAAGATTTTCTTGAGGAAGAAATTGTATTCCTTGAGAATGGAAGAGGGTGGAAGAATTATAGACCACCTAGAAGCATTCAATATGTTGATGGATTAGTTGGCATCAGTTGGTGTCAAAATGGATGAGGAGGAGAAATGTTAGATCCTACTTTTTTCTTTTCCTGATTCATGGGATTCTCTTGTTATGGCTATTGAGAGTACTTCTGTTATATTGAATACTAATGATGTGGTGGGTTCTTTGCTTTCTGAAGAGATGAGGAGGAAGGTATCCATCAGTGCCAAGGAGGCCCTAAATGTTCGTGGAAGACCTAAGGAAAAATGAAAGAAGAATGAGAAGCATGATAAATCCAAGTCCAAGAGGAGATCCAAATCTCATGGAAAATCCAAAGTTATTTGTTGGAACTATGGTAAACCTGGACATGTTTGTAAGGATTGTAAGGAAGAATAAAAAGAAGAAATTTGATTATGATTCTAAGTTCGAGAAGGAAGATGGTGATGCATTCATTGCAGCTTTGGCAACTCGTGCATGTAATGATGCATGGTTAATTGACTCAGGTGCATATTTCCATATGACCTTTAATAGAGGTTGGTTTTTTGAATATGAATAATTTGATGGAGGTAAGGTGTACTTGGGTGATGATTCTCATTTAAACATTGTTGGCCGTGGTAAAGTTAGAATTAGGTTTTCTGATGGTAGAATAAAAATGATTAATGGTGTGTTGCACATCCCTGGATTAGCATGAAATTTGTTATTTATAAGAAAACTAATAGATGCAGGTGTGTAGGTAGTATTTTCTGATGTAGGATGCAAGATGGTTAGAGGTGCTATGGTGATTGCTAGAGGTGTCAAATATGGCACATTGTATAAGCTTGATGCATGCATTGTTGAGTGCAATAGTACTTCTATGAAAAGCAAGTCTATGGAAGAGGTGAGGGTTTCACCTTCAGTAGATGGTCATGGATTTTGGGTGCCCAAGGGTTCTCTTTCTTCTAAATCAAAGTTACTTGTAGAGAAAGTTGTGTTATGACACTAGAGACTTGGCCACATTGGAGAAAAGGGTCTAAGGACCTTGAAAAATAAAAACCTTGTTGAAGGGTTATTTTATTGCAATCTTGAATTTGATTTCTGTGAGCATTGCATTTATGGAAAACAAAATCACATTCATTTTTACTTGAGTTCTCATAAATCTTGTGGTATAGTGGATCTTATTCATTCTGATTTGTTTGGTCCTGTAGATGTTCCTTAAATTGGAAAATCCACATATTATGTTTCATTTATTGATGATTATAGTAGAAGGACATGGGTGTATTTTGTAAAGAGTAAATCTAAAATTTTCGTTTGATTTAAAGAATTTAAAGCAATGGTTGAGTTGTAGTCTGGAAAGAAAATAAAATGTTTGAGGACTAATAATGGTAGTGATTTTTTCTCTAATTATTTTGATAAATTATGTAAATATTGTGGCATTCATAGACAAAAGACAACTTTGTATTCTCCACAACAGAATGGAGTTGTAGAAAGAATGAACATGACACTAATGGAGAAGGCTAGGAGTATGTTGAGTGGTGCTGGTCTAGAATAAAGGTTTTGGGCTGAAGCTGTTTCCACTGCTTGTTACCTAATTAATAGGTCTCCTACATCAAATCTTGTTGATAAGATGCCTATAGAGACATGGTCAAGCACAATCCTTCATTAAGACATCTTAGAGTTTTTGGTTGCAAGGCATATGCACATGTGCCAAAGGAGAAGCGAACAAAGTTAGAGGAAAAGGATGTGAAATGTATCTTCATTGGATATAGTTATGGTGTGAAAAGATACAAGCTTTGGGATCCTATTGCACATAAGGTAATACATAGTAGAAGTGTTATTTTTATAGAAACTAAGCCTTCTTCTATTACATTGTAGCTAGAACAAAGTAAATAGGAAGATGTGATTCAATTCCCTTCTATACCTAAGAATGTTGAATCGAGGCCTATGGATAGACAAGAAGTTGAGGAGAGCTCATCTAGTTCTGAATCTTTAGAAGAGGGGGAAGAATCGCCAACTTAGCTTGCTCATAGGTCTACAAGGCATAAACACTCACCTAAAAGGTATTCACCTGATGATTGGAGATGTATTTTTTGCTTTGAATACTAACATGGATGAACTTAGATCGGTAAAAGAGGCATCAGGTATGAATGATGCATAATCTTGAAAGATTGCTATGGATGAAGAAATGGAAGCTTTGAAAAAGAATGATACATTGGATCTTGTACCATTGCTTGAAGGACCAAAAACTGTTGGTTGCAAGTGGGTGTTTACGAAAAAAAATATTTCATATGGAGGTATTGAGAAGTACAAAGAAAGGTTGGTTGTAAAGGTTACTCTCAAGTTGAGGGTGTTGACATCCATTAGCTTTTTTCTTTCTATTACTACTGCTTATGATTTAGAGGTTGAGCAAATGGATGTGAAAATTGCTTTCCTTCATGGTGATTTGGAGGAAGAAATTTATATGACATAGCTAGAGCACTACATGGTGAAAGGTTTAAATGTAAATTGGTTTGCAAACTGAAGAAATCTTTGTATAGATTAAAAAAAAGTCCTAAGATGTACCAAAAATTTGATACATATGTGTTGAGTTTAGTATTTGAGCATTCTAAATTAGATTATTGTGTTTATTATAAAACTAATGGTGATTGTTTCCTATTTATTGCATTACATGTTGATATGTTATTTATTGGTAGAGGGAAAGGTATGATTTTAGAACTAAAATATCAACTTGCTGCTAAATTTGAAATGAAAGGCCTTGGTGCAGCTAGACACATTCTTGGGATGGAAATTAAAAGAGATAGAGTGAAAAAAAGCTATGGCTTGGCCAAAGTAAGTATTTCAATTCAATTTTATGGAGGTTTGATATGCAGGATTGTAGACCATTATGTGTTCTTGTTTAAGCTAGAACAAAGTTATCTATTTGAAATTGTCCAATATCTCCATCAAAGATGGAAGACATGAGCAGAGTGCCTTACCAGAGTGCAGTTGGAAGTTTGATGTATGTTATGGTTTGTACAAGACTAGACATTGCCCAAGCAGTGGGATTTATTTCCATATATATGTCTAATCCTAGTAGAGTTCATTGGGATGCAGTTAAAAGAGTCTTCACATATATGTGCGGTATCTCAGATTATTCCTTGTATTATCATAGTAATATGACTAAAGATGATATTTCCCTTGATATTCATGGTCATGTGGATTCAAACTGGGTAGGTAATGTTGATAGCAGACGTTCCACCGGTGCTTATGTATTTACTTTATTTGGTGGTGTAATTAGTTGGATGAGTAAGCGACATGGTATGGTTGCTTTCTACTGAAGTTGAGCATATGGCAGTCACTCATGCTTGTAAAGAATCCATTTGGATTAAGAGGTTGTGTTCAAATATTGGAATAAAACAAGGTGCAATGATAATTTATTGTGACAATTAGAGTGTGATATGCCTAGCTAAGAACCTGGCATTTCATGCCAGGACCAAGCACATTGATGTATAGTATCATTTTGTTAGAGATATGGATGCGGATGACATGGTGAAGTTTTTCAAGGTATAGAATTTGTTGAATGTTGCTTATTCTTTAACTAAGCTTGTGAGCACAAAGAAGTTCAGATGGTGTTCAGACTCAATGGGCCTTTTGGCCCCCAATAATTAAGAGATGATGATTATATACCCTCCTATTGCATTTGCAAGGTGTTCAACAAGTGGGAGATTTTTTAGGAAAATGTGTCTCAACCTTGAAATTATATAAGGTATTGTTGATATGTCCGTGATGGGGGGGGGTTGCAGGGGGTTTCCCTCCCATGAGCCGGCTGGGGGTCTGGGGGCAGCGCGCTCCTGAAAGGAAATTTTTATTTTTATTTTATTATTATAAATCTAGACCATTCATCATTAGGTCTTAGATTTTATGACCAATATTTAATTAGCTTGACTTGCTAGGCCTAGGAGGGAGCCATATTTTATGAGGGAATTATATTATGGCTATGCATTGTGATGTATTATGAGAGTTTGATAGTGGTCGTGTTGCCTCTAGATCTTTGGTTGGTGATACTCCCGTGAGAAGCTTGCTTTGTAAGTATATTGTAATCTTTGTGATTTTTGAATAGCTTTTGGAATGTGGGGTTTTTCACCTGAAAGGGTTTTCCCCACATAAATCAATGTGTTGTGGTATGCATGATATTTATATTTATTTCTATTTAAGTTTCTATAACTAAAAAGATCTGTAAAAGTTTTGCATTATTCTCCTCTCAAGATTAGTGTAGGAAGTTGTTCCGCTACCTTAGCTTCCTTACATTGGATGTGTGGAAATAATTTCTAGACTTCATCGAGTAGGAAGAGTGGGTCTGTATAATCCTGAGTAGGTTTCATGATGAATACCTCTACTTGGAACAACCATATTAAATCATAAAGGATGCTATCCAAGCAGTTACATGCTAATGGGATCAAGGGGAAGTCTTGCCAAATAATTCCATTAAAAATGAAAAGGTCACTTGGTTAATTGGAGCAACCTATGATGGCTAGAGCTTATATGTGACCAAAATTACCAACCTCATGATGAAGTATGCCACCATGGGCATCACTTACAAAATCTACTACACTAATCGAGAAGACTCAACCACTGCAACCACCATTCAAACAACGTATTAGATGGTCATGATGGGAAAGGATATAAATATATGTGAGGTGTTACAACAAAATCTCCTCAACAATATCCAACACATAAAACAATCCCACTATCATTTCAGGTATGAGACTCTGTTAATTTTTCTTACCTTCTACTTTATGAAGCAATTATCGGGGTTTGCAGGTAAAATTTGGGATTCAACCCAATCCGTTGTAGCCCAAATCTAAGACCACATAAAATACTTCCAAGACACCACTTCCTTTATCACAAGCTAATGGGGATTTTTCAAATCCCTCCAATAGAAGCTCCAAAATAGGGAACACATCTCATATGAGGTGGTTCGTCAATATATTAAAGATATAGTCTTGATAGTAGATAAATAATAGACATTTATGGAAGCCATCAAGCTTAGAAAATCATGGATACCCTAAATCCCCTATGAGGTAACCAATGTGTAAATTCACAACTATGCCTCTACATTCCTTAGTCACTCAAAGGATCTACAAGCTAAGAAATTCACTATCTATCGAGAGTATATGGACAATATTGTAAAGAATAAGGCCGAAGAACACTTCGATAAGAATAAGGAGAAGTACATGAGAAATGGGGGTTACCAAAGAAAGAGATAGAAGAATTGAGTACATCCACCCCTGAAGATTTGAAATACTCCACCTTGGCACCCCACTTACAAAACCTTCACAAGGTGAGAGTAGCTGACCAAGGAAAAGGAGAATTGCAACCACTCCTCCTAGAAAGGAACCATAAAAAAAAGAAGCCACATAAGCCCTCTTACAAATGAGCTCAAAGAAAAATCATAAGAGGAGGAAGGAGAAGGCATAAAGAGAAGTCTCTTGACAAGTAGTAGATATAGAGGAAGAAGAACAAACAATACCAGAGGACACTTCGATTCCTAAGAGTACAAATATCCTTGTAGTCTCCCCACTAGTAGACGAGGACTAGTTGTATAGTGGTTTGTTTCGGAAGGAGGTAATAGATATGACACTATAGAAGTACCCAAACATGGTGGGGTCAAACCAAAAAGTCACAAAAGGGTAATTATTAGATATATGATAGCATCAAATATAACCTTGGAATATTTGATTGACCGGTTTCCAAACCCCTTGACTACCACATTGAAATGAAGAACGAATAAAGCAACAAAAGAAGAGGAGTTGTTGAAAGACTTAGCCATTGGAGAAGTGGTTGCTATAGTTAGACCTCTATAAAAGAAAAAAGATAGTGGATATTTAAACCAAAGATCTCTAGTCCAAACAAAGAATGGATAAGCTAATGATAGAGAAACCAAAAATCACTTAGGTGATATGAAAAGCGATCAAAGAGTATATAGAGAAAGCTTATTAGAAGTTATGTGAGGAAGAAGCAAAATATCGAGCCACCACTTCAAAGTAGGAATAGTCTTCTCCCCTTCGTAGTCTAAGACACCTTTTTCCTTTGACACATCCTCAATGCAGTCCATCAAGGAATTTTTAGCTAAATAGAAGCAGGTCCAATTGACAACCTCTCCACAATTACTCCAGATTGTACTTATAGGCACTGAAAAATATCTCGAGCCTGCAAGCAACATTTTTTCATTAATTCACCTTCTTCCTAGTATAATTAAATAATTTTAATTATTTAATTATTTTCCTAAAGTAATGTTCCTCTATCAATTAATTAATTCTTAATTATTTAATTAATTCATTTTATCCTTATTCCTCCTTGATTAATTTAAACAAATATCAATTTTATTTAAATTACATCACTAATTATCCTTTTTCCCTCTATAATTAAATAAATTATTATTTATTTAATTATTCATATTCATTTTTCCTCCATTTTCTTCTATAATTAAATAATTATTTTTATTATTTAATTATTCATTAGATTTTTCCCTCCATAATTAAATAAATTATATTTATTTAATTCTTTTATCTTTTTCCTCTCCCTTATAATTAAACAATTATTTTATTATTTAATTATTCCTTATTTTCATCCACTCTATTAAATAATTATTTTAATTATTTAATATTTAGCACCCACCTCTTCCTCTATAATTAAATAATAATTTTTATTATTTAATTATTCATCTCACCATTCCCTAAATTAAATAATGCTTTTATTATTTAATTTACCCTTTTGCTAGCTAAGCCCTATATCTCAATCACTTTCTAGGATTTTTCTTACCCATCCTTATCTCTTTTCTTCTCAATTAATCTCATCCATTAATAATCATACATCATCTTTTAATCTTGGCCCTTCATTTGAATTGGGATTTCTATAAAAGCAAGCTATCGCCTTCATTTCAACCCTACAACCATAATCTTCAATATTTTGCTATCTTGAGATCAAGCGATCAATCATCAATATCGAGCTTAGTGAGTACATTGCATACTACAAATTTGAGAAAAAACAAAGCAAAATGGAGAAGAGTAATGGAGATGATTCAACATTGGCATAGGAATTGAGTACTATTACTTAATTATTTGGATTTCTATTGTCATTTGTGCTTCATTATTGAATTAAGATCTTCATAGCTTGAATTAGATAGTTTTGTGGTTACTATTATTGATTCATGCTTATTCCCTGAATTCTAACCCTATCTACATTTGGTGAAACTAATGTGAACTAATTGGATTTTTCAAAATTTTTGAGAAATTTTGTTTTTCAAGAGTGTGCCACAATTGATCTAGACAGGGACACAATTGAGCCTTTAGATGTCGTAATCATTGTACGATGCAACACAATCGTTGAGTATAGAGCTACAATCATCGCCCAAAATGGTGTATCTAACTATCATTTTGCAAAAAAATCAATTTTCTTCAATCATTGTTGTTTCATATCATTTTCTTGGCTATTGGTTATCATTTTGACATTCTAACAGTATTCTTGTATCATTTGCATCATCAATTTTGTTGTTTTTTGTCAGATATGTGTGTTTTTGTAGTTATAGGTATAGTGTCACAATCGTTACACAGAACACCGCAATCATTTAGCTGTACACCACCACCATCTTTCTGTTCACTGCAGTCGCAATGCCAAACACTGCAATCATTTATTCCTGCAATGCATTACTGTGATGCATCTGAGTCTCTATATGCCATACTGACTGTCATAGAAAAAAGAGGGTATAAATCTAAGATTTTTATTTTCTTCTTTTTGTAATCCTTAGGGAAGAGGTTTTTTGTGTTACTAATATCTAATTTTCAGCTTGTGGAAATCATTGGGAGAAGACCTTTTTAATCTAAACTACTAATCCAATTTCTTGCAGGGTTCCATTGTGTTTGTAATTTTTAAATTAGGAACATTTGGAATTGGTGCTTAAAAAGAACATGTGTCTTTTATGTTTTGTGTACTTGCACATTGTGTTAAATACTAGATTGGTATGTGCGTATCCTCTCCCCTTGCGCTTCGTGTGATCTTGGGTGCATGAGAAACATATAAAGAAATCTCTTTTTCATTTAGTTGCGAGGCCTACCTTTGAGACACATCCTAATAGAGAACTCAAAGGGGATGACCTCAAGCATGTTTCCTAGCGGTCTATATTAAAGGGGTGAAGGCGAAAGTCAGTAACTCTATCCGATGAAGTTATACCACACGTGTCAATTATGATGTGGGTGTATAGACCACATGTGGGTTAATTAGAGGCTTTAGTGTCTCACATCTAAAGTTATACCATTGGAGTTCACGATAGTCCCCCACTAGAAACCTATTTTTTTAGAGCCTAAGACCTATTTTGGCCATCTTCTATTGTTGGTGCATCAGGATAGCATCATCCCGAGAAGTTACTTACCATGCTCAATTCTTGGTTGAGGTGGAAAGGTTCCTTGTTTGGAGTTACTCCTTTCAAGGCGAGAGGTGTTAAGGTGGTCCATGACCTTGGAATACTCTAGCTTCACCCACTCCTCATTCATAGATTACATCACTCTTTCAGGGGTGAGGTAAGGCTGACTTTATTAGACAAACCCTATTACTACTAGCTAGGTTGTGCTTGTTTGTATTGTTTGTGAACCAAGGCCAAGAGAGTTTTGTGGAAGAAAACTTGCAAACATACTCACTTACCAAGAAGTCAAAGACTCCAAATCTACCAAATATTTTTTTCAAGTGTTTGTTGTATTTTATGATCAAATCTAAACTCATTAAAGATGAAAAATAACCTAGAAAACATCAAATTAGGGTAAAAAAGCAGAATACTACAACTCTTTAGTAGAACAATGCAATCGTCAAACAATACAATGCAATTTTTCTGAAATCTTAGGAAGCCAAAAAATTGCATTTGCATGTGCGCCACAATTAACTAGTCCTATACCACAATTGAATAGCCTTGCACCACATTTGTGGCTTTAAACACCATAACTTTCAAAATCAAAACTTTTGGGGAAATATATATACATCCAACTTTCAGTTTCCTTACAAACTATGACTATACACTTAGATTAGAGACTTTTTTAGGTTCGGTCAATTCATTGAAGGCATTTCATCATTCACCTTAGGTTATCTTGCATAGTCCTAGTTTTCATCCATCCCATCTTAGCTTCATTTCAACATCATCTTTGAGTCTTCAAATTAGGAAGCTTATCATACTATTGGGCAAACCATTCGTCTCATTTTTAGGTGTCTTGACCTTATCATACCCCTCATCTATCTTATATTTAGATTGGGCCTAAAACTCATGTGTCTAGTTTAGGTTCACCTTTTATCATCATCATCACCATTATCATCTTGGTTTATCTTCGTGAGGTCTTGACATTTAGAGCTATTACTTTGGTTCATCATAGTCTACTTAGCATCTTATTTTAAGGTTCAAGGTTGTATACCCAATCCAAGCATAGTCATAGTTCCATTAGCACTTTGCATCCCAAGCATAGTCATAGCTTCATCATCATTTTTGCATGTCAAAAACTTAGTTATAGTTTGCATTGTCATCTTTATAGTCCAAAAATATAAAAGCATAGCATAGTGTCATTACCATCTTCCATTTTCATCCTTAATTTTCATTTCCATCTTAGTTGCATACTTGCCAAAAGTCTCAACATCCAAAGGTCACAAGTCTTATATGGTCTTGACTAGGTCACAAAGGAAACAAAAAGACATGGATAGCTCATATGACCCCTATATCGATCCATCTAGTAACATGAACTTTGCGTCAACATCAAACCAACCTCAACCAACACAAAGTGAAACACCAAATCCATTTCCCAATCTTACATTGAATGAGGTCGATCGAGGTCTAACACTTGAGGAAATTGAAGAAGCTTCCCAAGATGCTAGGATAATGTGAATTTTAGAGGAACTAGTGAATGTGGATCCTAATAAATATTTTATTGCACTTTCCAAGAAAGGGGCTAAGCTCCACTTTGATTTTGACACTTCCACAATTGTAGAAAAAGAAACTCAAGGTCTTGGTCACAACAAATGCACACTAGTTTGCCACTTGGGGGAACAACACATAATGTGACAACTACACACATCCCCTCTCCTCCAACATTTGGGACCAAGAGAACACATGCAACATGTTAAGGACCAAATCCTACATTTAGTAATCCATTTGCTTCATCCTCTAGTACCATGGGTATGACTTTTGCAAATCCATTTAGCACAACATCCACTTGAAACACCACACCATCAACCAAAAAAAACACAAATCAAAACACAAACCCACCAAGAAAAACAAGAAGGATTCATATTACCACATCAAGAGTTCCAACCCAAACAACCAAAACTACACCAAACAACATGTCTTTTGGGTCAAAATTGAACACCTACCAACCGTAATCACAAAAAAATGTCAACCCAAACCTCAACTTCATACCACAACAACAATACACCAACCAAGCCCCACCACAACATCAAACCAATACCAATACTAGTACCATGTTCACAAATCACTTCTAGTAAGGCAATCAAAATCCTTTGCACAAAATACCAACCCAAACCCAAAATTTACATCCAACTTTCAAAACTAGAACCCATCATACAACCATCTCAACAAACTCAACACCAATACCAACATTTTCATGCAAAGTCAACCAAACATACCACCATCACCCATGAAAAATTAGATGCAATAAATGCAAGCAATGCAACAACAAATGGCAAACATGTAAGTGGGAACAACAAAGAAAACTTACTCAATGGAGGAACTATGTCCTTACCCCTTTGATAGAAGCATATACATGCCACCTTTCCCACCACACTTCAATGTTCCAAGCTTTAGCACGTATAAGGGAAAAGGAGATCTAGTAGAACACATAAGAGAGTTTAACATTGCATGTATGAATATTTCTTTTGATCCTACATACTTGATGAGATTATTTCCACGTAGCCTTTCACGGTAGGCTCTAGAGTGGTTCACACATTTTCCTCCTGGGATAAGAACATGGAATGAAATTGGTGACAAGTTTATCACACACTTTTCCTATAACATTGAAAGTGACATGACCCTTGCAAAACTGAGCGCAAAAAAAACAAAAAGAAGGGGAATCACTTACATCATTTTATCAAAGGTGGCAAACTATATCCAACAAATGTCCTTGTCACATACCAGAAAAATAGTTGGTCTCTATCTTTCTAGAAAACCTTAACATAGAATTGATGATTCAACTTCAAATCTATTGTTGCAACACATTTGAGGATGTCATTGAAAAGGGAGTCTACATTGAGAAATTTCTTGTTGCAAAAGGATTGGTCAAGATCTTCAAAGAAAACCAAAATAATCCCAATGAGAAAGGAAAATTTTGGTCTAGAAAAAAAAACGTCACCAATGATGGGGTAGTTGATTGAAAAATAGTTAACAAGGTTCACCCCACCATTCATCTTAAAGGTCCCCCCAAAAAAAAAAATCCAACACCAATTCATGACCAAATGACAAAAATAGTCCAAAACAATCAACATTGTAGAGGTCCCCCATGAGAAAACATGTCAAAACAAACATACACACCCTTAGGGGAACCCATTGAATCAGTCTTGAAGAAAATATTACAATCCAATGTCATTCAACTTCAAAATATCAAACCATACAAACCAACACTAGTCAAACCATTTTGGTGGAATGACAATGAATTTTATGAGTACCATCATATGAAAGGACATAAAACATCATCATGTTGGAGACTTAAAGACCTTATCTAGGACCTTATTGAACAAGGTGACGTATTAGTGGACAATTCACAAGGAAAAATAAATGCTAACCATACTATATTCAAGACTTCCCTACAAGACCATGGGAAGGAAAAAGCCTCCAGTTCAAGGAACAATACCAATAACAATGCCAATTATACCAATGTCTCATATGACTATACTACCAATCAAATTTAGGCCTTTGATAACCATAGTGCTACCATTACCATCAATAAAAATTTAGAATGTGCCATTACCACTCACAAAGCTAAAGTGACCTTGCAAGGGGTCACTTCTAATCCACCACCGAAGACTCAATATAATATTTTAGACCATCTTGGAAGGACTCCTATACAAATATCCATTCTTGAGTTACTCCGTATATCCCTTGACCATAAGGCTATTTTAGAAAAGGATTTGCAAGAAACATCTGTTCCCATAGACCTAAATGTTAACCAATTTTAGGCCATGGTAGGATACTTAGCTACAACCCATCATGTCACATTTTCCAAGAAATATTTTCTTGCACAATGACCAAACCATAATGATCCATTGCACCTTGAGGTATACATTAATAAACACAATATTAGATGAGACTTGGTAGATGGTGGAGCAGATCTAAATATATGCACCCTAAAATTAATCATGAAATTGGGATTATCTGAAGCTTGTATAAACGTCTAAGAAAATAATTATCAAGGCTTATGACGATGCTAAGCACTCATCCAAGGGTATAATCATACTTCTTGTAAGAGTTGGACCTGCTATTTAAAGCGAGATATTCCAAGTCTTGGATCAGGACTTACCATACAATCTTCTCCTTGGTTGCCCATGGATTCATGCCATGAGGGTTGTACCTTCCACATACTATCAATGCCTTAAGTTTTCATACAATAGTACCAAAATCACTATAGCAGGTGATCCCAATCCCTTCCAATATTGCAGTAATCTGAGATGGACCACTAAACATCAAGTGCCTATCAACTAGGAAGCTTCATCCTCCACCTCATTGCATTACATTGATCCATATTCATTAGCCAAATCATTCACTCCATCCACTACCTCCCTCAAACCTAAGGTTTAAATCCATGACATGGGATGTGGTGAATATAAATTGAGAGATTATTTTGTGTTGGAAAGTTTCCCACATTGCTGAAGTCTTATGGGAAACCTCATCCTATCAAGAAGGAAACTAAAGTCTTCATTCATAATCCTCCTACTATGTTCACTAAGTGGGGTGAATTGAGTAAAGAGTCTATAGGCGAGGATATTTCAATATGGATCTACAAGGGTGAAGAGGCTAATAAGCCTAATAAAATACCAGATGAGCAATATTAAAAAGGGTTTAAGATCATGAAACAACAAGGTTATGATGGACATAATAGTCTTGGCTTGAACAAACATGGCATGAAATAACCAATATTTCCTCACCGGTTTCCAAAGAACATAGGGTTAGGGTATGTACCACCAAAGGCGAGTCCTCCTTGTACTAAGTTTCCTTCGAGTGAAAAATGTTAACGCTTGAAATGAAATCAAGACATCTAAGGAATACCATTCTGAAATTGACTCCAATAATGAGGGTGAGATTCCTACACATCTAGTGATTATAACCTAGTTGAAACCTTTTGAGAGCTTGAATTATCCTCATCCTAAACCAAAACTATGAGTGGTCATGCCTAGATCAAAATCTTTTGGGATCTTGACGATACCTCCATTTTTACCATATCGCTTATTCCTTGAGCTATAATGATACTGATGATGACTTACCTCTCATCCACCCACAACTAATAGATTGGGATCAATAAGGAACCAAGTTTAGAAATATTTGAGAATGATGAAATGATAGATGAGTTCATGGGACTTTGAGAAGGGATATCAAGTAGGGATCATAAAGTTGGTTTTATCATAGAACTTGAAAACACATCATACTTTGGAGAGTCTATCCCACCCTCTAGTCGCAAAAGTGAGAAAAAAAAGATAGGTCTCTAGATGAAAAATGAAAGGCGCCTTTAGACCAAGAAAAGTAAAAATAAAGGATGTATCCGAGGGTGGAAACCTCTTTGAGGCACCTAAGGATGGAGGGTTAGATAGCCTTAATTCAAGAGAGATCACCATTGCTTGTGGAAAAATTAGAAGAGGTCAATCTTGGTACACAAGACAATCCTAGAATCATTCACCTTGCAACATCTTTGACAATAAAGGAAAAAACAAAGTTTACCACTTTCTTCTCAGAGAGACAAATTAATTTTGCTTGGTCATATGTTGCTATGCCTAGGTTGGATCCTGAGCTAGTTCTACATCATTTTCCATTGGTTCCAAATGCTAAACCCATCAAACAAAAATTGAGAAAAATGCATCCAAAAATTACACTCCTAGTGAAAGCAGAGTTGAAACTTTTGGATGTTGGTTTCATTCATCCTATAGACTACACAGAGTAGATATCAAATCTAGTTCTCATAACAAAACCATCTGGTGGAATAAGAGTTTGAACAAACTTCAGAGACTTAAACAAAGCTTGTCCTAAAGATGACTTCCCATTTCCCAACATTAACATCATAGTAGACCTCACAGTGATATATGAGATGCTATCACTTATGTATGTTTTTTCAAGATATAATCATATCAGAATTGCTCTTGAGGGTCAACATAAAACAACCCTCACTTGTGCTTGGGGTACCTTTTATTGCAATGTTATGCCATTTGGTCTTAAGAATGCTAAAACAACATACCATAGATCTATGGTCACTATTTTTCATGACTACATGCATACCATTATGGAAGATTATGTTGATGAATTATTAGCAAAATACTTATCAAGAGATAGTCATCTAGTAGCATTGGAAAATATTTTCAAGAAGTTGGAAGAATACAAGGTCAGGTTAAATCCGAAGAAGTGTGTCTTTGGGGTTCAATCAAGCAAGCTCCTAGGATATATTGTCTCTCGTAGAGGTATTGAAGTTGATCTTGAAAAAGCGAAAGCTATCTTGAATATGCCTCTACCAATAAACATAAGTCAGTTACACACTCTATAAGGAAGGTTGTAGTCTATTCAAATGTTCATTGCTCAATTAGCCAATAAATGTCAACCATTTCAACATCTACTCCATAAGGGATTCCCATTCATATGGAATGATCGTTGCCAAGAAGCATTCCAACAAAACAAGGACTATCTATTATCACCTCTTATTCTCATGTCTCCCATCGATGGTAGACACCTCATACTATACATATCAGTAACCACATCAACATTGAGCGTATTGTTAGCACAAAATGACAATGAGGGAAAATAATAAGCTATCTATTATATCAGTTGCACTCATGTAGGGTATGAGCTTAATTATAGCCTTATTGAATGAGCATGTCTTGCAGTTGTTTTTTCCATGCTAAAGCTTAGACACTACATGTTGAACCATAAAAAAAAATTGGTAGCTAAGATTGATCCCTTGAAATATCTATTGAGCAAAGCAAAGTTGATAGGCTGGTTGCTAAAGTGGGTAATGATCTTGAGTGAATATGACATAGAATATGTTGATCATATGGCAATGAAAGGACAAGTGATAGCTGATCAACTCGTAGACTCACCAACAATGACAAATCATCCTCTAGTGTTTGATTTTCCTAATGAATCCATCTTCACAATAAGGCTTTAGTTGGTTATTTTTTTAGAACCAAACTTATTCTCATTCACTATCAATGAATTCACCATAATTCAATGGTAAATAGTGGTGAGGATTGGCCAATGAAAATGTACTAGCTTGCTAGGCTAGACCTCTACTCTTCGGGCTCTGTGAAACCTAGGAGGGTGATCCTAACAATGTCTATATGATACTCTTGTGCCATTTTATCATGAACATTGAAACAAACAGATACATTCCTATCAAATGCAAATAGACAAAAATATTTAAGGATTTGGCTGACCCTTTAATGAATTGTTACCTAAAGCAAGGAATGAGTAGTACTTCATACCACTATACTACAATTATAGGTGTGTCAGAGAATGTCATTAAGATTTGTGTTCTTTTTTAGGTACGAGCAAGCTTAGTAACATCAAAGATAACCAAATAAATGGACCAGTGCTTTATCTATGGTTGATAGAATCATACTTGCAATAAATTGTAATACATTAGCAATGGAAACACGTATTTAAATACTATTAATATAGTGCTTTGCTATATATCAACTCAATGTATCCAGAAATAGAAACTACTTAATGATCCATGAATTTCACCTCACAAACCTTATGATCTCATTTAAGCATTTACTTAGCTCTTTGAACTAAAGTAGAAATGAAACCACACATTCAACTGGAGTGATTGAAGACAAATAAAAGAACCTTGATCCCTTTATTCATAATTTAAAAGAAAAAATACAAAGGAGAGAAACTAATCCAGAATGTGAAATTATCATTCATACAACATTGCTACTGTAAAACCATTAAGCCTATTCCAAATCTGAATGCATTCCTAAGACTCACAAATCTATTTCTCTGGGCTTGAAATTACCAAAATTACTCTTACATGAGCTCAAAATTGCTTAACCATCAAAAGACCTGTGTAATTGGCCTTGAATTCCCATTTATAGAAACATGGGAGCAACAAGCATTGGGCCAAATTAAAATTAAAGTAACCTTTACATTTGACATACATTTCAATTTTAATTTGAAAATTCGCCAAACAGTTATATTTTCACTTTGCAAAGTGGGGGGAAAACACATACGACAAAAATCATTTTCATTAGCTGAGGAAGATACACCTGCCTTCCAAAAGGAACCTTTCATTCATTGCAATAGCATCAAAATATCCTCCTCACGAGCCAAAAGTGTCATCCATGTACATACATACTCAACAAAACACTAAAGCATAAAAAACAATAAAAAGAAAGAATACCGACCCATCCAAGTCAACATTTGTGCCACCAATTTTCATGATGGGGAGAGAACAATGTTTTGCAATACTTCAACCAAAGCCTAATCTGCACTATTTCCAAGCTATGTATTGTTTCCCTCTCATCTATTATTCATCATTTTTGTCATCATCTTCTTAACACAATCTCATTCTGTGAACTTCTCCAACCATGTGTTGTACTCATCTTCAATGGGCCATCTCATGTCTAGTAGGATTTGCACCTTTGCATTGTGTTAAGCATACCTTGCATCAATTAATGCTCTGGCTTCTTTAACAAATACATCCATTCTCATTTCAACTCTAGCTATGTTTTCAATGTGGAGGTTCAACACGTGGAGTAATCAATTATAGTTAACATAATCTTAGCTTGTGGAAACCACTCTCCCAACTCATGCTTCCATTTAGAAAACTCCATCAACTCACCCTTATCATCTAATATTTTAGGAATATTACACCCTTCCATTTCCTTGAACATTCTCAATTTTTTTTTGGAGTTGCATTCCTAAATTTCCATGGAAAGTTGTTATTTCATTTATCAGATCAATGGCCTGCAATATCTCAAGAACATTATAGGAGCTTAAAGATCTTCTTGCATCTTAGGCATCATTTCCTTAAGTGTTCCTACTTTAGTGCTCTATTTGCTCCACTCAGTTTGAAAATCCATCTGAACTTGCAAATGTTTGATGTTAGCCTCATGGATGTTCTTGTAGGCAGCCTACACATCATCAACTCTATTGAATAATTTGGTCACTCTATTCTTCAATACATCTTCAAAAATATCACTTTCCACCTTTACTGTTTAAAGCTTGGATTTCCTTGTATTCTCCTTTTCTAATTTCAAATCTTGATTCAAATTATGAATTCTCAGCGACATGGTCTCTTTGTCCTGTGTAAACAAGTTTGAGGTAGAACTTGTTGGAGATGGTAAATCCCTTTGTGTAGTGGAAAACACTTTATTATGTTCATCCATCAATTATTGTATCTATCAAACAATTTCTTATAGTTAGATCTATAATCTGAGCAGTATCTATAGTTAACATTGCAACAAACATTGTCAATTGTGCAGCTGTAGTGGTAGTCATTTCTATAGCCCTGTTGATAACTATTGCTCCAATCTCCTTTTCCATAGATTTTATGACCCCAGGCTTCCCTATGTTTGGTGCCATAGACCAAATGGCAAGTGTATGCAGCTTGGGGCTAAAACTTGAGCCAAAAACCTTATTGTCATAAACCACCTCAGAAACAAAGGAATCTGGGTCCTTCCTAATTGCATCTAGTGCAATAGCAGATGATATCTCCCATCTGGGAAATAAGAGCACCCCACTTCCTTTCACCAATGTTCTTGCCTCATCTGGTGACATGTTAGAAATTTCTTGTATTATTTTATCCTCCTCCTCCTTCTCAGCTTCTTCTTATAAGGAGGGTTCAACTTTCTCTTTTGCTTCTTCAATCCTTCTTTTAATGTCAGATCCTTTTATATGGATCAAAAAGTCTTTGAACTAGTCTTGACAAAGGCATCGTCACTCATGAAGTCTTCACAGGCCTTTATTTTGAAATCATCATCCTCGACCTCATTGTATTCCCACTTTACAATCCTGCTAGGGGGAACCACTATATTCAAGGCATCATCTTTGTCTTTAGGGAATTCTTGATCCACCTCCTGCTCCATGGGAATGTGCTCTCTAGATACCTCTAGAACTTGAGCCTCACCAATTTTCTCACTTGCTGAATAAGCCACTAATGGAGTGACCACAAGTTGTCTACCTATCTCCTTTGTTCGCACATGGATTCTTGGAGTAGAGGATTTAGCCGACTAGCTTTTCAACTGTGCATCATGGTTTTCCTTGGCCACCTTGGCCTTAATTTAAGCTTGCTTTACTTTCTCAAATAAAATATTGTCATTAAAGTCACCAAGCATTAATTTTTCCTTCACAAATTTATCGTCTACCTTGGAATAAGGGCTGACATAGAAAGGGCTTTCCTTCAACATATTTTCTTCAATTGCACATATCCTTCTCCATGCATTCTTCCTTGCATTAACTTCTTCATCAGAGGATAAATTTCTAATCACATCCTCTTGAAAGAGGAACTCATGATACTTTCATGACAACCCTATTGCTTTTCTTTTAGCAAAGATCACCCCCTTAGGGTCACAAAACCTTATGACTTCTTGTTTCAACCTGTAATTATTTAGAAGAGAGTTGAACCTCTCAATTCCCTCCTTTGAGGTGCAGGTGAAGTATGAAAATCCACAATCAGGGTTCACAAGGGATTCCTTTTTTGTCTTTCTGAAGTGTTCCTTGTCCATGGCATCTAGTTGCCACATTATTTCCATAAATGCTTGTCTATTAGACACATATATTGGCAACTGTGAGGTGGCATTAGGGTTCCATAAATTCTGATTATTGTGTAATTTGTATGAAGATACCAATCTCCCCAATTAAATTTGCGTTTGGTGTCTCCTTGTACTTCATGGGCCTCAAATTATCCTTGACACCTTTTGAAATTCTAGACATGGGCTTCAAACCCAACTGTTCCAACACCAAGAACTTGAAAACATTGCAAAACATAGTGTAATCAGAATGTGGACAATGCACATCCCAAATATGTGTCCATGTCTGCACAAGCAACTCATTGTCCATATTATCTCTTTCTCTTAATTTTATATGATTCCTCATCACCTTTCTGCTCTTCCATAGCAACAAGTGCATCAACAGATAATAGTGTCTACATGACAATGGATGAGTTGCATCTTTCAATTTCATCAAGTCCTCATGCAAATGCTCAACAATGTAGGATGAATAATTCCAAACCCTGTTCTGATACTTATGCTGAATATCAATTGCCAAGGTCATAAGGGAAATATCCGTCTTAATGTCATACTTCTTATGCATGACTTGACATAATGTATAATTGGTATTTTTGAAAGATTCTTCAAAATCAACACAATCAAATGGTTCCATTTAAAGGGGGCTAAAATGCACACCATTCTTCTTCAAGTCATGCCTCCTATGTATAGACAAGACACCCTTCCTATACTCAAACTTATTCCACTCATATTCATTGTACAACTTGCAGAAATTGATGGACTCAGAGGAAGATGGATTTAACTGAAAAGCCTCCATTATTTGGCTCACTGAGATTTCCAACATAGGAACAAAGTCCGAAAATTTCTTGATTGTTCTATCCCGTGGATCATAGCACCTGGCCAATTCAAGCATTAAGTCTACCTCCAAAAAAACATTTGGGCATACCAACTTGCCTATGTCACAACTCCATAAGTTGAAAGTGGGGTGATTAGTAGTTCTCCTTTTGAAAGCATAGTGAAACAAATCCCAACCACTATGTGGCAATGCTACATCACCAATCTCAGAGGCAGAGTCCTCAAAGTGAAACGTCAAAGCCCCTTCACCAGTTTTTCTTTTCCCCACCTTCTTAATTTCTATAGCTGGGTCCTTAGGGGAATCTTCCATAAACCTAGGATGATCCTTCTTTATAGTTTTTTCTTTTTAGGCCTCTCCACTACTTTAGGTTTAGGTTGGTCATCCTAGAGTTTGGGTCTTTTAACCCTTTTTCTAGTAGGTTTTCTTTCAGGTTTAGCAGAAGACCCATTGGGTTCACTCATATTAACTACACAATAAAACTAGGGTTTTGAGAAACGGGGAATTGCAACCACAATTACTTAATTCACAAGGTTTAGATTGAAAAACAATAAATTTTAACCTCTCTACCCCAAACCCTACAAGAACTAATTTGAATTTCCCTTTGAACCATGAAAATGATAATTCTGATCACCAACCCTAACAACTTACCCCAATTTCTAGACTACTTGATGCATGAATTACCCACAAAGGCCAAGAAATTAACTTACCTGAGAAAATTAGCTAGTTGTTCTTCATAATTCACCTTACTAGGAGTTTTTCTTTCTTCTCTTCTTCACTTAGCTAGTTCCTCTACTCACGAAGACTACAATTGTAAAAGAAAAACACTCAAAAACCCTCTTTATGACTTAGAATTAGAGTGCATTCATGATTAATAGTTGATAGATTGCTCACGCGAGTGAATTGAAAAGTAGCCATTCTAGTTTAAACCCTAGCCGTCGATATATTTTGATTTAAAATAGAATCAAGGTCTCTCTTCAACCATCACTTCATGCTTTAACAACTATGCCTTAAAACAATGATGATGCCCTCAACAATCACCACGTAGCCATCCACTAACTCACAATACATTTCATATTCCATTGCTCATCGCAGTAATGCCTTGAAGTTTTGTCCAAACTTTGACGATGAGCGACGACAACCCATGGGAGAGAATATTCCTTGTCATAACCCTCATTGCTTGTCGTAGTAATGTGTCAAGGTTGCATTTGTATTTTGACGAGGAGGATTTTCTAGTGATGCCACAACATAACCACAAGCAATCACACATCACTGTAACCAACTTGGAGTTGAGAGTGCTTTTGGTGATGGGAAAAACCAACGATAGCACCAAACTATGACAAGTGACAAGATCACACCGCTCCATTTAATACATTCCCATTGCTCATCGTAGAAACTGAAAAGAAGCCAAGAAATACTTCTATGATGACGCGACACAAAGAAAAGACAATGTCCATCACACATTGTTGAAATGGAACCGAGAAGTTGAAACGTTTCAGTGATAAGCGATACAAAAGGCCCATAGCCATATCGCTCATCACATTAATCAATGATAAATAGAAAAAACCTTTGGTAACATGTGATGCCAAATGGAAATATAGGCCCATCGCTCATCGCGGTAATGAAACCGCTGACAAAAACAACTTCAGCGATGAACGATCACTTAGGTACTTGAAATTTGCATGTGCACTAAGATATTTTAAAAGAGGGGATATCCTTGGACAATGCATGATAAGGTTTTAAAAGACTTAATAACACTTTCAACAAAGGATGTAAAGGCCAAACAAGGCCAAAAAAAACCTTATAAAGTAAAGTAATTTCAAGGACCTAGGAACACAAAAAAGATTTAGCGATGGGTAGTGGGAGATCCTAACCACAAGGGGCCAACAATAACATGGACCTCAATGAATCAAGTTGTTTTGAACATGACTGGGAATAGGTGACAATAGGTCAATAGATAAATAGACCAAAAGAACAAGGGTTTAAGACAAAGGATAAAATCCTTCAATGTAAAACAACTCCTCATATAAAACCCTAAACCCTAGTCACAAGTGACCAAATAGACACCCAAGAAAATGATTTTTTCAAACCAATGGAACATGAAATTTTTTGAGGGTTCCACCAACTTCTATGACATAGAAATTGTGCTTTGATGGGTCTTATACAAATCATGGTTTAGGAGCCGGTATACTCTTTGTCACACCTCAAGGGGATTCCATACCTAAGTCATACAGAATAGCGTTCCTGTGCACAAATGACATGGTTGAATATGAAGCATTGTTAATAGGACTAAAAATGACCATCAAATGGAAAATTAATAATATTTAAGTCTATGGTGACTCCTAGCTGGTTATCCATTAGGTTAATGATGACTACAACACAAAAGATGAAAATCTAACTCCCTACAAGCGAATGGTCAATAGTTTCAAGAAATATTTTGATGTTATCATTTTTAATCAAGTCTCAAGAATTCAAAACAAGGTATTTGATGCAATGGAAACCATTGGATCTCTCTTGGATATACCTAATAACATGCCACAATATGAGTTCTTGGTAGAACAATTGTTGATCCCTGCATTCGATGTCCCCAAATCTAAGCTCGTGTGTGAGCTTGTTGGTCCTGATTCTCCCTAGTACAAAGACTTTTACAATTACTTGCATGCACAAATTATCCCTCCCAACTTGTCCTCTAACCAACATAAGACCTTTATTCGACAAGCATCCAAATATGTCATCATCGATGATACCCTTTACTGTCATAGTCTAGATAGTACCCTCCTAAGATGTCTCGATTTAGATGAAGTACAAAAAACTTAAATGAGGTACATGATGATATATGCGGAGCTCACTCTATTGGTCCTACCTTAGCTAAAAATATTATGTGAACAAGATACTATTGGCCTACTACGGTACATGATGCTTATCACTTTGTTAAGAAATGTTGCCAATGTTAGATACATGGAGATATTGTACACACACCTACTCAAGAAACTCATCCTATTACATCATCGTGGCCATTCTCTCAATGGGGATTTGACCTCGTGGGAAAGATTCATCCTACCTTTTCCAATGGCCATAAGTTTATCATCACTGCAATCAAGTATTTTACCAAATGGATCAAATCTTTTCCAATGACCTACATCACCGGTAAACAAATATCCAAGTTCATCCTTAATTACATCATATGCTAGTCATATGGTGTTCACCAATCCATCATTACAGATAACGGCCACCCTTTCAAAAATTAGGAGGTCTGTGAATTATGTGAGAGATTTCAAATCCAACACCACTTTTCCACTCCATACTATCCCCAGGGTAATGATCAAGTTGAGGCGTCTAATAAGACTATCCTTAAAATACTAAAGAATATTGTTGATGATGTTGGCCATGATTGACATAACCAACTTAACCTCAGATTATGGGCCTATCACACTAGCATTCACACCCCTAAAGGAGCCACTCCATATTCCCTCATTTTTAGATCTGAAGCCATTCTTCCCATTGAGATCAAGTTGCCATCCATGAGAGTATCCATGCAGTAGTTCATTGATGAGGAAGAATATAGTGTACCCCATTTGCATGAGCTAGAGCTATTGGATGAGGAGTGATAAAATGCATTAGTCCATTTATAGGATTATTAGAATCCTCTTTGTTGTAGCTACAATAAGAAAGTCTGAGGTATTTTGACATTGGTGACTTGGTCTTGAAAGAAAATCCTAAGAATCAAATAAAGTGAGAGAAACCTGAAAAGTTTGAGCCTAATTGGTTGGGTTCTTACATCATAACAACATCATATGGATTTGATGCTTATCAATTCTGTACTCTTGAAGGTGAACCGCTAGTAGATCCTATCAACATCATGCACCTTCATAAGTACTATACCTAACTTTCAAAGAATCCCATCGAAAATACAAAAAAATAAAAAAAATAAAAAAAATATTCACCCTAATGAAAACCTGGAAAAAAAGCATCTTGGTGACACAAAATAAGAATAAAAAAATATAGAAAAATCCAAAAATAGTAAAGAGAAATAATCCATATAATAGTGAAAACACTTCGGTGGCGCTTTGGATAAGTACCATGGTGAAAACCTGGAAAACATGTGCCATGTGTAATCGGTCTTTTCTCCATCATCTACTATCATTCTATTTGATTTTTCCACTTCCATCCATGATCTATCATGCACATTCCTCTCCATAATAAACTCTTCCCTCTCCACCTCATCCATAATAAAGTTTAATCATCCCTCTCAAAATATCAAAAACCCTTAAAATAGAGTTTGTGTTAGTCCAAGTAGTCGAACTGCATTGCCTTTGTGACTTGATGTAGGCAAGGCCATCATTGATGAGCCCCCGAGGCTTAGGTTAGTCCTTTAGGTTTTTTCATAATAAATTATTAGTCCATCCACATCCATCTTTCCATAATTTATCCATGGTCGGAGTCAGTCGAACTATATTGTCTCTGTGCTTCATGTAGGCAAGGCCATCATCGATGAGCCCTCGAGGAATTAGGTTAATCCTTTAGGGTTTTTCATAACAAGGTCTCCATCCACCCAAATTGTATCATAATAAACTGTCCCTTGCTAAGGTTGAAATTTTGAGCAAACACAAGCAGTTATCAAACAAGGGAACTAAGCTTTTCCAAATTAGGAAACAACAAGAAAACTATTGAAATAACCCTCAATCCAAATGGATCAATTTCTTAAACATGGGTACTTATCAAAAAATAAAACATCAAACAAAAAAAACAATCCTTATTAGCTATCAAATAATCTTATACAAAGTGTTGAATTGTTGAAACCAAACTAAATGTCTTATATGACATGCCACATTTCTGAAACCAAACTTTAGCTATCCAACCTATTAATTGTCTTATACAGGTTGTTACACCCTCAAAAATAGAATCAATCCATCATTGGTCTTTTATGAGGTTGAAACTAGATACTATCATTTTCCAAAACCCGATCATACAAACAATCATTGGCAAATGATCTAAATGGTTGTTGACTTGTTGGTCCAGTTTGTCTTATCTTTTGTTGATTTATCTCCGGTCATGTTACTATGCACCTTGACGATGTCCCAAGGAGGATTTAGAGGTGTGATGATGGATCATGACCTTTTTCTCTTTGATTTTTGTTTCCAGTTTTTCTTGGCAACATGACTGGGGCAACTTGGTTCCTTGTGTATGATGAAATTTCCATTTGGCATAATCAAAACATCCTATGCAAGCCAAAGCTCAATCTAATGCATTCTTGTGTCAAGATCAACATGCTTTGTGGTTACTTCCTCACAAGTTTTGGCAAGGTTATGTGGTTTCTAGTTTGTGTCATGGCATTCCTTATTTGTCACGTGTCTATTTTTGCAAGGGATAACACATCACACTTTGGTCTATTTCATACCTCGGTATTCGTCATCCATTGCCGTAATAAGTCTATGATGATAATTATGCAATAAGATCTTGATAACTTATTAGCAAGATCTCAAGATAGCAATCCCAATTCATACATTTCATTTTCTGTTCCTCGCTAATCTTTCCACACTAACATTTTCCTCTCGCTAACATTTCTTTCGTCAGTCCCTGCATTTGCACCTATCAAATTAGCTTATTGGTAAAGTTGCCAATTTTTTTGGAATTTTTGGAATTTTTTTCAATTTTCTCAAGGGGGGATCATTCTATCCTGCATCTGCTAGGGCACACTAGGGAATATCTTGGGCTAAATCTTCTTGATTATTCTTTGACACAACACTTAAAATTGCATTGTATCAAAGAGGGGAAAAATATAGACACTAAAAAATGTCCCGAGCCTGCAAGAAACTTTTATCATTAATTTGCCTTCTTCCTAGTATAATTAAATAATTTTAATTATTTAATTATTTTCTTAAAGTCATGTTCCTCTATTAATTAAGTAATTCTTAATTATTTAATTAATTCATGTTATCCTTATTCCTCCTTGATTAATTTAAATAAATATAAATTTTATTTAAATTACGTCACTAATTATCCTTTTTCCCTCTATAATTAAATACATTATTACTTATTTAATTATTCATATTCATTTTTCCATAATTATTTTAATTATTTAATTATTCATTAGCTTTTTCCCTCCACGATTAAATAAATTATATTTATTTAATTCTTTTATCATTTTCCTTTCCCTTATAATTAAATAATTATTTTATTATTTAATTAATCTTCATTTTCATCCACTCCCTATTAAATAATTATTTTAATTATTTAATATTTAGCACCCACCTCTTCCTCTATAATTAAGTAATAATTTTTATTATTTAATTATTCATCTCACCATTCCCTAGATTAAATAATGCTTTTATTATTTAATTTACCCTTTTGCTTGCTAAGCCCTAAATATCAACCACTTTCTAGGGTTTTTCTTACCCATCCTTATCTCTTTTCTTCTCAATTAATCTCATCCATTGATCATCATACATCATCTCTCAATCCTAGCCCTGAATTTGAATTGGGATTTCTATAAAAGCAAGCTATCACCTTCATTTCAATCCTACAACCACAATCTTCAATATTTTGCTATCTTGAGATCAAGCTATCAATCATCAATATCAAGCTTAGTGAGTACATTACATACTACAAATCTAAGAACAAACAAAGAAAAATGGAGAAGAGCAATGGAGAAGATTCAAATTTTACATAGGAATTGAGTATTATTGATTCATTATTTGGATTTCTATGGTCATTTGTGCTTCATTGTTGGATTAGGGTCTTCATAGCTTGAATTAGATAGTTTTTGTGGTTACTATCATTGATTCATGCTTATTACCAAAATTCTAACCCTATCTACACTACTAATAGTTTCATAGGTAGACATTGGGAGCATATCACCCTTGTACAAATTTTAGTTGGGTGATATCCTGCACCAAACAACAAGAGAAGAGATCCTAAAACATAATGTGGTGAGATTTGACTAGTTAGAGGAGCTAGTACAAGAAATACAAGGGAAGTTCCCTCAAATCCAAGGGGACTCATCACAACCTTTGACAACACAATTGAGGATTTTGATAGATGGGGTAATCAAGGACACCCACTCACAAAAGAAAACAATGAGGCAACAAATCTAGGTAGATCTTCAAAATATAAGAAAAAAATGAGGAATGGAAGAATTTTGCTACTGGATACTCTGCTCTAGTATCATAGATCAGTACTTTGAAGAACACTGAAGGGAATCTAAATTCCTTATACCAATTTTGTTTACAATGGTCAATAGTGACATCGAAAACTAAGGCTCAAACAGATCAAATGGAAGTTGAAATCCTCTAAAGAGCCACAACTTATGATGCCTTACAAGACACAAATGGGCAGTCTAGGGTATAGATAGAGGCACTACATACACAATTACAACAAATATAGGATCAAAGAGACTAATTTTGGAATAGATTCCACCAACTCTAGGAGGTTGTTAGTTTAAGGCTAGCTCATACAACCATAGTCTTCCAAGAAGCACAACAATTAGCATAAAAGATATAGATTCCTCATCCACTTTTGGAGGCAGAGAAGATCCTATTACAAACCCAAGTGCAGACTCAATAGTTACATCTGGTCAAGACTCAATGGGATAACACTTTTTCCACCCTAAAAGAGATATATAAGGATATCCTTCTAGCATAATAGGGTTGACTTAAGAACAAGTCAACATTTTGAAAGGGGGGGTGATGTTAGCCAAAAAGAGTAATAGAGAAGACAACACTGAGAATATCCTACTGCATCTTGCCACAAAGAGCTTGTGGAGCCTAAGATTGCAAAGGTACCATCTAGACTAGGGGTAACATAGATGGGTCACGTCCTTTCTCGTAAATATATGTATAGGGAAAGATAGGAATGACAGTAGGAGAGATAATAGAAGGAATAAAGAATAGATGAATGTATGTAAGAACTTTGTATAAGATTGTATATTAAATGTATAAGGATTATATGTAAAAAGGAAGGAAATAGGTAGAGTATAAGAGAAGATATATATTGTACCCTTTTGAACATGATTAATATAATTATTATTGAAATTCTATCTATTCAAGGTTATCTATCAATCTATGAATATCTATTTAAGTTATCCCTGTGTCTAAATCATAGGGTGCTTACCTTTATATTACTGAGTCTGAGGTATAAAATACAACACTCATAAAGTACTTGGGGCTCAAAACTTCAATTTGTGTTTCCCCACATTTCTTGCTAAAAAGGACACAAATTACATAATTTCTAATTTTCATACTTCATTTTGCACTCACTTTGGTATATACTCCCCTAACTCATTTTTATGGTGCACTGAGCCCTTAGCCTTAACTTTTTCTCCCACTATATTTTTGGATTTTTCTACCACATTCTAATTATTCCCATTTACTTCAAACAACTTTTCAAAATTTGAGAACTTTCTTAAGGACACCAATGTGACACACAAACATTCAAGTGATGTAGTAGAATCCTATGAAATTTTAGAATTTGAATGTTAGTCTTTCCCACCCAACTATTGATTGTCACCTACAATAATTATTTTTATCCAAAAAATATCTCTACTCAAATCTAACCCTTTCTACTTCCCAACGAACCTTTTGTAAAACCCAACTTTTGAATTTTCTCTCTAACAATGATATTTCCCTCCTGTTTCTCATAGTTTTTGATTAGAGGTAAAGAAGGTTTTGAAGGGGCCCCAAAACCCTTTACAAAAAATGAAAGTTGTTTCAAAAGATAACCAAATAGATCAACCAACAACCAACACACAACAAAACATCAACAAGACAATTTCCAAAAAGGAGGAACAAGAATAAAAAACTACATATTCTTCAGAATATTAGTAGCTTCCATGTCGCTCTCAATTATCTTCTGATGCACATCCATAACTTTAGAAATCTCTTTGACATGGACCCCAACTTGCATCTTAGTCTTGTTGCGAGTTCTAACATTGAGCCCCAAAACATTTACCTCTTTAATAAAAACATTTTGTGAACCAACAACCTTATCAATTAAATCTTCCTCCACCACTTGCCTATCCCCAACAACTTCCTTATCACCAGGAGCTTCCTCCATCCATTTCCGAGCCTTCTCATTGAGAATAGTAAGGCCCTTAGATTCATTCCTCATAGCAAATTTATTCACTTCAACAACCTTATCCAACTTCATGTTAATCCGTTCCATCTAGTCTTCCAAGGTCACAATTCTTTGTTCAAAAATCTACTTCAGCTTAAGCATCTCCTCAGCAACAATCTTTAAAGCATCAAACAACTGGTCAACTTGAGTCTATAGAGAAGACTATGAAGAATCCCCAACTTTTCTCACAACCCCCTGAACCCTCACATTGGTCATATTAAGCTCATGAAAAGCCCATTTGAACAATCTAAATAGGGAAATAGAACCCTACTTCACTAGACCCAAAACATTAGGTAGATCCTCCCGATTAAAATTAAACACATCCATTGCCTTCACTTCACCCTCCTGGGAAATACTATTCATTTCTTGGTGCTCACAAACCTCTTTTCCTTTAGCCCTAGCCACCGATGCCTTTATTTTATGAAGATAGCTCATAATATCCTCAACCACCATCCTCCTTCTATTATGCTTCTTCATCCCCTCATCAGGGGTTTCCATAGCATTGTGCTCGCCACCAAGCACATTGCTAAATACAAATTAATTGTCAAAGCTTTCTCAAGGGAAGGCATTGTTGTGTTAATTTTAATATATCCAAGCACTCATTCCATCCTTAATCATTTAGCTAGTAATATTGTTAATCAAGTTATTGTTCTTGTTTTGATAATGTTACAATTATTTTCTTTATCATCTCTTTCTATATTTCTTGGAAAATATCTTAGTGGCTAGGGTGTTACCCCCCATTGACTAGGGATCTGACACATATATTTATCTCAACTTATTGCTCTTAGTCTTAGACACACATAGGATAAGTGCACACACTTGAAATTCCATTTTCCTATTTTGGCTATTAGTGGAAGCTAAAAGGATAAAACATGGGTTGTACCATTCTTGGAAAGCTCCCAAGTAGTCACTAGCATTTTTTATTATCTCTAGCTACAAATATGTTTGAATCCTCACATGATTATTTGCATCCTTTCTCTCTCATTTTTCATTTATATTTCTAACCTCAAATGAATATATTAATACAATTTTTAGCATTTTTGTGTATTACCTATCTATCGTGGTTGTTGTTCTTACCTCTTGAAGTGCATGAATAATATATTCTAGTGATATAATATTATTTTATAATCTTTATGGATGACAATGTGAGGTTCTAACATCCTAGACACTGAGTTCCTCATTTTGGTAGCAAGTTCCTTGTCTCAAGATGTTTTTTCTTCTAAACTCTATTTTAATTTCAACATTCCCATCTTTTATAATTCTCATTTTTATAACCTAGACCATAGTTTAATCTTATAGGAACTTTGCTTGATAAATTAAAATATTTTAGAATATTTCTAGTTAGCAACTATCTCTTTATGTTATAGAATAACAATAAAAAATTTCTTATAAAAACTTATCATATTCTAGTGTAAAAATATAAAACCATATACCTACTTACTATTGATTCCGTTTTCTATGTGATGTTTGGAAAATTAAATTGTAATATGTTATTAGGTTGTCCATGGATACATAACGTGAGGATTATACCATTCACATTTAATATTTTTTAAAATTTTGGTATAATAATGAGAAATATAAGATATTAGTTAATGATCATCCCTTAAGTCATTATTAGATGTTTGATCATTCTAAATTTATTATTAAGTAGAAATAAAAAGTTGACATAAAAATTAGGCCATGGGGATGACCATTTATATGTTAAGTGTCAAAACATTGGTATAGACTAATACAACACAAAGGAGTAGTATAGAATATATTGCCAATTTAACTAATAATTTAGAAGGGGGTACTATATGCCACATCCACTCTATAATATAAGATAACTTCATATTTAATTATATATTCAAAAATAACTATAATAGATGTTTATACAATATATGAAATTTAAAGATAATCCATTTCTTTCTATTATTACTCTTCTATTACACTCTATATATTTTGTATAATACATATTAGATTATATCTTATCATTACTTAATTGTTAATTTATATGTATTAGATTTATATTTTACTTTGTTAACTCCTTACTTGTTCATACACCTGTGTCTTCATCTATCACATACATATTTTTCATCCATCAACATACTATAAGGCTTTAATACATTACATAAGCATAGCAACATGTCTTCCAAATATGCCTCTTCCTAAAGTGTTATCTCATTTTATGACGTAAAGTTGTAGATGATGTCATACTATATTTAAAATGTTTTGGATGTTGATAAAAATAGGATTAAATTAGAGCTTAGATCCTTTTACATAATAATAACCAAATTTTAGATGAAACAAGTCTCATGATATATGAAACAAATATAACTATAAATTATTTAAACCAACTAGCCTAGACAAGACCAAGAAACACTCGGGGTAGAGGGCCTAGCTCGATTGGTTAAAGGATCTTGTTGTCAGAAAGAGGTAATGAGGTCTAGTCTCCCCTCCATCCCCATGGTATCTGAGGGTGTGTTGCACCAACATCACTGGTCACATGAAAAAATATTACTAGGTGCATTGTAGTTTATAGGGGGGCTACCTAATTTTTGTAGTCTAAAAAAAAGACCAACAAACACACATTATAAGAACAAAACTAGGAAATATAAAATAATTACTATTAGCCAAATGTCGTAGGCCTCTATCTGCTTGCAACTCCTTGAATAAGAAATTAACCTTTTCTTCAAAAGTGACATATGTGGGTTCACATTTTTTAGTGCTTGGGACTCTAGCATTGGCCATAGTTCTGACTTTGGTTTTTTTAATAGGACCCTCCTAAGAAGTTTCACCTTTTATTTTATGTAGTTCTCCCTAAAGCATGTAGAGGTCAGTTGTAGTGTTCTTGAAGGTTTCTTTACTCATTTATAATTGGTGTTTCAATTAATCAACACTTATTGTCCTTTATTTGATCATGCAATACTAGTTTATATATTAGAGATATGAAACTTTTCCAAAATGAGAATGAACTCTACCATCATTATACCTAGACTTGTATTCTATCTCATCCTCAAGATAACTTAGATGAAGAAACCTTGTATTAGGATACACTAACAAGATGGATCAAAAACTACAAAATTTGATCAAAATTATGTACATAGATGAAAAATCATGGAAAAATATTTTTATATTTAGTATGTAGAGACTAAAGTATAGTCTTCTAATTCTATGGGAGGGGATTTTATTAGCCTAGTTAGATCCTTATGTCAATGCATTATTCTTATATGATAGATTGGTATTTTAAAGTGTTGTTACTTAACAACAAACAATATTCCCATGTGCATCTATATAGTTAGTTGTATCACTGCACTAGATATTTCTTGCATTATTGATCCAAAAATCAAAGTAGTTTTTGATGCTCAATCACTACATGATTATCATTAACATTGAAATTTGTTGAAGTGATAATGAGTTTATAATTAATTTGGTCTAGTTATCCCTTTAATTGATTAGTAGTGGTAGCCTAACATAAGCAATATAAACTAACTGTTTGATGAATTTGAATCCTCCCTCATGGTCTATCGTGAATATTATTGAGGATTCCCTTTCTCTTCTAAGCTCCTTTGATGATTATTAAATTTCACATGTTTTCTATGAAGCTAATACCCTAGCTGATGGTTTTGTGAATGTGGGTGTCTTATCTCATAAATGTTGGCATTCTCATGATGTCATCCCCGTTTATATTCAAAGCATCATTTATCGTGATCAAATGTTTCGTCAGGGTGGTGGTAACTTTAGGAGATAATAGTTTTTTTTATTTTTGTGTTATCTCCTCTCTATATGGTTTAGTTGTATAGAGTTTAGAGCCCATCCTATTAATAATTGTATATCTTATGGAAATGAACCAATGGATGTGGTAATTATTGTTGGGTGTCCTTGTGCTGTCAGGCTTACACGGATTATGGGAGCCTTATTGCCTTGCTTTTGGATTATTCTTCTTGTTTGTTTTTCTTATCAGACTAAGGATAAGATTGAGGTGAGGGTTTCTCATCTACTATGGGGGGAGGCCATTGCAAGCAAGAGTCTGTTTCCTGTGAGGAGTTTAGTGGTAATGAGGTTGTGTGGGAGCATATGGAGAATGGGGGTATTTTCCATTTCTTAAACTTCATGGGTTTGATTCCAAGGTCACTAAGGATTTCGTAAAGGGCTGGAATAATCATATGCTATGATATCATGGGGTGGAGGTGAATATTACTGAGGGTTTAATTGCTAAAATTATGGGGTTACCCACTAAGGGTAAGAAATTCTATAGGGACTGTGGGGCCTCAAAGTGCGCTCTGGTGAATTTCTTCAACATGGAAAGGAGCGGGCCAAGCTCAAGGGTGTGGGTAGTGGAGGGTATGACCATTTCTCTACCAAGACGCTATGGAGGGATGTTGTGCTAGAAATTATGAAGTATTTTACTCTTGATGGCAAGTATTCTATAATCTATGGGTACCATTTTATGTTGTTGAATCATTTTAGGAACAACAATCTAGTGTCGTTTCCTTATTATTTGATCGTCTTGATGGAAACTAGTATTGAAGATAACAAAAGGAACCCTAACAAATATATTCTACATGAGGGGCTCATGCTCCTTATCATAGATTTGGTTAAAATGAAATTCATTCTTGAAATCTCTAAGATTTCTAGTGGTCGGAAGGGTAAGGGGTCTACTTTAGGTTATGACATGGGGGATTCTACTAAGGAATGGGATGGGGATTATGAGGAGGAGGGCTCTGAGGAGTTGGAGTTGTCAGATAAAGATGGTGGTAAAAATATTGTGAAGGATTATGAGCCTGAGGCTTCCCATTATTGGTTGAATGGGTACAATATTGACATTGAAATGAAGGAGGTTGTCTCTTTTGGTGCTAATAAGGGGTCAAAGGGGAATAAAGGTGGTCAAAAGGAGGAGAATCAAGATTGTGGGAAAGGTAAAAATTTGGCGAAGGACTATGTGAACAATTTTGGTGTTTCCCCTGTTCTTATTGTTAAGGGGAAACAAGGGAGCAATAAGGGTGATAAGGTGGTTCATGTAAATTGTTATGCCTTGCATAACCACCCCTATTTTCTCCCTTTGCTTGAAATCGGGTTCCCGCTTCTTTCTTTTCTCTTGTGGGTTTTTCTTCTTTGTCCTTCTCTTCTGTTTTGGGCTCAAGGAGTTGTTTTCTTCCTTGGGTTATCTTTGTTTTTCTTTCCCTTGTGTTTTCTTTCCTTTTTGTCAGGATCAAAACCGGGGCGAAACCTAAACTTGGAATATTTTGAATGTTCCGGGGTCGGTTTTCATCCCGATCCCAACCTCGCTGGCTTTCCTTGTGTTTTTCTTTTCCTTTGTTTTTCTTGTGGCATATGATTTCTTCCCTAATTCCGCTCACCTTTTCTCCTTTCATTTTTTTCTTTTTCCTTGGTGTTTTGTTCAGAATCACACTCGGGACGAAACTAGAACTTAGAACTTTTTACACAGTTCCAAGTTTGGTTTTGGTTTTGATTCCGATTCTGCTTCCTTTTTATTTTGTCTGCTTTCTTTTGCTTGTTGTTTTTGGTGTTGGTTTTCGTTCCGATCCTAATGTCTTTGTTGGCTTGCTCTTCTATTTGTGTCCTTTATGTGGGATCCCGATCGGAACTAGAATGGAACTTGAAACTTTCACAAAGTTCCACTTCCTATTTCAACTTCGATCTTGACCCTGCCCTACCTATGAGTTTCTTGGGTGATGTGTTTTGTATCTCTCCTTGATCTTGCACCCGACCTACCACATTTATTGTACATTCCCTCACATGTGCGAGGGTCTTTTTTAATCCCAAATCAAGTTTTATTTCACTCATAATGCAATTAACTAGTTAATTTAACGAAGCGGAGCGAGGGAAAAATTAAGAGGCATAAAATTTGACCACATGCGAGTGGATTTAGGTGGATTTGAGTGTCTTTTGAAGCATCTCTGAGGTAAGGGGTTTGTTCATTTCTTTTCCTTGGTTGTTCGTTCCTCATTTTCTATTTTCTTTCTCATTCGTTCCTCGTGCGTTTGAGTGTTTACTCGTTTTGTTTCGCTTCTTCGTCGTGTGTTGTTGTTTTCTTTTTCTCTAGTTTTTGGTTTCATGTTGGGCTTGTTCGTTTTGTTTGTCTTTCATTTTTCTTGTCGCCTTACTTTTTGTGGCTTCATGGCATTGTCCCACCATGCCCTAGTTGTGAACTAGGGTTTCTTTTTTTTGAGGGTTTAAAATTTAATGAGTTTGGTAAAATTCTGCATTATAAACCCTCCCCGACCATTTTTGTGATATTCAAGGAGTTTAGCCTCAAGTTTCATACGTTAGGTTCTGAAAGCGATTGAATTTTAAAACTAGGGTTTCAACTCTGTTACGACGGTTGCGTGACCTATGCCTAGAAAGGTTCCAATCCAAAAACCTTGTGTAGAGTTGGACTCAACTTTGGCACTAATTTGAACAATGTTATTGATTCATTGTTTTAGAAATCTCCCCGATCCTGATCCTGAGCACTCACCTTTTGCGGGATCGGAGCACAAAATGAATCTATCTCATAGGAAATTTGCTAAAGTGTCCATTCCAAAATATTTTCTGACCTTGATTATGTCTCAACTCCAATCCCAACCCCGCCTATTCTATTTTGAGCCTTCATTTCCTGTCCTGGTCCTGATCCCAATCCCAATAGATTCTAAAACTTGGCTAAGTATTTTTGAAGAGGAAGTATGAATGCATACGAAATTTGAAAATTTTTCAAGGTTTTATGTGAGCTTATTAAAGATTGTTTTGTAGGATCAAATCATGTTTGAAGCAAGGGAAGAGATTCCACCAAAGGAAGGGAAGACGATTGAGAGTTCAAAAGGAGGAAAAAGTAAGAAGATGAAACCTGAACAACTCCCTTATACAATGAAGTATAAGTACCAAGACACCCCGGTACCAACAAAGATTGAATTGGACCTAACAAAGGTACTAATACCATCTTGGGACAAGATGATTTAAGTGAATTAACCCAAGATATCTTCTCTAAAGATGCAACTCTGAGATCCCAAAGTATAGCTCAATTTGGCCTTGCACATGTTACCCTTTTTCCTATCTTAGTCCAAAGCCCAAAGCTTGTGTTGATGGGAGTAGGAGCATACAAACCTGTACAGAGAAAATATATTGATGCCCAAGGAAATGACATTATTGACTTGTCTCCCTAGATGATGAGGTTTATGTTCAATACTCTTGGTCATGCTAATCCCAAAATGATAAAAGAGACACAAGAATTGATGATGTTTAACAAAGACAAGGATGCAAATAGAGCCTATATGAACAAGAAATGGCTAAAGACATAAAATAAGTCTTTGAAAAAAGTTCCCGAGCACCCCAAAAGGATTGATTTTTATAAGGAGATTTCTGATATAATCATGATGCTATCTAGGGTATTTGGGAAAAGGGACTCCCAAGCTTTTGAGGAATGGATGTTCCCCTTCATCAGTGCAATATTAGATGGTAAGTAGTTCATAGATTGGGGATAGCTTCTATCTGACAACCTACATAATTAGATGTTCCAAGTGCAACAAACTAAGAACTTCTACATGACCTCATATATAGTGTATTCAGTTGCAAGATTGGGTAGGTATCCAGGCTTGCATATAGTGGGAACACTGGGAGAAGCCCCAGGGTAGATGAAGGCATGGGAGCATTATGATCAGTTGACCTTGAAGGCATCAGAGTCACACTACCGGAGGGTGAATGATGCCTTCCTCTACGTTATCATCAATCAACTTACATGAGATGTAGGGTATAGGCTAAGTAGAGAGGTCATGGCATTTATTGCTGAATGGGGCAATTGGTATATCCAATATCCCAAGTTTACATACTTTAGATTGGCTGGGTTTGTTGCACACCCCCACATACTTCCAAGGTGCTGCAGTCATAGAATGGTACTAATGGAATTTGTATACCCGGAAGTATAAGTAAATGGAAAATTTGGTGATAAGCCCAAGCTGGGTAGTCACAAGTTCCCAATGAAGTTGGGATATTACACTTGCTCCCACATTACAACTGCAAAGGCAATGTGTACAAAGATAAATGACATGAGCTTGGGATTGTATACAACTCATAAGTTTTTTGATCCCTAAGGTAAGATGAATAACTTGTATACTCCCTTATTTCCTAAACACCATAATCTATTGGAAGACTTTTGGGCTAATCTACATGATTAATATGAGGTAAGGAAAAAGGGTTATGAGAGGCTTACCATTCCCCAAATGATTGAATATGGAATTAAGGAGGATGTACCAGATACATTGATCGATGATGGTGTTTTATTGGACCCTGGTTATGAAACTAACAAGGTTGGCACTAAGAATTTGCATCCCATTAACTGGGATGAAAAGGAAACTATTGATATTAGCAAGATTTATGGAACAATGGTGGATAGGAGTCTCCAATGGTGACTTCAAGGCTGAATGAACCTATGGACCAAACCTCAAAGAAGAGGAAGTCAGGGGTAGTTAAAGAATACATGAGAACCAAAAGGAAGAAAAATCCTGAGGAAAAACTTGAGAAATATCCCCCAAACATGGACAAAGATGCTGAATTTGAAATACCTATTTAGGAAATACAACTCCCTCAAGGTCCACAAGCTCCAACAAATGAGGCTGGAGTAGGCACTTCATCTCGAATACCCCTTGTAGAAGGACCCATTGAGGAGATGTCCATAGGGGATCTCCATAGGGAGGCTACAACATTAAAGGAAATGGAGCATGGAGTGGAAATTCATGATGTTTGATCCGACTTTGAGGCCATCAAGTCTGATGGGGAGTGAGAACAAGTTGACACAACTGAAGATGTTGAGTACATTGGGGAGGAGCATGTCTTAACTCCTAGAGAGCAAGAAGAACTCTTTGAAACTGTCAAGAGAGCTTCAACCCAATGTGTTGAGGAAGCCAAAATGAAAGAAGATCAAGAAGTGGCTACCCAATCAGGAGAGTCCAAAGCTAGTGAAGAGGATGAAAATATGACTTTGCAACAAAGGAAGTAGGAGCTCGAGGCAAGAGAAAAAGCTGAAGAATTGGCAAGGTTACAAAAGGAAAGGAATAATCTTTTGCAAAAAGAATATGAAGAAAATGCCAAAGCCGAAAGGGAAAAACTAGCCTTGTTGCAAAAGGTTAAGGAATATGAAGAAGAAAAGGCTCAAAATCGGAGAGAAAGAGAAGAGTTTGAAGCTAAATCAAGGCTGAGGAGATAGCTCAAAAAAAGAAGCAAGAACAAGACCTTCTACAACAAAAAAGGGATGAAGAAGAACAAGTCTGGATCAATGAAGAACAATCCAAGCTAATGCAGAAGATTAAGGAGCTGGAAAAGGAAAGAGAGAACTTGTTGGAGAAAAAAAGGTTAGAGGAAGAAGAAGCAAAGAGAGAAGAACAAAAAGAATTGGAAAGAAGGGTTGAAGCTGATAGGTTGGCTAAAGAGGAGGATAAGGAACAACAACAAAAGGCTGCCACCCAACCCATGGTGACAATGCTGCAATATTCTCCCCTTACACCTCCTCCTTCACAACAAATGATCACCCCCCTGTAGCTCTCGCCTGGCTTAAGTTGAACCTTTTGAAGAGGAAAAATTTGTAGCCCCAACCTTTAATTTGGGAAGATATGATGAAGGAAATTAAGAAGGAAAAGCCAATGAAAAATTCTTGGATAGTTCATGCCATGAGACTAACAGACAATGGAGATCTAATTGCAGAATATGCTACTCCTCTAGTTGACAAGGATGAATGAGAAATGCAATTGAATTACTATTAGGTGAGTAGTACAAACTTGGGAAAGCAGACTAGGAATCAATAAATGAACTTGCTTGATATTGCCCCATCTATTGCCAAGTCAAGGATGATAAAGGATAAGCAAGTTAAAGATGATCTTAAAGCTCAAGTTGCTCAGATGCATAGATTTATGAAGGACTTAGCTTCTCCCATCTTAGAACAGTCAAGTACTCTGAAGACACCTTTATTGTTAAGTCAGAAAGATGTTGATGACCTCACTGAAATGAGAAGAAAAGTGGGTATGATGGATAACTAGATTGATCAACTGAACAAGGAGGTTGAAGAGTTGCTTGCCAAAGGACACAAGATCCATACCAATTCTTGGGAATTGATCAATTCTATAACAAATTATGTTGAAGAAACATGGAAACAAGAAGAGGAGTATAGAAGTTGTATGAAGAAGCTAAAAGATATAAGCAACTTACCTCAACAAGTACTCATTGAGCAAGAAATTTTGAATGATGATAATTTAAATTTTATCAAGAAGACAATGAAAATCATCATCTTCAAATCCTCATTCATTTGTGAAAACAGGGGACATATGCAACAAGTTGGTAAGGACTTGGTGGACCAGCTAGTAGAATTTGAGGCTACTATAGCCATGATTATAAATGGAGACATCCCTATGAAAGATGGTCTTCCTCTTGAAGAGTTGAAAGGAAAATGGGGTAATAGATTGATGGAATTGATACAAAAGGGGGATGATGATGATGGCTTTCTGATTGATAAGTTAACAGATTTTAAGGATGTGGTGAGAATTTTTTAGAAGGAGTTTACTAAGTTAGAGGATATGCATGGGTCCACTTCCGGAGGGTTGGATAGAATTACATTTGAAGAATCCTGGGTTGATGGACCCGATGAGGACATGCTCAAGAAAGTATTTGCTAGTTATGAGGAGTACCTACAAGAGAGGAAGAAATAAGAATGAGGATGGCAACAAAATATTCCTTTTTCAAAATGGAATAAAACCAACATGGGATTCCTCTACTTTGTAGGAGCCTAGTACAAGTTCAACTGAAGCCGCCAACATTCTAATGATCTTCCTTTGCATGTAGATTATGAAGTTATCCCTTATTAGTTAACTCAAGATCAATCTTAAACACTTTCCTTTAAGGGATCTAGTGGTTCTTGCTTTTGTGGATTTTATTTTGAGGCTTTGTAGGCATTGGGTCAGGGATTTTTATAAATGGGACTTCTTCCCACTTTGTAATGGTCACAAATTGAAGTTATGATTTGAAAAACTGGAGTGGATTGGGTCCTTTTCACTGGAGAGATTTGAGAGAGTACTAATTTCTACACAAAATAAGGAACCCCTAGTTGAATTACATTTTCCTCTCAAGCCTAGGAACAATAAAAAAACCAAAGTATTACCCACTCCCAAAACACCTCCAAGATTCCCTGTTACTCCAAGAGATATGCAGCAAACCCTACCACCACCAATACTTATGGCAACATTCTTTGTTAGACACCCCTCACCCTTAGGAACCATTCCTGGAGGAATTCATGATATGCCTAAAAACCTTGAACTTTTATGTCCCAAATATTTCCATGGGGACTCCCAAATTTCAAAAGAGCACATCCAGGCATTCAAAGATGCATGTGTGAGAGGGTAGATTCAACATGAAGACATGGTTTGTCATATTTTCCCTTATTCCTTGGGGGATACTACCTATAACTGGTATATAAGCTTGCCCCCAGGGTCCATTCAAAGTTGGGCCAATTTGGAATATGCCTTTATTAACCAATTTTGAGTATACACTGATCCTACAATACTCTACCACCAATTTTCCACTATTCGAAAGGAACCCATGAAACTTTGCCTCTTTTCAGCACTCGGTTCCAAATAATGTATAGGATACTACAAGACCCATACTTAGTTCCCAAAAATGTTTCCATACAAGCCTATCTTAAGGCAATAGATCTTGTCACCGCTATGTTTATCCAGAGGACTTATGCTGTGGGAGATATTGACACCTTGGCTAAAGTCTACAACCTTGCTATCCGCTTACAACAACAATTTACCCCAACACCTGGAGGTTTAGGAGCCATGTTACCTCCACTGTGATACCCCGGGATGATGAATCCACCTCCACTGATGAATGCTATTCTCAGGATGTTGCCCTCAACATATGTCCCTTCCCTAGAAACTCGTCCTCCCTTAGCACTGACTTGGTCATAGGGGAAAGAATAGGTGGCTGTCAATACGACAAGAACAAAATTATTTCAAATGAAGCCCCTTAATGGACCTATAGTCCCAAATCCCCAGGAAAACTTTCCTAATCCCCAAATCACTAATCAAACGGGGTTAGGTGTGGACAATGCACAAGCAACCTGATTGTCTTATGAGATGGAGATATTAAAGAAGACCCTACTTCAGATCACGAATGAAATGTCTCAATTGAAGGTTAATCCTCCACTAAATCCCAATCAAAACTAGAATCAAGGGGGACACCAAAACTAGGGCAATTTCTTTAATCAAAATAATAACAATAATCAGAGGGGGTCCTAGAATCAAAATTATCCAAATGAAAATTGGGGATATAACCAGAGGCCAAACAATAGACAATGGGATACCAGACCTAACAATGGAGGGGTACCTTCTAATGGGTAGTCAAATGAAGGCTATAATCACATTACAAATGTTGCAGATCTCAATTGCATGATCAACTAGTGTAGATTTCATGAAACAGTTGATCATGCTGAAGTAAATTGTGCTGAGTTGGAGAAGGTTATAAAAATGGCCCAAGTAGATGTCCATACATTCTAGAACCCTAATGGTAGAAACAATAGACCCACAAATATTTCCATGGTTTTTGAGACTTACGAAGAACATAAATTTCCCTTCCAAGAGGAAAATGAGGTCGAGACTGACACTTATGATACCCAACTTTCCAGACAAAAGGGGGACATTTCCTCAGGATTCAAAACAAGGGACCTCTCACTACCTCTTCTCCTCTAAAAAATATCATGGTACCCCAAGATCCCAAGGAAAATAAGAATCCCCCCCTCTCTAGAACCTAAGGAAAATTCCTCTAAACCGCGTCTTACTGCAACCCACTAGTAGTCACATGATCCTTACCCAGAATTCAATGCTGTGAATGAACTAAAAAAGAGTATGACTTGTTTATCCATGTTCGATGTTTTAAAAAGGTGCCCAACCCCAAAAGAGCTTGTGATGAAAGCATTGGCAGAGGTAGATAGCCCAAGTACAAAACCCAAGGTAGTCCTCACATATGACATGAATGCTACCCTTTACAAAGGGAAAATTGGGGTTCCCCCTTTCTTGCTCACATTGAGGATATTTGGTTAAAACTTGCACAACTGTTTTGTTGATTCAGGAGCCTCAAGGAATGTCATGCCATATTGCATCTATAGGAAACTAGGATTAGAGCCTATCCAAACCAACAAGGTCACTCAACTTGAAAAAATAGAGGTAAACATGGTAGGGGAATTGAAGAATGTCTTGGTACAAATTGGGTCAGACGCTAGAGTCCAACAATATATTGATATTCACATTGCTAATTTCCCAAAAAGATATGGTAGGTTGTTAAGTAGGGATTGGACTAAGACTTTGGGAGGATATATATTAATGGACTTCTCTCACATGTGGTTACCCTAGAAATCATTAAGCAACCAAATCAGGATAGATAGTGAACCACACTTAAACCATATGATAACTGAGTATAATCACCCCAATGAAGTCGCTTTGTTTGAGACTAAACCAGGTATCTACAAAGTGGATGAAATTATGAAATTTAATGTGCACACTCCCGAAACCGTGTTGCTTCTAGAAGAAGTTGATTCCATGATCATGATTAATATGGAGGTATTAATGAGGAAGCTCTATCAAGAAAAATTAGTACTGGTACATGAGGCTGATCTTAGGAGTTTGTTACTCCCGAATTGGTGTAGGGTTCATTATCAAAATCACTCAGAATTGGCCTGTCAGCCATGTTTAGATATCCTTAACTAGGTTTGTCAGCCACATAATGAGATCCATAAGAGGAAATTAGAAACCCAAAGATCAACTCTACCTGAACATAATTCTCCATCCTTGCTGATAAAGATTGAGGGTCCCCATGAAAGTCTGCCAACCATAGGATATCAACTATTAAATCTACATGGGGAAGTGCAAACAAGGATTGCTGAAAAAGAAATGGTAGAAAGTGGTTCCCATGATAAGTATGAATCCCCCCATGATCTGACTAAATTAGGAAATGATGTTCCCAGTCATACCCCAAATAGTGGTGATCAATCGCTTGCACCTGCTTGACACTTGATAGTTGATAATCCTAGAGCAACCAGTATGCCCAAGACTCAAGATCAGGGTCAGGTTAACAAAACTCACACATCTCCACCCGATCGACCCAAGAGTGATACCTCACCACAATGCCAATTATAGACACTCAAGTTTGATGGTTCTAAGTCCAAACAAGGAAGTGGGGCTGGGATTGGAATAATTAATCCAAAAGGAAAGACATATTTTTCTTCTTACAGATTGTAATTCAGATGCACCAACAATGTGGCAGAGTACAAAGCCTTGGCAAGAGGGCTCTTGTTTGCTCATTAGAAGAAGGTGCAGTGTCTTAAAGTTTTGGGCAATTTTGAGGTGATTGTTAAGCAAGTACGCAACCAATATACTTGTCATAATAAGAGGTTGGTTGCATATCACAACTGCATATGGAGTTTAATCAAGGATTTTGATACAATTAATATAAAACTGATTCCAAGAGAACAAAATCAGATTGCTAATGCATGGCTATAGCAGCCAACACATTGGAGCCTATGCAAAATTCTCAACTCAAGAGGTTTTCTATGGAAATAGTTTCATTTCTAGTTATCCTAGATAATGTAAGAAATTTCTAGGTTTTTGAAGATGATCAACACATTCTGGCTTTCCTGGCAAGCTCTGATGTATTTTAAGGACAAATTATTGATGAATCTGAAAGAGATCCTAGGGACCGGGAAGTTGAGGAAGCTGACATGGAAGGGATGATCAATCTAAAAACCAATAGTATACCCAAAGGGATGGTAGCATTGGAAAGGATCTTCGACTCTAATCCTCAGGCACGTGAGAAGGTGTCCACCAATGTTGATGGAGGGAAATATGAAGCATACAATCTGGAAGACTTAGGGCTAGAAAGAAATATTTTCATTGGGAAGGCTTGTCCCAAGGACATTTGTAAAAATATATTGAAGGTACTAAAAGAGGACATCAAGGCTATTGCGTGGGGATACGAAGAATTAAGGACCTTTGATACATCAATGATAACTCACATGATCCCACTCAAGTCTCAAGCTAAACCTTTTTGTAAAAAACAAAGACTCGTAAATCCACTGTTGGAACCTTTGATTCTTAAAGAAGTACAAAAACTCTTGTCAGCTAGAGTCATTTTTCTAGTTCAACATTCCACTTGGGTAGCGAATTTGGTCCCAATATGTAAGAAAAATTTCCAAAATTTGAATAGGGCATTAGAGAAGGACAATTATCCACTCCCTTCTTTGGATGAGGTCCTTTAGATTTTCAATGGCTCCCAGATGATGTCTTTCCTGGATGGGTATTTATGATACAACCAAGTGTTGGTGAATTATGAAGACAAAATGAAGACTACTTTCACCACTAAGTGGGGTACATTTGCTTACAGGAGAATGCCATTTGGACTTATCAATGTTGGAGAAACATTCCAATAGGCTATGGATGTGGCTTTTAAATAATTGATAGAGAAGTGCATTATCATCTACATGGATGACTTGACAATATTCTCAAAGAACCAGGAAGATCACCTCGCAGATCTGGCAAAAGTATTGAAAAGGTGCATAAGATTCAATGTTTCATTAAACCCAAAAAAGTGTGTATTTGGAGTGTCAGAAGGAAAATTGTTGGGACATGTCATCTCAGAGAAAGCGATTTCCATTGATCTTAATAGGGTAGAATCCATTTTGAAATTTCCCATGCCAGGCAGTAAGAAAGAGATGAGGTCTTTCTTTGGAAAGATCAATTTTGTGAGAAAATTCATAACTAGGTTTGCAAAAATTGTTAAACCTTTGAATGAAATGATGAAGAAGGATGATAAAATAGAATGGAGTAATGAAGCAAAGGATACTTTTTCCCAAATCAAGCAATCAATTTCAGAGGCACCAGTCTTTACTAGCCCTAATTACTTACTGCCATTCTTTATTTATTCATTCACATTAGAGCATTCATGCACAACTATTTTGACACAATGAAAGGAAGGAGGGGATGAGAGACCTATTGCCTTCATGAGTTTCCCATTTAAGAATGATGAAGTGAGATACCCTCAATTGGAAAAGTAGGCCTTTGCACTTGTAAGAGCTGTAAAGAAATTTAGGCATTACATTCTACGCAGTAAAATCATGGCCATAGTTCCAAACCTTGCCATAAAATATTTGTTGATGCAAAGTGAACTTGGGGAAAGGAGAGGGAAATGGATAGAAATTTTGCAAGAATTCAATTTAGAAATTCATCCTATGAAGCTGGTCAGAGGACAAGGCCTGTCACAAACAATGGTGGTAGTAGATCCCCATATACTGTGCCAACAATACACAATGAAATCTTTCACAAACGACCCTTGGTATGCTAACGTGATATTTTTACTACTAAATAGTAAATGTCTAGAAGGGATGATGACCACCCAAAGAAGAGCTCTACGGTTGAAAAGTGCTAATTATATGATTAAAAATGGCACTCTCTATAGGAAAAACTTTGAAGGGTTGTACTTACGCTTCCTAGACTAGGAATAAGCTAAACAAGTCATATCAAAATTTTATGGAAAATACGGAAACGAACATGGCACAACCAATGCCTTGGCTCACCAGATCTTGAGATCATGGTATTACTGGCCACATGTTTTCAGGGATACTCATCAACATGTTAGAACATGTCATGTTTTCTAGACTGCATATCAAGAAAGAAACCCTGCCATGCCTTTACAACTCATTTATGAGGTAAGACCATTTGCCCAATGGGCTTTGGATTTCATAGGAGTGATTAACCAAAACTCTTCTGCAGGTCAAAAATTTATCCTAATTGCAACAGATTATTGTAGCTGATGGAAAAAGGCCCAAGCTTGCAAAAACTATACTATGGAGGTCGTTATAAAGTTCATCAATGATAACATCATCACCAGGTTTGGAGTACCTTTTGCTCTAGTATGTGATAATGGCCCCACCTTTTCTCTAGCACATTTTATTCAATGGGAATTTGAGTATAAGATAATTTTGAAATATTCTTCAAATTATTATCCATAGGGAAATGGGTTAGCTGAATCCACTAACAAAAATCTATTGGAAGTAATCAAAAGATTGTTGGAACAGAATCCTAGGGATTGGCATACACAGCTGAAATTTGCTTTATGGGCTGATAGGACTAGAATCAAGGCCACCCTAGGAAAATCACCATACAAGCTAGTTTATGGGAAAGAACCTATTTTCCCTATGAACCTATAGATCCCTGTACTTAAATTTAAGCAATAATTTTATGCCCCTAATAATAGGATATATGTTAGACTAGCTAAGTTGATGAAACTTGAGGAACAAAGAGATGCTGCTCTTCAACAACTTTCGAAGCATCAAGTATTGTCAAATGTTGGTTTGACAAAAGAGCTGAAATTAAAGCTTTTCAGATATCGGATATGCTTTTATTATGGGATAAAGCCAAAGATAAAAAGGGAGACCATCAAAATTTTGATAAATTATGGCTTGGTCCATACTAGATTGCTAAAATGCTTGGAGACAATGCTTTCAGATTGAGCACTTTAACTAGAGAACCTATTCCATTGCCTGTCAATGGGTAGTTTCTCAAGCACTATTTTGGCCCATGAGGGCCTGAAGCACTTCCTTGTACATTATTAGAGTAGGTTTTCTTTTTGGTTTTTGTTTTTGCTTTTGTTCTTCTTTGTTTGTTTTGCTGGTCTAGTCTTTCCATTTTCTTCTTTCCCTTGGTTTGTCTATTTTGGGGTTTCTCGTCTTTTCATCTGGGAGATCGCATGGGTGGTTAAGTTGAGGTATGCTGGTAGTATCTCTATTAGAGAAATTGGTTTAGGTATTTTCAAGAGCCATTTAGGTTTCTTTCGCTTAGAAATTTTTGTTTTATGATTGCCCAAACAAACGCAATAAATTTGATGGAATAGGTATTCCTAATGAACGACTATGAGGCTATTTTGAGCCTGGAAAATAATTAAACTAATATAATCCTGGGAGTTCTCCCTATCACTAGGTAGCTTTTCCTTTATCCTGAGTGAAAAATCTGGTACTACCAAATTGTCATGATGTCCAGTGTGATTTTCAACCCACACCCTGAGTTTCATTACTCAGGAATTGAGGAAGTTAAAGAGTTATCAGCTGTAAAAGAGAAGAAAGAAGAGTACCATAAAAAAAAAGAGAAGGATCAAGGAAAGTAAACAAGATCTGCAACTCAATGAAGTGGGTGATTTAAGTATCTCTACTGAGGCTATGGATGCTTGGCTAGCAGTAGAGCAATGCTTCAAGAAAATCAAAGGTATCTCAATTGGGGCTATGGATGCTTGGCTAGAAGCAAAGCAATTCCCATGATGTAATTGCATGATAATAAGGGAAAACTAACTCACATAGCTCAGGTAAAGGTTTAGATGTTGTCAGGATAGTTGGGAACTTCTTGGGAGGATGGATGAATCACATGCATATACCTAGGTTCAACATCTTTTTCATAGTATGCAAATTGAGATTTAATCTCAGACCTATGAAACAAAACCTCATGCTAAGTTTGATAATTAGAAACTACAGATTCTTGGGTGATTGAGTACTTCAATATCCTGAAAATGGGTAGTGAGTCGCCATTTTTTATGCCTTGCATAACCACCCCCATTTTCTACCTTTTCTTGAAATCGGGTCCCCGCTTCTTTCTTTTCTCTTGTGGGTTTTTCTTTTTTGTCCTTTTCTTTTGTTTTGGGCTCAAGAGTTGTTTTCTTCCTTGAGTTTTCTTTTTTTTTCTTTTCCTTGTGTTTTCTTTCCTTTTTGTTGGGATCAAAATCGGGGCAAAACCTGAACTTGGAACATGAATGTTTTGGGGTTGGTTTTCATCTCGATCCTGACCCCGCTGGCTTGCCTTGTGTTTTTCTTTTCCTTTGTTTTTCTTGTGGGTTCCAGTTTCTTCCTTGATTCTGCTCCCCTATTCTCCTTTCCTTTTTTCCTTTTCCTTGGTGTTTTGGTCGGAATCACAGTTGGGACAGAATTGGAACTCAGAACTTTTTACAAAGTTCCAAGTTTGGTTTTGGTTTCGATTTCGATTCCGCTTCCTTTTTCTTTTGTTTGCTTTCTTTTGCTTGTTGTTGTTGGGGTTGGTTTTTGTTCTGATCCTGATGTCTTTATTGTCATGCTCTTATGTTGGTGTCCTTTGTGCGGGATCGCGATCAAAACCAGAATGGAACTTGGAACTTTCACAAAGTTCCACTTCCTATTTCAACTTCGATCCCGACCCCACCCTGCCTATGAGTTTCTTGGGTGATGCATTTCGTATCTCTCCCTGATCCTGCACCCAACCTACCACATTTATTGTAGATTCCCTTTCACGTGCGGGGGTCTTTTTTAATTCCAAATGAAGTTTTATTTCGCTCATAATGCAATTAACTTGTTAATTTAATGAAGCAGAGCGAGGGAAAACTTAAGAGGCATGGAATTTGACCACGGGCATGAAATTCAGGTGGATTCAAGTGTCTTTTGAAGCATATCTAAGGTAGGGGGTCTATTCATTTCTTTTCCTTTGTTGTTCGTTCCTTGTTTTCTGTTTTCTTTCTCTTTTGTTCCTCGCGTGTTCATGTGTTTTCTCGTACTATTTTGCTTCTTCGTCGTGTGTTGTTGTTTCGTGTTTTACTCTAGTTTTTGGTTTCATGTTGGGCTTGTTTGTTCTATTTGTCTTTCATTTTTCTTGTCACCTTGCTTTTTGTGGCTTCATGGCATTGTGCCACCGTGCCCTAGTTGTGAACTAGGGTTTCTTTTTTTTGAGGGTTTAAACTTTCATGAGTTTGGTAAAATTCTATGTTATAAACCCTCCCCAACCATTTTTGTGATATTCAAGGAGTTTGGCCTCAAGTTTCATACCTTAGGTTCTGAAAGTGATTGAATTTTAAAAATTGGGTTTCAACTCTATTACGGTGATTGTGTGACCTATGCCTAGAAAGGTTCCAATCCCGATTACCTTGTGTAGAGTTGGACTCAACTTTGGCACTGATTTGAACAATGTTATTGATTCATTGTTTCAGAAATCTTCTTGATCCCGATCTTGAGCACTCACCTTTTATGGGATTAGAGTGCATAATGAATCTATCTTGTAGGATGTTTGCTAAAGTGTCAATTCCAAAATATTTTCTGACCCTGATTATGTCTCCACTCCAACCCCGACCCCGCCTATGCTATTTTGAGCCTTCATTTCCTGTCTTGGTCCCAATCCCAATCCCGACAGACTTTAAAACTTGGCTAAGTATTTTTGAAGGGGAAGTATGAATGAATATGAAATTTGAACATTTTTCAAGGTTTTATGTGAGCTTATTAAAGATTGTTTTGCAGGATCAAATCATGTCTGAAGCAAGGGAAGAGATTCCACCAAAGGAAGGGCAGACGAATGAGAGTTCAAAAGGAGGAAAAAGTAAGAAGGTGAAACCTGAACAACTCCCATATAAAATGAAGTATAAGTACCAAGACACCTCGGTACCAACAATGATTGAATCAGACCTAGCAGAGGTTACTGACACCATCTTGGGACAAGTTGATTTAAGTGAATTAACCCAAGATATATTCTCTGAAGATGCAACTCTAAGGTCCCAAAGGATAGCTCAATCTGGCCTTGCACATGTTACCCTTTTTCCTATCTTAGTCCGGAGCCTAGATCTTGTGTTGACGGGAGTAGGAGTATACAACCTTGTATAGAGAAAATGTATTGATGCAAGGAAATGACATTATTGACTTGTCTCCCTAGATGATGAGGTTTATGTTCAATAATCCTAGTCATACTAATTCCAAAATGATGACAAAGATAGAGGCATTGATGATGTTTAACAGAGACAAGGATGCAAATAAAGCCTATATGAACAAGAAATGACTAAAGATAGAAAATAAGTCTTTGGCCAAAGCTCTCGAGCACCCTAAAAGGATAGATTTATATAAGGAGATTGCTGATATAATCATGATGCTACCCAGGGTATGTGGTAAAAGGGACTCCCAAGCTTTTGAGGAATGGATGTTCCCCTTCATCAATACAATATGAGATGGTAAGCAGTGCATAGATTGGGGATAGGTGCTATCTGACAACCTACCTAATCAGATGCTCCAAGTGCAACAAACTAATACCTTCTACATGATCTCATATATAGTGTACTTAGTTGCAAGATTGGGCAGGTATCCAGGCCTGCACATAGTGGGCACATTGGGAGAAGCCCCGGGGAAGAGGAAGGTGTGGAAATAAATTTCCTCGAGCTCCCTTCGGGTTGTTTGTATTTTGCTAAGTCTAGCCTGCACCCCATACATTGGAATATCCTCCGACCCCTTTTTGAAGACTTTACCTGTTGCCACCATATGTTCACTAAGCGCTCTTCACAAGGATTCCCTCCTTTGTTTCTTCGGAGTGCCCCACCATGCTTCCACATGTTATCAGTGCGGGCATTTAAAAGCCTGCTTCCTTCGCTTCTCAAACAGACTTCGCTTGAATGCCACATTGCGTCAATTTGCACACTTTTTGGCAGACCCCACAGTTAGTGCCGGTAGCAAGGACTTCACGTGTCTTCTCCACAAATATTTCATTGAAGGGAAGGGAGGAATGAACCACGAGCCCTGCCATATTGCCACATGTCCTAACTAACTCTGTGGGTAAGCGACACATGTCTGCACGAGGTTCTGCTGGGACCACCACCATCATTCGTAGGGGATGCATCTGGCACGAAGGTGAGTGCGTGCTATGGCTCAAATTGTTTTCTATTGCAATGACCAAGGGAAATCATTGCTTTGGGCATCATTGCTCATGATGAAGGAATATTTTCTGTTACTGGCCCGCCAGGCGGTGGGATTATTTTCTACATGTATTGCTTCTTCCTTCTGAAAATGAGTTCAAAAAATACATAAAAAATTATGAAAGACATTAGGCCTTTTGTACTATTTTTAGATTATTCTATAAGATTCATAGACTATTCCATTGTTCAACCTTTCTATTTTCTTAAAGCTATTTGAAAAACATTATATTGTGCCATTACTGTACTAAGATGTTTATTGTAGAACTTCTATGATTTCAATAGAAGTTTTCAGATTTAGACCATGTCTTTAACTCTTCTTTTTAGTAAATGTGTATGGGAGTTATTTTATGTTATTGAATAAATTATTCAGGTTTTCATCTTTGATTTTTGTTATTCTGGGACTAAGCAAATTGCTGAATTTTCCCTTAAAATCTCATCCAAAAGATAGATTTACCATGCCTACATCTATATATTGGCGCATCGCCTTAGTTAGATCTTTATTTTTTTATATCTACTTCCTTTTCCTATTCCAAAACCCCAAATATAGAAGAAGATGACTTCTTTAAAAACTCAGATGTCACTCAGTTTAGCACAATTGGTCCCCCCATCAATTGAGTTTCCCATAAGGCTATTACCTTGTCAATTTTTGGCATCAACAGTTTTTTTTTTTGCATTGGGACTACTTAAATGTACCTAAATCTAAAGTGGGTGTATGAGCCATCAACCTGTTACTAGATCCTAAACAACAAATAACCTTGGCTTGCTAGTGCCACCACTAGTAACAGTACGAACTAGAACCCATCCAGTGAACGTTCTGATCCCTCCACAGTCATGTTGCCAATTGCAAACATAAATTATGTGGTGTGGGATGCTAGAAGTTCCCTTGTAGCACTAGTAGCACCCACTGTTTGGACCCCTATCCTGAACTCTGCTTTAAAAGCTATACCAAAATTCACTGGGGATGGCACAAAAACACCATTTGAACACCTGCAAGATGTGGCAGACGTGTGTTTGGTGCATGAAGTCACCAAAAAAAATATAGTGCTAAGGTTGCTCACAACCTCTTTTAGCGGTAAGGCACTGGATTGGTATTGCACTCTGCAAGCTAATACTATCGTTACCTGGGATCAACTCAAAGATCCTTTCTATGAAATATTTTTGAATGATGGAGATCGATCTTCGCTATATCATCAGCTGGCGATCATAAAGTGGGCCCGATATGAAGCCATGATTGACTTCAATGCCTGATTTCACATAACTTGGCAGAGAATCCAAGCTACTATTCGCTCGCAAACCGAGTTGGCATTTATGTTCTACTTGAAATCCATCAATGCTGACATCTTGATGATGATCCAGTCTCTTGGAGGGACCACTCTATCGGATGCATACAATGTCGCTGTCAAGGAAAAGAACAATTTGATATATACCCAAAAGTTGCCGCCTCAACCCATTATCCTTATATTTTCCAAAATATCAGTTTCTGCCCAGGAAGTAGCATCTACCAATGCGCCTACTCCTTCCCAATCTATGTACACATATTCGAACGCGACATAGAATGTTACTTCTACATCCGAATCTTCAAAGGATGAGATGAGCGACGTCAAGGAAATGTTGCAGACCATCACCAATGAAATAACTACCATCAAGTGGAACCAGTCTGTGCCTCCAAAGCCAACCTACCAAAATTGTCAAGGTAGAAGATCTTCCTACTAGCAAAATCAGTTCCAAGGAGGCCCACACACAAATTTGCAGGCTCAAACAACTAATCAAATAGTGACAGTACCTACTCTATTGCAAGGTTCTCACCCAAGCTCGAGCAGAGAGCTGATGGTAGGGAAAAACAATCTTGCCGACGTCACCAATCCCTGGTGCTTCCCCTACCACGACACACATATGCTCTGAAACTGCTCGCGCGAAAACCTACAATAAAAGGTGGTAGAACAATACAGCCAAGAAACAACGTCAAACCCTGGAGGTTATGTATATGCCTCTTCATAGATGGGAAATGTGGTACTCACCACACAAATGAAAGGGATGTCAGTGGAGCAAGAAATAGATATAGCTTCCGATCACACGCTCTTCTCATGGATGGAAGAAGACGAGGCAATGTTCGCCAATGATGCATGCACATCGAAAGCCCCACAAGTGCAGTCTGATTACAACACTTGCTCTAAGAGGAGATTGACGGGTGATCCAGTCATCCCTCAACCAGTCATCCCACTAGCCAAAAGTACCTCTGACCAGACTCCTAGTACCTCTGCAGTTATAGAACAATTTCAACCATAGAAGGAAATTGTTATAGCCAGGGCTAAGGAATATAAGCCTTCAAATCTACCACCATTCAATGTGGTGGAACAATTAAAAAAATCCTCCGCTAATGTGTCCCTTTGGGATATCTTAGCTATTCTAGAGCAGAAGTCATTGCTGCAGAAGGCCCTCTGGGAAGATGCAATCATTGAGCCAACAGAGCAATCACCTAAGGGAAAGGCCATTGATCCATCACCTCCTACCAAAGTTCTCACAAATAGTACAGAGGAAGCCTCTACCAAGGTTAGAGATAAGCCGAAACCAAAACCCGTTTTCCTAACTCTTATTGTGGGGAAGAAACTATTTCATAATTCCATGATTGACTCTGGTGCTAGCACAATAGTCATGCCTAAGTAGATAGCTGAAGCCTTAAGGTTAGCTATGAACCTTTAAAAAGGGGGGTTATGTAGCTTGATGGGAACAAGGTTGAAACCGTAGGCATCATCAAGGACCTCCCCTTGACTCTATTCTCTTGCCCTAGTATCACAGTTCCACAAGATACTATGATCATAAACGTTCCCCCCATGTTTGGTCTCTGCTTATCCCAGAAATTCACTTCAAAGATAGGTGAATATCTTTCTTTGGATTGGTCACACTTGATCCTCAGGACCAAGCACAGAGATAAAATGAAGATAATATCTGAACCTCTACATTCAGAACATGTCGCCGACAAAGCTATGATCAACTTTGAGGCTACTCATACCTCTTTCACCAAAGAGGAAACGTACTGTACCGAGCTACTAGAGGATGAAAAAGTGACCGAAGACCAGATAGACTTAGAGGAAGTCCTCTTGAGCGAATATATAGAAACTGATCCTTTCAGCGACTATCATACCACCAGGTTGGGAACCTATGTCATCTATGATGAAGATCAAGTGCTTTTGATTCGAGAGTGGTCAAGCCTCAGAGCTATGGATGCTGCACTTTGATGGAGCAAGATGCAAAGTTGGCACAAGAGCCAGGATATGTTTGTGTATCTCTGGAAATTTATGTTTGATTAGGTTAGAATTGCTAAATCTAAAAAATCCAAAGAGATAATCGAGAGAAAAGGAGAAAACATGAAAATAAATGAAGTAAAGTTACCCAAATCCCCAATCTCCATGGATGACCTCCATTACACCTTATAGCTTGCTGCAAGTTGAAGAGTGCCCTCAAATTATTCAAGCAACTTTAAGATTATGCCATGTCCTACACAAGTGTTGAAGGATTTTTCTATGCAAAATTACTCTAAATGACTAAGAGAAGCTCTAAGTATGTGTAAAAATGGATGAAAACAAGAAAGCCAGAAAGTTCACATGAATGCTTGAGAGAGAGAAGAGGAAGCAGACCAAATGAATTCGAAATTGCCATTTTATAAGAAAAGGAAATTTTGAATGGACAGATGAGATTGAAGGTCAAATTGACGGTCCAGAATTGATGCACCAAGAATATGCCATGCATGGCAAAAACTATGACACCGATGGCTATGACAGACATGCAGACTATGACATGAAATAATGACAGGGTATCTTTGACCAAGTGGTGGTGCATAAATAATTTATTTTTAAATAATTTATTCAAAAATGGAGAGAGGAAGAAATGGACAAGTGGAAAATAAATAATTTATTCAAATTATTTATTTGGAGAAAATGAAAAGAGGAGCATTTAATTAAATTTATCAATTTAATTAAATGGAGAGATGAAAATTAGACCTTAAATAATTAATTTAGATTATTTAATAGGGGAGGTGGCATGGGATAGTTAAATAATTTTAATAATTATTTAACTATAGAAGAATTAAAGGACCATGAATAGATAAATAATTAATGGTAATTATTTAACTATAGATGAAAGGTGACAAAATAATTAAATAAATAATAATTTATTTAACTATTGAAGAAGAGGGAGAAATTAGTGACGCAATTAGTTTGTTTAATCGGTTAGGATAGAATAAAGATTAGAAAGTGAATTAATTAAATAATTATTAAAAATTATTTAATTAATAGAGGAATATAATCAAACATAATTGAATAACTAAAATTATTCAATTATCGAAGGACGAGGATGAAGAAAAATGATGCTCGAAGGCTTAGGACATTTTTATGTGTCTACAGTTTGACATCCCCATCCTATGAAAAGACACTCTGATCCTTTTGCTTCCAGTTCACTTGTTTGAATAATGAAGCTGAATATGAAGGCCTAGTGCAAGGTATAAGCCTTGCGGAGCAGATAGTCATCAAGCAAATAATAGTGTTTAGAGACTCTGAATTAGTTGTCAATCAAGTTTGAGGGCTCTCCACAACCAAGAATATCTGCATGAGATCCTATAGAAATAGAGTCAGTGATTGAGGGCTTCGAAGCTTTCGATATCCAGACAGTGCCTAGAGAGAAAAATGTAGATGCAGATTGCATGGCAGCAATTAGATCTCAATTTGATCCTACTTTCAACCTGATTCATAACATACACTCTGTGTGAGTGATCGTCTGATTGACAATTCTAGATAATGATCAAAGTTGGCAAGTGTTCAAAAGTGATGAATACATTGCCTCATTCATCCAATAGTCGGGAGAGTTCGCCAAGCAACTCCAACTGAAGATTGCTGAGGCCTACGACAGAAAAATCATTCACCTGAAGTCCAAAAAGCTTCCCAAAGGACTAGTCACTCTCGAAAACCTATTCGATTCTGACGATGTGAGGAATGACAAGAGGAAGTTTGTAGTAGAGAAAAGTGACTATGTAGACCTTTAGGTAAGAGATGGAAGGAAACTCAAGGTTGGAAAAGATGTCCCACATCATGATAAAGAGAAACTCATCCATTTCTGTGAGAAATATGAAAGAGTAGTGGCCTGTTCATATGATGACCTCAAGGGATATGATCTCAAAATCATCCAACATACTATAGAGTTGGCAGAAGGAGCAAAACTTGTCCACGAAAAGAAGAGGCCTATGAATCCTAAGATTGAGGCACTAATGGCACAAAAGATGACAAAGCTAATTTAGTCTTGGATCATCTTCTTGATCAAGCACAACACATGGGTATCCAACCTGGTTCCAATCCAAAAGAAGAATAGAGACATCTGCCTATGTGTTGACTTTTGAGATCTGAACAGAGCATCCTTGAAGGACCATTACCCCTCACCTTCCATGGAGTCTTTCTTACAAATAGTGGTAGGATCAGAGATGTTTTCTCTATTGGATGACTTTTCTGGTTACAACCAGATCCAAGTAAAATAAAAGGATCAACACAAAACAACGTTCACTACCAAGTGGGGAATGTTTTCATATGCAAAAATTCCTTTCGGCCTCTCAAATGTAGGGGCCAACTTCCAGCGGGCAATGGATATTGCTTTCATACAATTGATCAACAAGATTATCTTAATCTATTTGGATGATCTAAATGTATTCTCCAAGCATAAGGATGATCACTTTGATCATCTAGAATTGGATTTTAGAAAATACCAAGAGTTCGAGATATCCTTGAATCCAAAAAAATGTATTTTCAGAGTGCCGCAAAGCAAAATATTGGGACATGTAGTTTCCAAAGAAGGAATTGCAATTGATCCTGAGTGGGTGAAGGAAATTAGGGAACTTCCCCTATCAGTCAACAAGAAAGGAGTCCAGTCTTTTCTGGGAAAAGTAAATTTTGTGAGCAAATTCATTTCTGATTTTGCAGGACTAATTAGACCTATCAACCTGATGCCAAAAAAGGATCAATTATTCAAATGGACAAAGGAAGCTAGAGAAGCCTTTGAGAAGGTTAAGGATGCTATTTCTTTAGATCCTATGTTGGTAAATCTAGACCTATCAAAGGACTTTATAATGTATGTATTGAGTAGCAAATCCAACATCGCTACTATGCTAACTCAAAAGGATGATGAAGGAAAGGGAGAACATTCGATAACATTTCACTCCTGGACCTTAAAAGATTATGAGACAAACTACAACTTCATTGAAAGACAAAATTTTTCCATTGTTAAGGGAGTCAAGAAGTTCTGACACCTCATATCTTGCAACAAGGTGGTTGTTTATGTCGTGCATTTCAGTGTGCATGAATATATCATGGAAGGGGATATCACTAAAAAAGGGCCAATTGGATCACTAAGATCCTTGAATATGACATTGAGGTCAAGCCTACAAAGACCGTCTGAGGAAGGGGACTATGCGAATATTTGGCACACGACAAGGAAATGGCAGTTGAAGAGGAGAAACCAGAGCTGGTTCTAACAAATGAGTCTGAGTCCGAAGGCTGCTAGCTAGCAGATAGAGTAAGATTCATGCATACCGAAAAATATTCGCCAGGCCTTCCTTCTCAGAAGAAAAGATTCTATAGACTACAGAACAACGAATATGCACTCATTGAAGGAGTCCTTTTCAAAAGGAACTTCAATGGCATTCTACTATAGTATATCACCACAGAGCAAGTGAAGATAATTCTTGAAACTTTCCATAGAAGTCCCGTGGGCAGACACTTCTCTGTGAAAACCACCGCCATCAAAATCATGTGTGCCAGATACTTCTAGCCTACGTTATTCAATGACTCATACTCTTTGGTGAAAGCCTACAAAGAATGCCAATTCTTTGTAGGAAGAAGAAAAAATTCCCCAATGACTCTCAATTCGATAGTGTTTGATGAGCTATTCACACAATGGGGCCTTGATTTCATTGGGATGATTAATCTCACCTGCAGCACTGTGTTGGATGTTATGGTTGTGTTGCTAATATGTGGTTGTCATTGATGTCAACACTATTGGCATTAATGTCTGAGAAGCTGTATATGTCGAGGATATTCAGAAAATTGTAATAAATAAGTTGTAGGTTGTTAGTGGTGAAGTGAAGTTCAATCTGTTGGTTACCTCAGTACGTTGATGATCAGTGGTTATGGATTAAATGGTTTGTTGTCGAGTATATCTAGTTTATCCACATTAATTTTTAGAGATCCGCATGAAGATTTGATCGTGTTATGAGCAGTTGTGTTCTGACAGTCATTCTGTTGCTTCAGTTGGTGTTCCTGAATGAAGATGATGTGATTTTAGTAAGTTCACTTGCTGCGGATGCTTCTCTAGTGATTCATGATGTTTGTGGATGTTTCTATATTGTGCTCTATCCATGTTGCACATTTGCATTGATCGTTGTGCTTACGATTAGAGATTTTCTCTTGCATGTTCATGTTTTTCATGTTCGTGGCCGATAAGGTGTTGTAGGGTGTTGTGGATCTTCGAGGAATAATTATTTGAATTGTTTTCATGTTTGAGATTTTTTTTGGGTCTTCACTATGTTGTGGCCGACCTTGGTTGATTCGCATTGAAAATTATTTATTGTTTTGGGTTGAAAACTTGCATTCATTTTATTATTTTGTTGAAGCTGACATGTAGTGATGTAATTTATTGTTGCAGATATATGTAAGCGATTGTTTATTCCATTTGAAGGTGTGTGCAAGGTTTTCTTGTGTATGATATGTGCGAATAATGTACTAATCATTCGAAGGCAGAAGCAGAGTTTGAAGAAGAGTGAGCAGAGTGTGAAGAAGTGTTCATGTGCTTAATTAGAATTGTAATAAGGCATTAACAGATGCTATTTTCTTAGTTCAAAATCTTCTGGATGTAATCCAAATCTTTTGTAAGACAGTGATTCTTCCTTTTGTAATTGAGTAGTGAGCTCTAAGTAGTGCACTTGAATGCATGTGCATTCCCCATTCACATTTCTTTATACTTTTAACAAGGTATAATATTGTGGACTAACCTCCACCATGGTTTTTACCCTAATAGGATTTCCACATAAAAAATATTGGTGTTATGTGTGTTTCTGATGTGTTGTTGATTTATGCTTTCATGGTTATTGATCAGATCTGAGAATAAGGTTAATAAGTTGAATAAGTTTAAATTTCTATGACAACTAATCATCCCCACCTCTTAGTTGTCTGCCCTTGTGTTGCGAACAATTGGTATCAGAGCAGGTTCCTTGGAAGAATTTTGATAGCTTGAGGTGATCCAGGATGACGACATACAAGAAGGATAGTCTGAGATTTGATGGAACAAATTATTCTCTGTGGAAGGCTTGAATGGCGTGTCATCTGAGATGCATTGGTGAACCCTACTGGAAAATTACAAAGAATAGGTATATCATTCCACAAAATGGTCCTTCTACTGTAGATGAGATTAATGAAGCATTGTTGAGTGCTTTGACTAATTCTGAGATGACAAATGTTATGGATCTGATGACTACTTATGAGATCTAGAAAAAGTTGGAAACTTTGTATGAAGGTGATGCTAATGTGAAGATTGCTAAGTTGCAAAGTATGAAAGGGAAATATGAAATGTTGAGAATGGATGATGATGAGAACATTACTTCTTTCATGCAAAGAGTGAATGAACTTTTGTGTGGTATCATATGTATTAGTGGACGATTGGAAGAATTAGAGATTGTTGCTAAAGTGCTTAAATCCTTGCCTGCTACATACAAAGTCAAAGCTACTACTATTGAGGAGCTCCAGACAGTAACAAATGTAACCATAGACATGTTGATTGGTAAACTTACAACTTTTGAGTTGAGTGAATTTGGTGATGCTCTTCCTAAGATAGAATCTGCATTCAAGGCTACTACCTACGGAAGAGATAAACAAAGATATGATCTGAGAGAAAGTTCTTCTAGAAAGGTATTCAAGTATGAGGAGGAAATGAAAGAGATTGAAGAAGAGGAGAGAAAACTAGAGGAGCTTGAAGCACTTATTGTCAAAAGGGAAGCCAGAGGAGAAGGTAAGTATAAAGGGAAATTGCCTATTAAATGTTTTTCTTGCAATAAGATAGGTCATTTTGCATGAAGGTGTCTGGAAAGAGTCCCTAAGCCAAGACCTAATAATCCTATATTTCAAAGAAAGTGTTATTATGCTGCCGATGAAGGTGTGACAGATGATGAATCTAATAAAGGGAATGTGAGTGAAGACAAATGGGTATTTATTGCTATAAAGGAAAATGATCTCGCCCCTACTGAATCTATTAGTCACTCTAATGTGGAGAAAGCCCTAGCTGCTTGAGTTGAAGAGAAAGATGAGTGGGTGATTGACAGTGGATGCTCTCATCACATGACAGGTGATAAAAGAAAATTTGTGAGCCTGGAAAAGTATGATGGTGGTGTTGAAAGATTTGGTGATGACAAAGCTAGTGTAATCTGTGGCAGCTGATGTATTTCTCTTGATGGTAAGAATAATACTGATGATGTTCTATATGTGGAAGGTTTGAAGCATAATATTTTAAGTGTTGGACAGATGGTTGACAAGGGATACAATCTTCAATTCAAGGATGTAAAGTGCAGAATATTGGGGAGTTCCAGAAATGTGATTGCTTCAGGTACAAAAACAAAAGGTAACATCTTTCACCTGAATGCTACTGGTAAAAGTTTTCTGATTGCTCAAGTTGATGAAAGTTGGTTGTGGCATAGGAGAATGTGTCATGTAAACTTTGACAATATTATCAAGATAAGTTCTACTTAGGTAGTGAGAGGTATTCCTAAGTTGGTAAAGCCTACTAATACTATATGCAAGAAATGTCAGTTAGGAAAACAAACTAGAATTTCATTTCAGAGCAAACAACAATGTTCAAATGAAGTGTTGGAGCTTGTTCATACTAATTTGTGTGGTCCTTCTAGAGTCAAAAGTTTACATGGAGACATGTACTTCATATTACTTATTGATGATTACTCTAGATTGATGTGGGTTACTTTCTTAAAGGAAAAATATGAAGCTCTAGAGAAATTCAAGATTTTTAAGGCTATGGTTGAGACAGAGACATGTCTGAAGATTAAATGTTTGAGATTAGATAGAGGTGGTGAATTCACTTCCCATGAGTTTAATTATTTTTGTGAAGTGCATGGGATAAAGAGATAATTATCTTCCTCGTGGATCCCTCAACAAAATGGAGTTGTGGAAAGGAAGAACAAGAAAATTCAAGATGCTGCTAGGACTATGATGTTGGAAGGAATTGTTCCTCATATCTATTGGAGCGAAGCTGTGAGTACTGCGTTTACATCCTCAACTGGGTACAAGTTAAAGGTGATACTAGTAAGACTGCTTTTGAGCTATGGTTTGGTCACAAACCTACTATTAGATATTTCAAAATATTTGGGAGTAAATGCTATATCAAAAGAGATGAAGAGATAGGAAATTTTGATGCTAGGAGTGATGAAGGAATCTTTCTTGGTTATTCTATTAAGAGTAAGGCCTACCGGTGCTACAATAAGAGATTGAGGAAAGTAGTTGAAAGTGAAAATGGCAAGGTTGATGAAGACATAGTTTGTGCATGAAGTTTGCTGACGAGATGTAGAATGAGTTTGAGATGTCTATGATTGGTGAGATGAAATTATTTTTGGGATTTCAAATTACTCAGTTAGATAAAGGGATATTCATATCTCAGTCCAAGTATGTGAAAGAATTGCTAAAGAAGTTTGGTATGGAAGATTCAAATCCAATTGGTACACCTATGGTGACCAAATGCAAGTTGACACAAGATGATGATTCTCCAAAAGCAAATCAGACTAGATACAGATCGATAATTGGTGGATTGCTTTATTTGACTCAAACTAGACCTGATATCATGAATGCTGTATGTATTGTTGCAAGATTTTAAGCTGATCCTAAGGAATCTCATGTAACTATTGTGAAAAGTATTTTCAAATACTTGAAGGGGATAGTTGATTTTAGGCAGTGGTATCCTAAAGATGATGATCTTACTTTGAGTGCTTTTACTGATGCTGATTGGGTAGGTGATATGAATGAAAAAAAGAGTACTAGTGGTGGTGCATTTTTCTTGGGTAAGAAGCTGATTTCATGGATAAGTAAGAAGAAAAATGCCATTTCTTTATCTACTACAGAGGCAGAATACATTGCTGCTGCTAATAGTTGTACTCAAGTATTATGGATGAAGCAAATGTTAAAAGATATCAGAGTTGTGTATGATGAACCTATTGCTATATTCTATGATAATTCAAGTACAATTAACATTTCTAAGAATCTGGTGTTGCATTCAAAGACCAAGCATATATCTATCGAGTTTCAATTTTTGAGAGAGAAGGTGAGTGAAAAGGAAGTCAGATTGGAGTATGTGCTTATTAAGGAACATATTGCAGATATCTTTACCAAATCGTTGCCTAAGGATACTTTTGAGTATCTCAGAGGGAATCTAGGGGTGATTACCCCTCCTAATCAGAACTAAGATGCATTGAATTACATCAATCCATGCATTTCATATTCATATCTTGATCCAGATTGATGTTGTGGTGGCTGCTACTTAGGGGGAGTAGTCAGATGTTCAAATATGTGGTTTAGAGCTTGTGTGGAGAAAAGAGATCTTTGTCATTGACGTCAAAGGGGGAGAAGAGTCATGTGCAAATTTTTGAATTATCTGGGGAGAAGAGTCATGTGAAAGAGTTGAGGAGAAAAGAGTCAGAACCTAAGGGGGAGTAAGTGCTAAAGATAGTTGCATTGATGGTGTTTTTTCACATCATGTGTTGCCATCAATGCCAAAGGGGGAGATTGTTGGATGTTGTGGTTGTGTTGTTGATATGTGGTTTTCATTGATGTCAACACTATTGGCATTAATGTCTTAGAAGTTGTATATGTCGAGGATATTGAGAAAATTGTAATAAATAAGTTGTAGGTTGTCAGTGGTGAAGTGAAGTTTAGTTTGTTGGTTACCTCAGTACATTAATGATCAATGGTTGTCGATTAAAGGGTTTTTTTTCAAGTATATCTAGTTTATCCACGTTAGGTTTCAGAGATCCGCATGAAGATTTGATCATGTTATGAGTAGTTGTGTTTTGACAGTTATTCTGTTGCTTCAGTTGGTGTTCCTGAATGATGATGATGTGATTTTAGTAAGTTCAATTACTGTGGATGCTTCTATGGTGATTCATGATGTTTGTGGATGTTTCTAGATCATGCTCTATCTTTGATGCATGCCTGCATTGATTGTTGTGCTCGTGTTTAGAGATTTTCTCTTGCATGTTCATGTTTTTCATGTTCGTGGCCGACAGGGTGTTGTAGCGTGTTGTGGATCTTCGAGGAATAATTATTTGAAGTTTTTTCATGTTTGAGATTTGGTTTTGGGTATTCACTATGTTGTGGCCTACCTTGGTTGATTCACATTGAAAATTATTTATTGTTTTGGGTCGACAATTTGCATTCATTTTATTATTTTGTTGAGGCCAACATGTAGCGATGTAATTTCTTGTTGCGGATATATATAAGCAATTGTTTATTCTATTTGAAGGTGTGGGCAAGGTGTGCTTGTGTATGATATGTGTGAATAATGTCCTAATCATTCAAAGGCAGAAGCAGAGTGTGAATAAGTGTTCATGTGCTTAACAAGAACTGTAATCAGGCATTAGCAGATGCTATTTTCTTAGTTCAAAATCTTCTGGATGTAATCCAAATCTTTTGTAAGATAGTGAGTCTTCCTTTTGTAATTGATTAGTGAGCTCTAGGAAGTGTGCTTGAATGCATGTGCATTCCCCATTCATATTTCTTTGTACTTTTAATAGGGTATAATCTTGTGGACTAACCTCCACCGTGGTTTTTCCCCTAACAGGGTTTCCACATAAAAAATATTGGTGTTATGTGTGTTTCTGATGTGTTTTTGATTTATGCTTTCATGGTTATTGATCAGATCTAAGAATAAGGTTAATAAGCTGAATAAGTTAAAATTTCTGTGACAACTGATTCACGACCCCTCTTAGATGTATGTCCTTGTGTTGCCAACACGCCAGACACAAATGGATCCTCATGACCATGGACTACTTTACCAGATGTACCGAGGCCATGCCCTTGAAGAATGTAATGGAGGTGGAGATTGTGGAATTTCTTGAAAAGCTAGTAATGAGATTCGGTCCGCCAAAGACCATCATCTCTGACAACGCTAAGGATTTCCTGGGTTCTAAGGTATGTCAATTCACACTCGTGCATGTAATATTCTTAAAAAAATCATCAAATTATTACCTGCAGGGGAATGGCTTGGACGAGTTGACTAATAAAAATTTAGTTTGACTCATTAAAAGAATCGGGTTGGAACATCAGAAGGAGTGGCACAAGAACCTTCGGGTAGCGCTTTGGGTAGACTGCATAACTCCTAAGCATGTCCACAAGACTTCGCCGTATGAACTAGTGTATGTGAAAGAAGCACTATTGCCCATCTCTATGGAGATTCCGACACTACAACTACTCAAATCCCTAGAGGTTGAAGAAGGTGGAGCTATGGATGGCCAATTGGCCGAGTTACTAGAAGTACAAGAAAAAAGAGAAAAGGCCCTAACAACCATGTCTAACTGCCAATAGGTGGTTAAAAGATGGTTTGACAATAAAGCCTCAGACTAGAGTCTAAAATACGAAGACCTAGTATTAAAATTCAACGAAAGGGCCATAAAGCCTGGCCAACACATAAAATTTGATAGTCTATGGGAAGGCCCTTTTAGAATAATTCAATGCAAGCAACACAACGTATTTGAATTAGAAAATATGGAGAAGGAAGCATTGGGGATTCCAGTTAACGGAATCCAACTCAAATTGTTTAATTAAGCTTCATTATTATTCTGCCAGTGTAAATATGTAAATATTGTAATTATTTTTCTTTCATGTTTTTTTTGACTGGGTCTTTCGAAGCAACCCATAAAATTGAAAATGAACCCATGTGCGAAATTGAAAAGGTACTCAAAGAAATGGAGAAAAGGGAACCCATATTGTAGAATTACAAGAAGCAAAAGAGATGAGCAATTTGATAAAAGCTGTATATTCATTATATACAGAATTATATACTTCGATAATACGCTTGCAAAAGGGCTTTGAGGCCATACTTTTAAAGTATATTAGCAACACAACAGGAAGTGACAAGCTCCAGTGACCCTCTGGCGGTGCTCTTCATGTGTTTGAATGAAAAACCCACTCAGAAATGGTACCCACGACACCATTGCATCTTCTTCGATATGTTGGTGGAGTTCGCTCACCATGGGGAGTCCAAGGCCATACACCGCATTTTTCACCACTTCACCAAGGCCACCGAGGTAACACTTGGGAAAGATCTCCATTTTCAAGCACAAAATCATCTGTTTAGGGACTTGGATATCAAGCAAAGAGGCAACAAAATGCAAGCAAACATCAATATTGACCCTATATTTATCCTCGTACTCAATGCAGTCCCTTCCCAGAACCAACTTCATTGCTATTATGGCTAACAAATGCTTGTTTTTTGTCATTCACTTCAAGCACCTATTAGAGATTTCACCTAAGAAAGTTGTTTGAGACTTGTTGCTAACTAGCCTAATTGGAGTATTCATGATGCTAGTTATACTCAAATGCCTACTGCTAATTCTACCCAACTGCCTAATACCAATTCTTCCCAATTGCTAAGTATGATTTTGTTGTTGTTTAGGGGCTTATTTATAGAAATAACCAAGATATCCGAGGTACTTGCATGCCATAAGCATGATGCTAATTGAGTGTTAACAAGAAAATCCCACCAAGAGCATGCTCAAATTTCCCACCCAGTTGTTCCTGCCAGGTATGACTCGCTGCATGCGGAGTTAAGTATAGATAATTAATTGGCATAAGTCAGTGGCAGTCTTCGGTGGTAGTCTGCATGACTAGGTGCTGAGGTGTCGCGCTGAAAGCATTTTTCAAATTCCAAGGTAGAACACAAATATTTTCAAGTACTCATTGCACTGTTGGGCTTAATCATTCTTTTTGAGATATTAATTTCCAAAGCATGCGAAAGGTTTATACACCTTCAATCGTTGGATCAATTTCCCAAGAAAATTGCACCGTAGGACATCATTGCTAAATATCATTATGAATTCTTGTCTTTTCAAAATGACAAAGAATTCATTTCACACAAGCAAAGGAGTTGGCAGTACATGTCGAATTTAATGCAAAAAGGCAACGACCATCTGCCACTCCAAGAAAGAAATAGCTAAGTATTGCATTTGAAAGGCTAACATTGTAAAAAGGATTCCTGAGTATGCTATCCAGTGCAAATAATTTTGAGTGCAGAATTACTAAGGAACACCATTGAATTACAACAAGTTTGAGCATAACAAAAAATCCACAGTAGAAGGAAAATGGCCCAAAATCCTCAATTGAAACACAAGGTGAGGAAACAAAAATCTTGTTTAACACCATGCGTGTGGCACCCATGGCCAATATTTTCGGCGATACCTCTTACGCTTCACCTGGGATACTAGAGAAGCTGAAGTGGATTCACATGTGGGTTGATGAAAAACAAAAGACTCACAGGGACCAAATCCAAATAAAGGAAGAATGGGATAACATTCATGATCCTATCATGAGAAAGAACCCTAAGACTCTTAGGGAGGCAACTTGCGAGAGAATGAAGAAGAATAGTGACTAGGATTCTTTGGCGTACAAGAAATGGTTCAGTGGGATTCCACAGTATATGGTTCCTTTTGTACATCACTACCCAGAACCAACACCATTTTAAGCATTTTAACCCAAGTACCAACACCATTGAGGGCCGAGAGCTGAGAGTTAACATCAACATAGAAGCTATCTGGAGCATGCTATGCATCCTTGTAAAAAACTCTAAAGTGGACAAGATGGATTCATTCACTCCAGAAAAGGAGACAAATATTGGAGGGGCAAAGATCTTGCTCTATATTTTTATAACAAAGAAACCAAAAGGCTCAGGGAAGATCAGAAAAAGCCACCACATATTTTGACAGCGCATTATGCTTTCCCCACAGACATGCAGGATGCCTTTCAATGATGGCCTTTGTTTGTGGCCTGGACACCGATAGGTATGTTCAGGAATTTCAACTGGGTCTGGGGTTTTAGTTGTGTAGGCAACATTCCTTATTCTGGTATGACTTCACAAAAGTCATCGTTAGGGAGATGCTGAGCCAAATAAAGGAATATAGAACACAACAAAAGTTCAGATTTCCTTCTCTCGTTGCCCATATGTTTTTGCATTAGAACCCTGACTTATTCAAAAAAATGTGAGGTTGGCTATGTTTGATGAAAAGGGAATAAGAAGGCCGACTTCTATATGGACTCCTCTCCTCTTCACAACTTATGATTATTATGCATTCTTGGATTATTTCTTGACTTTGATTCTGCAAGACTTGAGTGAGGATGGTGGTCTTTATCGGATTTCTATCGACCAGACAGGGTAGATGCGTATTTTCACTCCGAAATGTGATTGGTTTCTTAGAGAGGATTTCACATTCATTCAGATGTGTGGCTTTACTAAGGAACCATTCCAGCTTCTGGCATGCGTCACAGATAGGGTGTTGGCCCTTGAAATGTTCTAACAAGTGTCGATTATCAACAATAATTTTTGTGGAGGAAGGGGTAAGAAGGGATTCTTCTTCTTCCCTTTGACTTTGAAGATGGTGGTGATGGCCAAGAAGCAGACACACAAGCTATTTGAAGCAAAGCTGGCTCATCTGGGGATAGTATGGATTTGTGAAAAATGGAAATATAACCCTGAAAATGAATTTACAAATGCATTTTTCAAGGTAACGCACAACCCCCAGCCTTATTGGGAAAAGCGGCGGAACCCACTGAAGGATCAGGATGATCTATTGGTTGACCTGGTTCACATTCCCATAGAGGATAGTAGGCTGCCATGGATTAAGTTCTACTTCCCTTTGGAAAAGCATAATGAGAAGCGTCAAATGGGGGCCACTCTTCACAATGATTTGGTAAAGAATTTTAACTAGAGTGAGGAAAGGATTAGGGATTTCTAGATTTACTGACAAGAGATCCAACGCCCTAATACCCCTTATCAAGATGTAGAGATGGATGGAAGATTTGATAATTTCAACGAGCATGAGGATACTGATGTAAGAGGTGATGAGGATGTGGACCCAGAGGAGGCTAGATAATATACATGAAAGGGGAAGGAGAAGGAAAAGGAAGTGCAGATGGCTCCAACACAGAAAACTAAACAAGCAGTGGCATAGCCTAGCACAACTACTCTGAAGCTGCGGGTGAATATATCATGTTCAGGATCCTCGTAGACATACACATGGGCCGTGAAAAAACTCAGAGTTTCCCAACAATGACCATTGGAGGTAATAGAGTTGGAAATTTTCCCACCAACCAAAAGGCAGCGCATAGATGAAGCTCCAGGAGAAGGTTCACAAGAGCCTACAATGAGCCAAGGATCGGAGGCCTCCACAACCTAGGTATCTTTCTCTGTCCCTCTTCTTGATTCACAATCTCTAGTTTCTTCCACTGTCTCTGCGTCATCCATCACTTCAAGTGTCGGCCTTTCCTACTCTACTACTACTGCAATAGCTACGAGAGGTTTCTCCTAGTTCTTCTAGGCGGGACCATTCGCTTTTAATCCTCTATGGGTTATTTGACCTTTCACTAGAGCCCAATGCACATCCGCTATCACTTCACCTTTTTCATCCACCGCGTTAGCTCTGACCCAGCTTTCTCAACAAATGGAGTCTGTTGCACCTCTGCTACCACCACCACTTCCCTTAAGTCCTCCTGCTACTTTGCAGACTAGACATTGGTATATTCTTCCATTCTCCCCACAAACGTTCTCCCTTTTGAAGAAGAAATCAGCCGAAACCACTACCCTCTTGTTCCCTTTTGCTCTTCCTCCTGGTGCACCCTTTGCGGGCGAACTCATTAGGTCGCCAACAAAATTTTTGTTGGAAGGCGATAAAAAAAACAAGCATGGGATCTAACAATCCAGAAGCAAAAGGCCAAGGATGCTAAAAGGCCGGCTGAGCCAAAGGTGCAAACACTTTTCAATGAGGCCCAACAATCGTTGCATTTTGCAACCATGCATCCAACCATCATCAAACCACAGGGAGAGATGAAACCCGATGATTACAACATCTATGCTATGTGACTTGATCTAAGCATAGCCCAAATACAAGATAAAGTTGACCTCATGGAGGAGACACAATGAGTGGTGACCACTGACTTGCTTAAGTCTAATCGCCAGCTGAAGAAGAAGGAAGAAGAGCTTAAAATTGTGAAGGAGAGAATTGAGGTCCTACTGGCGAAGGAAAAAGCAAGGGATGCCGAGTTTATTCATTTGTCACAACAAGCGGAGGTAGAGCAGGCCAAAATTTGGGAGAAACTTGCAAAGTTCCAAGCCCAAGATTCCAACCTGGTCACTGAGCTATAGCAGAAAAACCAAGAATTACAGGACCAGTTGGCTAGGGCGAAAGAGGAGATGCAACAAAGGAATGAGGAGTTTCAGCATCAACACACTCAATTAGAGCAAAGAATGAGGCAAAAGGACACAGACTTTGAGGGCCAACAGGCTCAATTTGAGAAGGAAATTCAGGAGGTGAAGCTTTCCCTCGGAAGTGAATCAACAAGTAGAAGCTAGGCCGAAAAAAAATGGCTTGCCGATTTGAGAAGCCTATAGGAACAACTCTTCATTGTGGACAAGAGGATTTTAGAACTGACACAGGATGTTAGGTTGAGGGATACATAAATTATCCTTTTGAAGAATCCTCCCCAACCCCTTGCTACCTAGTCAGACCTCCTTCAAGTAGCCCAATGACTATATATTTCATACTGGGAAAAAGTCAAGGCCTTTTGCCTGAATCTTTAGCTGACGCTCTAGTTCATGGCGGAGGTAACAAGTTTAAGTAGGGAGGTTCGCAAAACGATTGAGTGATTCCCACAATTCATCACGAAAAAGATTCCTAAGGCAAAAAAATTGTTGAATAAGCTATACATAGTTTCGAATGAGGACTTAGCGAGCATGGGGATTGGGGACCACAAGTCAGCTGTCAAAACAACAAAGGAGTTCATCCACTGCCACACAACCATCCTCCATGCTAGCGAGTGTGCTTCCATACTGGGTTGTACTATGAACAACATACAAGCAAAATTCTCCCAGCTAACTTAGGTGGGCCTGCCCTCCCCATTTCTCTCTAATGATTCAGTGGCCATAGCAGAGCAGATTGCAACAAAGATTGAGGAGAAGTAGCAAGACACATCTGCTTTTTCAAGCTTCAATGAACCCCCTACTGTAGAGGATATTGAGGGCATCACTCATTAGATAATGCAATTTCTCTTCCAACTCGATTCTAGGGCCGGTATATCCATGATGCTGCCATACAAAGAAGTGACTGATCTACACAAAGTGTAAGAGAATCTACGTGACATATCAACGCCATCCGAGGTTGATTGGTTGCCTCTATAGATTGATCTCTCCAAGCTTTGATTACATCGCCCAATGGATAAGGCTCTGGTCTACAAACCAGAAATTTTTGGGTTCCTCGTTTCGCAGGTGAAATGCCCCTAGTAGTTGCCAAAAGCTATGGATATAAATTTCCTCGAGCTCCCTTTGGGTTGTTTTTATTTTTCTAAGTCCGACCCACACCCCATATATTGGAATATCCTTCGGCCCCTTTTTGAAAACTTTGCATGCTACCACCACATGTCTGCCAAGCGCTCTTTGCAAGGATTCCCTCCTTTTTTTCTTCGGAGTGCCCTGCCATGCTTCCACGTGTTAGTAGTGCATGAATTTAAAAGCCCGCTTCCTTCACTTCTCAAACAAACTCCACCCTCATGCCACATTGCATCGATCTACGTACACTTTTTGGCAGACCCCATAGTCAGCGCTAGTAGCAAGGACTTCTCCACGTGTCTTCTTCATGGAGATTTTATCGAAGGGAAGGGATGAATGAACCACGAGTCCCACTATATTTCCATGTGTCCTAACTAACTCCATGGGTAAGTGACATATGTCTGCATGAGGTTCTGTTGGGACTGCCACCATCATTCACAGGGGATGCATCTGGCTCGAAGGTGACTACGTGCTATGACTCAAATATTTTTTTGTTGCAACAACTAAGGGAAATCATTGATTTGGGCATCATTGCTCATGATGAAGGAATATTTTCTATTACTGGCCCACCAGGCGGTGGGATTATTTTCTATATATACTGCTTCTTCCTTCTGAAAATGAGTTTGGAAAATACAAAAAAAATTGTGAAAGACACTAGGTCTTTTGTACTATTTTTAGATTATTGTATAAGATTCACAGAATGTGCCATTGTTCATCCTTTCTATTTTCTTAAAGTTATTTGACAAAACATTATACTGTGCCATTACTGTACTGAGTTGTTTATTTGTAGAACTTCTATGATTTCAATACAAGTTTGCTGATTTAGACCATGTCTTTGACTCTTCTTTTCAGTAAATCTGTATGGGAGTTATTTTATGTTATTGAATAAATTATTCAGGTTTTCATCTTTGATTTTTGTTATTTTGGGACTTAGCAGATTATTGAACGGGCCCTTAAAATCTCATCCAAAAGATAAATTTACCGTGCCTACATCTACATATTGGCGCATCGCCTTAGTTTAGCGCAATTGGTCCCCCCATTAACTGAGTTTCCCATAAGGCTGTTACCTTGTCAATTTTTGGCATCAATAGAAGGCATGAGAGCATTATAATCAGTTGACCTTGAAGGCATTAGAGTCACACTACGAGAGGGTTAATGATGCCTTCCTCTACGTTATCATCAATCAACTTACAGGAGATGTAGGGTATAGGCTAAGTAGAGAGGCCATGACATTTATTGCTGAAGGGGGGAATTGGTATATCCAATATCCCAAGTTTACACACTTTATATTGGCTAGGTTTGATGCACACCCCCATAGACTTCCAAGGTGCTACAGTGATAGAATGGTACTGATGGAATTTTTATACTAGGCAGTAGAAGTAAATGGAAAATTTGGTGATAAACACAAGCCGGGTAGTCACAAGTTCCCAATGAAGTTGGGATATTACACTTGCTCCCACATTACAGCTGCAAAGGAAATGTGTATAGAGATAGATGGCACAAGCTTGGGATTGTATACAACTTAGAAGTATTTTTATCCCTAAGGTAAGATGAATAACTTGTAAGCTCCCTTATTTCCTAAACACCATAATCTATTGGAAGACTTTTGGGCTAATCTACAGGATCAATATGAGGTAAGGAAAAAGGGTTATGAGAGGCTTACCATTCCCCAAATGATTGAATATGGAATTAAGGAGGATGTATCAGATACATTGATTGATGATGGTGTTTTATTGGACCCTAGTTATGAAACTAACAAGGTTGGAACTAAGAATTTGGATCCCATTAGCTGGGATGAAAAGGAAACTATTAATATTAGCAAGATTTCTAGAATAGTGGTGGATATGAGTCTCCAATGGGTCACTTCAAGGCTATATGAACCTATGGCCTAGACCTTAAAGAAGAGGAAGGCATGGGGAGTTAAAGAATATAGGAGAACCAGAAGGAAGAAAACTCTTGAGGAAAAACTTGAGAAATACCCCCCAAACATGGACAAAGATGCTAAACTTGAAATACCTATTCAAGAAATACAACTCCTCAAGGTCCACAAGCTACAACACATGAGGCTAGAGTAGGCACTTTATCTCGAATACCCTTTGTAGAAGGAGCCACTGAGGAGATGTCCACAGGGATCTCCATTGGGAGGCTACAACATTAAAGGAAATGGAGCATGGAGTGGAAATTCATGATGTTCGATCCGACTCTGAGGCCATCGAGTCTGATGGGGAGTGAGCACAAGTTGACACAACTGAAGATGTTGAGTAGATTGGGGAGGATCATGTCTTAACTTCTGGAGAGCAAGAAGAACTCTTTGAAACTGTCAAGAGAGCTTCAACCCAAAGTGTTGAGGAAGCCAAAATGAAAGATCAAGAAGTGGCTACCCAATCAGGAGAGTCCAAAGCTAGTGAAGAGGATGAAAATATGACTCTGGAACAAAGGAAACATGCGCTTGAGGCAAGAGAAAAAGCTAAAGAATTGGCAAGGTTAGAAAAGGAAAAGAATGAAATTTTTCAAAAATAATCTTAAGAAAAGGCCAAGGACGAAAGGGAAAAACTAGCCTTGTTGCAAAAGGTTGAGGAATTGGAAGAAGAAAAGGCTCAACATCAGAGAGAAAGAGAAGAGTTTGAAGCTAAAGTCAAGGATAAGGAGATAGCTCAGAAAAAGAAGGAAGAATAAGATCTTCTTCAACAAAAAAGGGATGAAGAAGAACAAGCCCAAATTAATGAAGAAAAATCCAGGCTAATGTAGAAGATTAAGGAGCTAGAAAGTGAAAGAGAGAACTTGTTGGAGCCAAAAATGTTAGAGGAAGAAGAAGGAAAGAGAGAAGGACAAAAAGAATTGGAAAGAAGATCTGAAGTTGATAGGTTGGCTAAAGAGAAGGAGGATAAGGAACAACAACAAAAGGCTGCCACCCAACCCATGGTGACAATGATGCAATCTTCTCCCCTTACACCTCCTCCTTCACAAAAAAATGATCACTCCCCCTGTAGCTCTTTCTTGGCTTAAGTTGAACCTTGAGAAGAGGCAAAAAGTGCAGCCACAACCTTTAATTTGGGAAGATATGATGAAGGAAATTGAGAAGGAAAAGCCAAGGAAAAAGTCTCAGACAATTCATTCCATGAGACTAACGAATGATGGAGATCTAATTGCAGGATATGCTACTCCTCTAGTTGACAAGGATGAATGAGGAATGCAATTGACTGACTATCAGGTGAGCAGTACAAACTTGGGAAAGTAGACTAGGAATCAACAAATGAACTTGCTTGATATTGCCACATCTATTGCCAAGTCAAGGATGATAAAGGATAAACAGGTTAACGATGAGCTTAAGGCTCAAGTTGCTTAGATGAATAGATTTCTGAAGGACTTAGCTTCTCCCATCTTAGAACGGTCAAGTACTACAGAGACACTTTTATTGTTAAGTTAGAAAGAGGTTGATGACCTCACTGAAATGAGAAGAAAAGCAGGTATGATGGATAACTAGATTGATCAGTTGAACAAGGAGGTTGAAGAGTTTCTTTCCAAAGGAAAAGATCCATACCGATGCTTGGGAATTGATCAATTCTATAATGAAGTATGTTGAAGAAACATGGAAATGAGAAGAGTATAGAAATTGTATGAAGAAGCTAAAAGATATAAGCAACTTACCTCAACAAGTACTCATTGAGCAGGAAATTTTGGATGATGATAATTTGAATATTATCATCATCCATACCGAACAAGGAGGTTGAAGAGTTGCTTTCCAAAGGACAAGACCCATACCGATGCTTGGGAATTGATCAATGCTATAACGAAGTATGTTGAAGAAACATGGAAATGAGAAGAGTATAGAAATTGTATGAAGAAGCTAAAAGATATAAGCAACTTACCTCAACAAGTACTCATTGAGCAGGCAATTTTGGATGATGATAATTTGAATATTATCAAGAAGACAATGAACATCATCATCTTCACATCCTCATTCATTTGTGAACATAGGGGGCATATGCAACAAGTTGGGAAATACTTGGCATACCAGCTAGTAGAATTTGAGGCTACTATAGCCATGATTATAAATGGAGACATCCATGTGAAAGATGGTCTTCCTCTTGAAGAGTTGAAAGGAAAATTGGATAATAGATTGAGGGAATTGATACAAAAGGGGGATGATGATGATGTTTGCTGATTGATAAGTTGACAGATTTTAAGGATGTGGTGAGAATTTCTCAGAAGGAGTTTACTAAGTTAGAGGATATGCATGGGTCCACTTCTGGAGAGTTGGATATAATTACATTTGAAGAATCTTGGGTTGATGGACCCGATGAGGACACGCTCAAGCAAGTCTTTGATAGTTACGAGGAGTACCTACAAGAGAAGAAGATAGAAGAATGAGGATGGCAACAAAATATTCCTTTTTTAAAATGGAATAAAACCAACATGGGATTCCCCTACTTTGTAGGAGCCTAGTACAAGTTCAACCGAAGCCACCAACAGTATGATGATCTTCCTTTGCATGCAATTTTTGATGTTATCCCTTATCAGTTAACTGGAGATCAATATTAAACACTTGTCTTTGAGGGCTCTAGTGGTTCCTAATTTTGTGGATTTTATTTTGAGGCTTTGTAGGCATTGGGTCGAGGATTTTTATAAATGGGACTTCTTCCCACTTTGTAATGGTCAGAAAATTGAAGTTATGATTTCCAGAACTCTTTAGATACTAGTTTTCTATTTTATGTAGTTTTCCTTTAGACTCTTTGAACTATTTTACTTAAGTTGGTGTTACTAGAGGTGATGGTTTTTCTGTATCTTAGTGATTTTTCTAAGATAATTTCTGCTTAATTGAATACAATCAATTGGAAGGAACTAGATTTAAAGCTATCTTTGGTTACACTTTGTGAATGGTATTGCTTTTTATTCGTTGATCTATTATTTCATGATGAGTGAATGAATATGTAATGTTGTGCTCTATGGGAAGATTAAGGTTTAATCTCAACACCTTGAATATATTTGATTGCATGTGTTAGCATGGATTAGGTTATTGATAGGTTTCATTTTAACTAAAGCTCATCATTTAATTATATGTTTGAATGCTAAGTGATATTATTTACCGTTTCTTTCCTAAACTCTAACTCATGTTTTTATATTTATTTGGGAAAATCTATTCTTTGTTCCATTGGATGTTCAGAGTTTGTTCATAATACCAGCATGCCCCATTGCATATTATATCCACATTGACCACTAAGTGAAACAGTAAGTTGAGACCCAACATCAAGAACCTTGGGAAGTGAGTAGTTTAATCATCATTCTACTTCTTCCAAGAGAGGCGAGGTGATTCCATCTCCCTGCTTGTTAGTGAGTCACTTTGGCCCATGAACATGACTGAAAAAGGTCTTGTGGGTGATGGCACTCAGAGTACTGGGGATGTTTCCCCTATTCAATTTGGGTTGGAGAATCCTGATTAGGTTGATGGAAAGAAGGGTTTGTTGGAGCAGTTGGTGAATTCAGTGGTGAATTCTTAGAAGAAACTTAGGGATGTTGAAGTGGTTGACTTGGAGGAATCTCCCATTTGTAGAGATTTGAAGGGAAAAGGTTTGAATTCAAAATGTCAATCTGAGAATGTTTCCAATCCTTCTACTGAGCCTCTGAATTAGGAAAATATAAACTTGGATGTTGTCATTAGGTTGGTAGAGGATGGTATGAGTAATTTCCTGTCACTGTTCAAATGGTTGCTATCAGAGGTCAAGGATATCAATGCCAAGTTGAATGAGATGTAGAATATCAGTATGGCTTTGGTTAATTATAACAAGGAGTGGACAATGCGGTATAAAGTTAAAACCATGAATGTTGTTCTTGACAAGGTGGCAACAGATTGAGAGAAAAGTAGTAGGGAGCATGAGGACAAGTTGGTGTCATTGGAGGAAAAAGTCAATAAAAGTTGTAATGATTTGAATTCTATTGTGCATATTAGTAAGTAGTCTCTCCACACAAGTGCTAAGGGGCTTACAATGCTGAATGAAAAATCCCATAGGTGGACTGGTAAATTGTTGTAACTTGGTGAGAATGAGGAGGTGATTGTTGATGTTATTCAACAAAATCAGAAGGACAAGAGTATAGATGAGGGGTCGTGTGTTCACACCAGAAGTAAGACCAAGAAGATGGTAGCTATTCCTCTCTAGGAGCTTGAAGAAGTAGTGGAGATGTATGATAATGTGATCTCCAACAATTTAGATACAGTCAAGACTTTAGATCTGTTGTGGTTTCTATTGGTTTGGATTATTTTGTTGATGTTTTGCTGATGGTTTGGCTATTTGTTGTCACAGTTCATATTGTAACAACTATTTTTTTCTTTTTGGGGTTGTTTCGTGGTGTTTTCTTTATATTTTGTAGCCTTCTTTCTGGGTAAAGGGTTTCGAGATCCCTTCAAAACTTGCTTTTCCCTATCAAAAACATAAACAATATAAAAAATATGTTATCATAATGTCTCACACAGACTATAACTAAGTTATGATATATTGAGATCTTGTGCATTATAAACAGATCTTCTGAAGTAATGGTTTCATCAAATCTTCCTTATTCTCTCTAAGGCTCTCTTCTTTATTTTTTTGTTGTTTTACTAAATTGCATACATACATTCCAAAAAATTATACATGATATATTTTAATTAGTGTTCAACAAGCAAAGCGAGACTAGGTTTGTGTATATGGTTAGAATTAATCAATATCTTGTATTATTTATAGCATTAACACCTATATCTAAATACATCAATCCATACAATCATCTTTAAAACTCTACAAAAGAACATCCCCTAGGATGTGTTTTTGATTTGGAGTATGTTACCCCAAATCCACTTGGTGTCCCTATGTTGTAGGTTTGAATATTCTTGTATAGATGATGAGGAGCAAAATATGTTGGTATTTTTGCACCAAGAAAGTCTTAATTTTTCTAATTGTTTTTGTGGGTTTCATTTTTTTATTGATAATACACCTACCTAAGATTATTTGATCAATCTTTCCTCTTTATCTTTTATAAATGTATCTCTTACCCTCAATTTTTCCTATACCTTCTATATTTTCTCTTATTAGTTTAGCAAATATTTTCCTTGTTAGTTTCTTCTATTTATTCATTCTTTATTATTCTAATTATTGATCTTGAAGCTCCATCTCTCATACAAAGGTGAATTCTCTCTTTGATTTCTTGGCATGACATTGTGTTACTAATTTATTTTATTTCTCTAAAATTTATTGTGGTAGAAAAGTGTTTACCTTTGTGACCGTTTTAATCTCATATTGATCATGCTTGGCGTATGCATTCTTGTAAATTTTCATGTTTGTTCTCTCTCCTTTCTTGCATCAATTGAGTAAACCATCTTTAGTGCTCATCAATTCATAGTAATAAATCAAGGCATTATTTATTCTGAAGCTATTTATCTTTGTATTTTCTTATGTCCTCAATCTCTTCTAAATAAAAAATCTTTCTATTCACAACATTTTTTTTCAAGTCCTTTTCTTTGTAAGAGTTATATTTTATATGCATTTTTCCTTGTATCCCAATTTAAAGCGATAAATTTTCAAGCCATAATAGGTAAACTATCCAAAATTTCCTTATATAATAAAGGTGAGGCTTCTATATACACCAATAGGGAATCAATTATTCTCTTCTTGCTTTATAAGTTGACACATTCATATTTTTGTACCAATTTGGGTATTCCTCCTTTGCTATTTAATTATTTGAATAAAACATTTATACTAGATATTCACTACAAGTTTTTATACAAAATTTCCTCGTCTAAATTTTCCTCCTCATACACCTTCAATGGATGTATTTATCTTAAAACAACTCACCAATATTTTAAATTTTCATTCATTTTTATGTTTGGCACACTTGTGTTGAGATGAGGGTGATTTTTTTGATTACACTCATTTGGATTAATTCACTAATGAAAACTTTCATAAAGGTCATCCTAGATATATATTTTCAACATTTGTTTGGTCTATAAATGATATACTGCTTTGGATGATCCCTCTCATTTCTACATTTTATTATTAATACAATAAATATGGTGGTTTCCCTTTCCCTTGTAACTTTTTAGTACCAAGGATATTATTTTTTCTTTAAATATATAATTTCAAACTTATAACAAATGAGGTCCTAAGGGATATCCCCTAAATTGTAGTGTAAACCCTCTCTAATTTATTTGGAGAAATTACAAATTTTCTATCCGAAGTCTAATATTGCACCTATTTATTAATTTTACATAGGATTAGAGCATATTAGCTTCCCTCACCCTAGGTAGTTATTAATGATATTTATAACCCTTATTTTGAGGTCATCAAGTGTCACCACTCCCTCACTAACTCTTAATTGATGGAAGTTAGGTACCACCTTTGTCCAATCAAGGGCCACCTCTATCTCAATTGATTGAATTAACACATCTCCTAACTGGAGGTTAACTCATGACCTTTTGGAAATTTGTTATCCTAACTCACACACTCAAGATGCCTCTATATTTGTACTTCACTCTTTGTATTATTACTCATCCAAATAAATATAAAATGGCATTATTCTCTTTCTAGTTTTAAGGGTAATTTACAGACATTAGGTCTTTGATTATTTTTGTTCATAGAAAAATGTAATATCCAAGCTGTGATGTCTTAATATTACTCCAAATTTTAGTATTTTGAGAGCATTAGACATAAGGAATTATTTGGGTGTGTTGGGAACCAATCTTGCGTTATCAAAAATTTCTTTATAATTGTTCTACTTCATTTTCCATATCCATAATAATTATTAAAAATCATCAAAATATAAAAGAGTCTAATCCTGGGAGGTATTTTTATCATATTCTATAGATGCAAACTTTCCTTGGGATACTAGATATTTCCTACTTATCAAATATTTATTTTGACCTCACTCCTCTCATCCTTTTCTCACTAGGTTTTTAAAATCATTTATCCAATTCTATTCCCATTACTTTCCTCTTTGTAGCCTCTTGACAATAGTTCAAACCTCCCATTTTTCATCTCATATCTAAATATCCTTTTGTTTAATCCTTGTAGAATTTCAAATCAGATCTAGATATTCCTTCCCATTCATTTCATCTACATCATGAGTCATATTCTGAAAGGTTACTTCACACGCTCCTTTCTTCCTACCTTGCTAACTTCCAATGTCTATCAAGATATTTGGAACCCTCTCCTCATGTCCACCTCTAACATCTGCTTCCACATCCAAATCTTGCAAGAGCATAAATTACCTTTTGCCTTCAGTTGATATCCAAATATCTTTCTCCCCACTTGGGCATCTCATCATGATTTCATTTCTCACAAGCGTCTCTACACCTTCTACCTTTCATTTCATCCATTCCTTCAATCCATTTAATAATTTTTCATGTTACATTTAGACTTCTTTCAATTGTCCAATTCTAATATCTTATTTTATAGGAATATCTCACATCCTCTTCTACACCTCTAGTTCATCATTTTTAAAAAATATTCTATATTACTTCCCATTCATCTCACTCACTCCCATACTTACTAAAAACCACCATTCATGCTTGATTTTAACCTTGTAATAACTAGTTGGCTCTTTCATGGTTGAAAATCATGGTTATCCCAAGTGCACAAGGAGGATGAAGAGAACTATGCTTCCATGAATGAAATGGTTTGATTTTTTGATGCAAGTAATTATATTCCATCTCTAGGCTACCATTTTAGTGAATTTTATGGGATTTTGACTTACTCTACATGTACAATTAATGGAATCTAGTTTGTAGTCTATTTTTGACAAGATTTTAATATCTAAATCAAACATCATAAATACCAATTCTCTATTCATTCAAATGATCAATCATTTCTTATTTTCACACAACTATAGCATTGAGCATCTTCTATAGGTTTCAATCTTTACATGTATAGTTGTCATTTGAGAAACTCATATTTTAAATCATGAAGAGGTAGCTAGTTTCAAGCATATATTTATAATTGGATGTATCTTTGGCTAGTTTTATATCTTCAAGAAGAATTCAAGCAACAAAGTGTGATAGGTTCTGTAGACACCTAAAAATTTCCTAAGCATATCACACATCTTGATTTTTCTCACTAACATATTTCTCCTAATTATCATCTGATTCCCCCATTTAATTAAATAATGCTAAATTATTTAGTTAAATTCACTTTATTCTCCTATTAATCAAATAATTAAGGTTATTTGATCAATTCATCATTTTCTTCCTTTTGATTAAATAATGCCAAGTTATTTAATTAAAATACTAATTTCTCCTTTTGATTGAATAATTCCTAATTATTTAATTAAAGATCTTAATTCTTCCAACTTGTACAATTAAATAATTTTCATAATTATTTAATTAAGTAATTTTCCTCCAATCCTCCAGCATGCACAAAGAATATTCCCTAAAGGATATTCCCTTTTCAAATTCAAATTCTTCGATCCAATTCAAGATATCTCCAATATATTAAATCATGAATTAAGGAATATTGTTGAGTTTTTCATGGATTATGAACCCTTGATTAATCCTTGATCCACACCTCAATGAATGATAAACCATTGATTAATTCATTGATCCACACTCACCTCCTTAATCTTCTCTCATCCTTTGATTACCATTTTCAATCCTCAACATTGATCAAAATTCCTAAAATCTATAAATACCAAGCCTTTTCAACATCAAATCATTCACAATCCTTCTAAGCATCCTTACTCTCTAGAATTCTTCTCATTTCTTAAGAAATTCTAGAGCATCTTGTGAATAAACACTCTCATCAAAGCTTTTGTAACATGGATAATGCATAAAACTAAGCAATCCATATCCACATCACAATTATGCATCAATTCATAACGAGAATGAGAGATTTACACTTTCAGTTTATTTATTTTCTTTGAATTTAGTTCAAATATTTCTAGATTAATCAATTTGAATGCTTTGAAAATTAATTTCATCGAGTATGGCCTTGTTTGATCTTAATCTTGTTTTATTTTTGTTCAATTATTGAAGCATGGGAAAAATTAATTTGGAGGGAGAAGGGAATCCCAATACAAGAAAGGAATCCCTAATCCTTAATTTTTCCTTTACAAGGGGATGATTCATTCAAGGAAACCTAGGATCCCAAATTGGATTGACTATAAAAAAAAAGGTGAGTCAATTCTCAAAAAGGGAGACCTAGGAAGGTTCCTTAGGCTTTGGAGGGTTCACCACCAAGGAAAATCTTGGAAAAGAAATCTTGATATTCAACTCACAAAACCTAGTAATGCAAGCCAAATAATGAGTGCAAATGACAAAATTAAGTAACAAAAAGTTAGGATGTATGTACTTGGGAAGTTTGGAAATATGATAAGGATTCTGGAAATGCAAAAATGCTATCAAAATATGCCGAGGAGGACTAAGACGCCCTTACTGTTGTCTTAGTCCCGTTGCTATTTTTTGGGGAAAATTCAAAATCTTCAGATGTCAGAACAGAATCTCGAAGAATCTCTACAAAATACCACTTGGAGGACTAAGATTCCCTTACTATCGACTTAGTCCCGATCTAAATTTTTGCAACTTTGAAATGTGATCCTGAGGTCAAATGTCTGCACTTCCTTCTTCTCAGATCTCAGGTCCTGAAACCTCCAGATCTGGCCTGTAAGTGACTTTTCGTGAAGATGACAACTTTGCAATGAAACTTTGCACTTCAAATGATCTTCAAGTCTTCAACCTAAATATGCAAACACAAACATACAAGAGAGGAAAAACTTGTTGATTGTTAGTAAATGGGGGTTTTCCTTGGTCAAACCCCTTGTTGGTAATTAAACCTCGTAATAAAATGAAATAATTGAGGAAAATGATGAATGAACAAAGTGCTATGTTGAAACTCACCAATCCCTTGTTATGAAATCTACAAACCTGTATGAAGTGGCTAGCTTGAATGTAGATCTTGACTTGAATTGCTTGCTTGAATGAAACCCTACATCACAAATGTTAGCTAAAAAACACACATGATGCAAGAATATCTTTGACATGATGCTTGAATCTTGACGATGGCTCCAAATGCTTGATGAATTGCTCTTGAATGCTCTTGTGTCACTTGAAAACTTGCTAGGATGATCTCATGAATTGCTTAGATATGAAAAATGAGTGAAGGAACCTTGTATTTATACTTATCCATGCTTAATATCCTGAAATTACACCACAACAAGCTGACATATGAATTCATTAATTAAAGGAGGCTAAATCCCGCCAAGATTTGAAATTAAATCCTGAAAATAACTTGAGGGGGACTAAGATGCCCTAGGTGGCGTCTTAGTCCCGAGGCTTGAAACTTGGGGCACAAAATCCAAAAAGGGGCCCATTAAGGTGCTTTTAAAAATAGGCTCCCAAGACCTTTGGAAGAAAAAGATGCCCTAGGTGGTGTTTTAGTCCTAGTCCAAAAATCAAGGAAACACAACCAAAAGCATTAAATTATCATTTATCCTTTGATGTTTGTCGAGATTAGCCATAAAAAGATACAATTTATTAGGCTTCTGGATGCAAAATAGGACCAATTAAGACATAAATAAGGATAAATAAAGCAAGACGGGCCCAAACAAGTGTGAAAATGCAAAGGTATGTATTTTCCTACACTACATTTAGCCACCACTTTAGTGAGAGGATGAAATTGCTTCAAACTCACACTAAAGTAGCTAACCACACAATTGAGAGGGGTTCAAATGTATGAATGCTAGTAAGATAGGATGAAAATAACCAAGAGGGTGACCAAGCTCTCAGGATCAAGATCCTATGAAAAACATAGGCACAAAGGAACACACTTGCAGATGATATATGAAGCCATAATCAGATCGTAAACATACACCATCAAAGATAGAAAAAGAAAAAAGGAAAAAGAAAAATGCAACAGATCAAGCTTCGAATGGCCGTCCAACACGTTGTGGACCAGGTCTAGGTTTTTTTTCCAAAAAAGGTTTACAAGTGGAACATGTTGTCCACTATGCAAACAAAAATGCATGCTCACAAGGGCTAGTGAAGCTAGTTGTCCACTAGGTGAGCCCCAAGAGATCCATATCAAAGTCATACCCCCATGACTATGATAAGGAAAAAAAGAAAATGCATGCTCACAAGGGCTAGTGAAGCTAGTTGTTCACTAGGTGAGCCCCGAGGAACCATATCAAAGCCATACCTCCATGACTTAATAAGGTACAAAAAGAAAACACACACTCACAAGGGCTAGTGAAGCTAGTTGTTCACTAGGTGAGCCCCGAGGAACCATATCAAAGCCATACCTCCATGACTTTAATAAGGTACAAAAAATGCAACACAATAAGAAAGAGGGATGTTCGAAGGGATTTTGCTTAGTTCGTGTGAGGTCTTAATCTTAGGGGACATTCTTCCTAATGTCTCCAAGAGAGGACCGATCAAAGGATAAAAGATTCACAACTTAGGGAATGATATGTATTGCATTACCACTAAGAGGAATGTAATATGCTAAGATAGATCAGGCTCTTGAAGGAAATTACTCCCAATATCACCACAAAGAGAAAAACACATTGCATGAAGTAAGAAAATCACTTCAAGGAACATGAAAAAAAAAGCCAAAATAATGCCAATGTATGCCTCCACTTTAAAGAAATTGCTAAACACCATGCTGTGAGCAATTACTTTAAAATAGACAAACATGAAAAAGGAAAAGAGGGTTTCCCCCCAAAAACACATAAGGGATCTATGGATTCGGGGTCAATATCTATCTTTGTTGCAATGATATTAGAGAGCTAGGAACTGTCATCATTCCCCAAATACACATAGAACTAGAAGAATGACACAAAGAGAGCGAAAAAAAAATGAAAGACCTTTTGAGTCAACATGGAAGAGACATAGGGTGTCTCGACGCCTTGCATCATCCCTAAAAGGAAAAAATAAGACAAAAATGAAAAGAAAAGATAAGATAATGAAAAATATTTTGGGTCAACATGGAAGAGACATAGGGTGTCTCGACACCTTGCATCATCCCCAAAAGGAAAACACAAGACAAGAATGGAAAGAGAAATGAAAATAAAAGGTAAAGGCCAATGAAAAGGAAAGAAGCTTACAACCTATAGAAGAATGAAGGTACAAATAGAGGAATGCACATAGAGAGAAAACTTCAAACAATACGGGGGATCACATTACATACATGTAATTAACCAAAAAGAGAGCAAAGAGGAAAGTAAAAAGACTAGTAAAGCACATATGAGTCAACCATCAAGTAAGTCATCTGCATCCTAGTCTTGTTTAGTATATGCAGAATGCAAATTAGTATCGAGAGGGACAACATCAAGTGTTTTACTAGGGGAATCACTAGGTTCAACATGTGGTAAATCACTCAGTTTAGGAGGATCATCACAGTTGTTATCATCTAAGATCATAGAAGGGGAAAATAGCAAATTCAACTCATTATGCACTTGCTCATCAATTTTAGCAGTTTCTTCATCGTCATCCTGTTGGAAAGAGACACTGCAAATTCTTTATGGTGTTGTCATGGATGGCAACCCTTGTCAGTAATTCGATTCGCACCTCAAAATTTGATCATACCAGCAGACAGATTGAAGACAGTCAAGCTAGAATAGAGCATCTGACAAATTTGTGTTCATTGATTCATATGCAAATTTTTTGTTATCTTTTTGAGTTGTGGATCTTAGGGAAGGTTTTTTGGTATATGATCTATGTTATCTGTGAATCTCAGTGCCTCGTATCGATCCATGTACAAGTTAGAAGATCCAAATGATTAATTATTTGTTTATCAGTGCAAGAAGGACGACTTGGTGAATGAAGCGTGTTGTAGATATTCAAGGAGTAATTGTTTAAGTGTTTTTTTGTTTGAGCATTTTGATGTGGGTCCTCACTATGTTGTGGCCGACTTTGGTGGGTGTGCATTGAAAATTAATTATGATTTGAGCTGACAATTTGTAAATATTTCATATTTTATTGGAGCTGACATGAAGCGATTGAATCCTTAGTAGTGGATATATATAAGCATTCGATTATATCATTTTGATGTATGTATGAAGTGTGTGTAAGTGTGTGTTGCGTATATCAGAAGAATTGAAGAGTGATTATGCATAGTTTCACTTGTGCATTAAGGATTTTGTGATGCGAGTTAAAGCATAACAGAGCAGAAGAGCAAAATCAAACAAAAGGTCTAGAATTCAATTGATGAGCCTAACCAGAACTATAATCAGGCATTTGTAGATGCTACTTTCTCAGTTCAAAACTTTGGATCTAATCCAAATATTTTGTAAGGTAGTGAGCCTTTCTATTTTGAGCAGTGAGCTCTAGGAAGTGTGCCTGAATGCAAGTGAATTCCCATTTTTGTAAAACATCTTTTTGAGTATACTTAGATCATATTGTGGATTGACCTCCATCATAGTTTTTCCCCTAACAGGGTTTCCACATAAAAATACTTGTGTTATGGTGTTGTGGTTGTTTGTTTTATGTTCATGCATCTTTCTCTTGGTTGAATGTTATAAGTGCTTTGAAGATCAGATTAATAAAGCTAAAACATTGCATAACACTAATTCATCCCCCCTCTCAGTGTTCCTTGATTCCAACAATTGGTATCAGAGTCTAGTTCCTCAGAAGAAGTTTAACAACTTGGGGAAGATTTGGGAAAGTGTGTTAATGGATTCAAGCAGTCTTCAACAACAACTTTTGGTGGCCCTAGATGATCTTGATCAGTCAAAATCTGAAGTCCAGGAATTGTAGGAAAACCTCATGAATGCTGAGAAATTCATTGAGTCATTAAAAGATAAAATCAATAAGTCTAGGGAGAAGAGAAGAGAACTCTATGATCAGGTCAAGTTGAAAGAGAGTAAAATAATTGAAGATGAATAACTGAGTTAAGCCTTGAAGGAAAAGATAGAAGAATGTGAAAAGCTTACTAGAGATAATGCTGTCCTGAAGCATGAGATGGAATCTATTATGATGAGGATGACAAAGGAGATTGAAGACAGAAAGAAGAATGAAGAGAAGCTTTCTTAGTCCTTGAAGGAGAAATCTAAAGAATGCAGTCAAATCACTGATGTATTTAATCAGTTGGAGCTTGAATTGGAACAATACATAAATAATGAAGAGCTTGAAAAGTAGATTGTTGATCTCAGAGATGAACTTGCTATTGCAAATGAATTCAAGGAGAATTTCAAGATTTTCTCAACCAAGCTTGATGAACTAATTAAAATTCAGAGGATTGAAGGTGACAAGCGAGGTCTTGGATGTGAGGAAGGAGAAAATTCCAGATCTAGACAAAGGAGATTCAAGCAAGAAATTCAGACGAACAAAGCTAGAAGGTATCCAGTAAGACAACCTAATGCTCAAAGATTCAATGGTTATTGTTTTATTTGCAATAAATTCATTCATATGGCTACTCAATGTAGAAGTAGAATGAATTCAAGTGGTCCATCATTTTTCTGTCAATGTTTCAATTGCAATAAGTATGGTCATAAGTCAAATGAATGTAGAAATATGATGAATTTTTTTTATAGAGATGTCAAATGTTATACATGCAATAGATTTGGTCATATTGCTAACCAGTGCAGATCAAAAGAATATCAATGGAACAACTGGTCTGGACAAAGAAATGTGGTGTGCTACATTTGCAACAAATCCAGTCACATTGCTAGATTTTGCAGAAGAATGAAAAGGGGAAAGGAAAGGTTACTATAGATGAGATCAGGAAGTAAATGAAGACAATTATTAATGAAGCTAAGAGGTATTTTAAGAGAAAAACAAGAGTAAACAAGCTTATGATTGGAAAGACTGAAGATGTAGCAAAAGAAACTGGAAGAATTCTAAAGGAAGTCTTGCTAAAGAACAAAATCAATGTTGTCTTTGAAGAAGTGTATGTTGAAGATATTGCATTTGGTTTGGTGGATGAAGAGGAAAAGGGAGATATAGTTGAGGACACTTAGATTCCTCCTGATGTGCATGAAATTGAAATACCTATGGAAACTGAAGCTCCTAAAGTTGTGTTGGTTGAAGAAAAGGAGATGTCAGGTGAAGAAGTTGAGATTCATAAAGACAAGCAAGAATCGGTAGCTGAGGAAACAATGATTGAAGCAAAGGAAGTTCCTATGGAAGCAAGAGACACTGTAGAGGCAATGAAGAAATTTATGGAAGTGCAATAGGAAGAGTTGGACCTTGAATTGGGTAAAGGTCCTATTAATTTGTCTACTTTGTCTTCGATTCAGAAATTGAAAGTTGCATCATTTGCGTAGGTGAAGGCTAGGGAAGAATTGTTGAAGTCTCACATTGAGGATAGTGAGCTATTGAGTCTCGCATCTAGCATCTTGGAGAGAATCATGCCTACTCATGTTAAGGATCCATCTAGTTCTCCATCTGATGAGCTAAAGAAGCTTATTAATTCTGTAAGTACTCATTTTGAGTCCCTTGAGAAGTTAGCTGGGGTTAAGGTATAAAAGGAATTTGATGATAAAAGGTTCAATAGGATAAAGTGCATGATTGCTAATGGTAAATAATTATTAGCTACCTATGTGAAGAATGTTCAAAGTGCTCTATCTAAAGGAGGAAAAATCTATAAGTCATGTTTGTCTTTTTCTAAATTCACTGAGGACAATGAGAAAAAGGTTAAGGATCATGAGAAATAGTTATCTGTTATTTCTGATGCCTTTGATTCTTTAACTATTTCTGTTGGAAAGAAAGAAGGTCAGGTTATATCCCTACTTGAAAAGATAAATATTTTGAAGCATGATAATGATAGAATTATGGAAAGAGCATGTGAGCTGAGAGGCCTAATTGGTTTGAAGATGGAAACAATGTTGAATGCTTTGAAGGAAGCACAAGAAGCTTTGGTGGTCAGTGATCCGGTGAACCTTGAGTCTGAAAAGATGCAATATTATCTATTCTGTGGTCACATGAATATCTTGGAGAGTCTCAAGAAGGGTTGGGACACAAGTTTGAACTTGTTGAAGAACAATTTTGCAGATCTTTTCAAGTTTGTGTAAGTTGTAGAAACAAGTCTGCACATATGGAGTTTGAAGTTTTTGTTTGATTTTTGGTATGCAAATTGCCTATCTTTTCCATTGATGTCAAAGGGGGATAGTAGAATAGTGAAAAATGTATATTCATCTCAAGGGGAGTTGTAATTTTGAGCTGTGATTGAAGATCTTTTTAAGGTTTTGAAGTTGGCAGTGTATTCATGTTGGTAGTGATCCGACACTTAGTCATTTTTCACTAAGTGTTGCCATCAATGCCAAAGGGGGAGATTGTTGGAAAGAGACACTACAAATTATTTATGGTGTTTCCATTGATGGAAACCCTTGTCAATAATTCAATCCACACCTCAACATTTGATCATACCGACAAACAAATTGAAGACAATCAAGCTAGAACAGAGCATCTGACAGATTTGTGTTCATCGATTCATATTTAAATTTTCTATTATCTTTTTGAGTTTTGGATCTTAGGGAAGGTTTTATGGTATATGATCTATGTTATCTATGAATCTCAGTGCCTCGTATTGATCCGTGTGCAAGTTAGAATATCCAGTTAATTAATTTTTTTTTATCAATGCAAGAAGACCGACTTGGTGAATGAAGCGTGTTGTGGATATTTGAGGAGTAATTTTTTAAGTGTTTTTGTGTTTGAGCATTTTTATTTGGGTCCTCACTATGTTGTGGCCAACTTTGGTGGGTGCGAATTGAAAATTAATTATGATTTGAGCCGAGAGTTTGTAAATATTTCATATTTTAGTGGAGTCGACATGAAGTGATTGAATCCTTAGTAGCAGATATATATAAGCAATTGATTATATCATTTTGATGTATGTACAAAGTGTTTGTTGTGAATATTAGAAGGATTGAAGAGTGATTATGCATAGTTTCACTTGTGCATTAAGGATTTTGTGATGCGAGCTAAAGCAAAATAGGGCAAAAGAGAAAAATCAGACAGAAGGTCCAGAATTTGATTGATGAGCCTAACTAGAACTGTAATGAGGCATTTGTAGATGCTACTTTCTCAGTTCAAACCTTTGGATCTAGTCCAATTTTTTTTAAAAGGCAGTGAGCCTTTCTGTTTTGAGCAGTGAGCTCTAGGCAGTGTGCCTGAATGCAAGTGCATTCCCATTTTTGTAAAACATCTTTTTGAGTATACTCAGATCATATTATGGATTGACCTCCACCGTGGTTTTTCCCCTAACAAGGTTACCACGTAAAAATCCTTGTGTTATGGTGTTGTGGTTGTTTGTTTTATATTCATGCATATTTCTCTTGGTTGAATGTTATAAGTGCTTTGAAGATCAGATTAATAAAGCTAAAAATTGCATAACATTGATTCACTTCCCCTCTCAGTGTTCCTTGATTCCAACACATCCAAGTTAACCACAATAGGAGGATGAATGATAATATCCATATAAGGTGCTAGTCCTTGTTGTGTTGGAGACATAGGATCTGTTGGTTCTGGTAATGGAGGAGGCTCATCATTTATTGCTTCTGTCAAATTCAGATTTTGATTTTTTTATGTTGTTCTCTTTGTTCATTTTTCGAGCAATAACACAACGTCTAAGCCTACGCTCTCTAGCATTTCAATTTCTTTTATTACGATTTTCAAGTTACATGTGTGTAGGAGTAGGTTTGTCAACCATAGGTTCCTTTTCTTCTTGTGAGGGAAGAACGAAAAAAACCATGGAAGGTTGTTCAACCACTTTCTCTTTGGCTTTATAAACTTTCTTAGGAGGCGGATTAAAACTTGTGTGGTTTTCCCTTGGTCTATTGTAGGAAATAGGCAAGGGATTTTTTATGGATGGGTCTTGGTTAGTCAAAAGGGCTTTAAGCTCAATACCATTTTCTTCAAGGAGCGAAGGACGAAAATTTTCAAGGGATAATTTAGCTATGCATTTTGCTTTAAAATTTCGGTAGGATAGGAAAAGGAAGTCCTCACAGGGTCTTATAGGTTCCATGGGCTTAGGCCAAAAATAGTCTAAGGAAAGATTTCGACAAGAAGATGGAGGTCTAAATCTACTATGGTTCATAGTGAATATTTCATTTCTAACTAGAAAATTTAAGCACTTATGGACAATGGATGGGACCATATTCATGGAACAAAGCCATTTGTAGCCTAAATTCACACAAAATTGATTCGAATTAGAGATGATAGAGAATGATACATTTAATTTCTTCAGTCCTACTTGTAAATGGAGTGTGATCGATCCCATCGTAGTATGAGAAAAACCATCATGTATTTTAATCCATGGTTACATTTATCATATCTATCTTGAGTGAGTTGATGCACATATAAGAGTTCTTCTATGATCACATTCTCTCCATAGATGAGATCAATTAAAATCCCAAGAGTGGGCCTATCATTGATTCTACTGGCTATGTAAAGAGGACCATCAAGTGCATTTTTTATTGTTTCTTCTGAAGATAAATTAATTTCAATAGGAATTTTGGTTTGTTGTTTACGAGGCTTGATTTCAATCACTCCTATCATTATAGTAATAGGAATTTGGTCATTAGTATCCATAGTATTTTATTCATCATCATCCATAGGATTTTGTTCATTATTGTTCATGTTATCATCATCCGTATTAACACTCATCACATCAGACTTAGTTTCACTAGCCTTGACAAATGAAATATTGTAGTTAGGCATGGGATTGGTAAAGATTTGCAAGTTTTGGTTAGGAGTTATAGATTTATTACCTTTGTCATTCACACCTCCAATTTGAATATGATTAGAATCAATGAGGTGTTGCACAAGATGTTTAAGATGCTTGCAATGTTCTATATCATGTCCTTTTTGTTGGTGATAAGTACAATGGGAATTGTGTCTAAAGCTCAGAGGTAATTGCTTGCTAGGGATGAGAGGTCAAATGGGAGGTAAGGTAAGCATGCTTTTTTTTATTAGCTGAGTTATGATATTTTGAAGTGTGTCAGGTAAGGGAGTAAATTGTATTTTCGGATCCCCAAAGATATAAGGATTACTCTTCTTTATAGCAGCTACTTGGGTATCAAATTGTTGGGTAGGTTGGGAGGTAGAATTTAGTTGAAGGAAACTTTTATTTTGTCTTTTAAAAGGTTGGTAGGTGTTTTGGTTTGAAGATTCAAACTTTTCAGGATGGGTAGAGGTGGTTTTTGGTTCACAACTACCTATGGAATTTTGATAATCTTGAAGGGAAATGCATAAGTGCATGAAGGAAGGGAATTTTATCATGGTAAGCTTGTCTTGTATCTTTATTTGTAAATTTTCTATAACATATTTTGAAGGTGAGAATTGATAATCTTCACACTAACTTAGGAATAAAGCAATTGGTAACATGAAATAAAGTCAACGAATTTTTCACCCTCATTTTGCTTACATCTCATCAAATCAACTAATGTCATTTTAGGAACCATATGCACTTGGAAATGGTTAATAAAGGATTCAACAAGCTCATTAAATGAACAAATTGAGTTATTTGGTAATGTAGAAAACCAGTCCAAGGAAACGTCTTTCAAGGATTAGGGAAAAAGTTTAGCTAAATTTTGTCCTCAAGGATAAAGTCACTACACAAAGCAGTAAAGGAATTAACATGATTAGCAGGATCTCCCTTTCCTTCGTATTTCTCAAATCTAGGGATCTCTATACCTTGTGGCACCAGAGTTCTCAATATCTCCAAAAATAGTGGGTTTCTTTTGACATAGTATGAAGGTGGACCGTTTTGATTTTTATTTATGGTGGAAACTTGATGTTGAATGGATGAAAGGATTTGTAAAAGGTGGTTAATGATAGGGTCATTGTTTGTGGTTTGAAATGGAGATGAATATGGTGGTGGTGTGTATGTGTTGGAAGGATAATTGAATGGATAGCTTACGGGAGGAGATATAAGGTTAGATGCCACATAGGTATAATGAGCACTACTGGAAATATTCAAGGTAGGAAGGACATTGCTAGTTGGTTGCATCGTTGTGGTTACTTGAGGATTGGTATAGGTGGGAATGGAGGTTATGGTTGAAGGGGGAGGAATTAGATTTCCACCCTAGTTTTGCACATTGTTTGAAGTTTGAGCACCATTGGTGGTGGAAGGAAGGTGTTTTCTAAAGATTTGAGCTATATTACAGACAACTTCCAACCCTTCATCACTTTCCATCATGAGGTGAATACTATCTATGGTAGGTATAACAGTGTTGGAAATGTTTTCAGTACTCACACTATCTTGTAAATGGGATAGGTCTTCATGTATTTTCATTATGTTTTCTTGAGGGATATGATCAACCATTGTTTGAACACTTGGCACAACACTTGTAGGTAAGTTAGGCATATCAAAAGAGTTATCAAAGGTATGGTCCATACCTAGTGAACTACTACCAACATTAGAAGTAAGAGAGCTAGATAACCCAAAGTCCACAATGAGTGTTTTATTGTGGGATGCCATGAGTCTCACACTTCAACTCACCACAGTATTAGCAGTAGGACACCAAGTAGTACAACTCATCCAAGGGATAAAACAAAGAAAGTACAATGAACAAAATATCCTATGCTTACAATTATACTTGAAATGAAAGAAATTGAAATAATAGTAATTCTACAAACTATAACAGAAAATTGAAAGCAACAAACAAAAGCACAAAAAAGCAGATTCAAACCCTAAAAATTGCAACGTCAAAGCCCATAGGGACTAAGATGCCAACAAGGGCATCTTGGTCTTGCTGATGAAATTTTAAGGCTCCTGAAATTAGAACAGAAAGTAAACAATACAGACAGGGTTCTGAGCCAAAAACCCATAGAGGGACTAAGGTCCCAGTAAGGGCGTTTTAGTCCCAATAAAGTTTTTTTTTTTAAAAAAATAGCAAGATCTGGATTGTTAACAGTGTTCCCAGGTTGCCTACCCAGGGACCTGATGTTTAGAAATAGAAAAGTATGCAAATGAATGAAAGAAAAAGTAACTAATGACAATGAATTGAATACAAAGTTGAATGCAATTTTTTCAATTTTGAATGCAATAACAATGTTCCTAAATGAAATTAAGATGATTGACAATGCACTTTTTTAGTTTTTCAATGAGATAAGATGATGCAAGAGAGAAAAAATGCAACCTATATGCACTTTCACTATTGCAAATATGAGAAACCCTAGATGCACTTTCACTAATGCAAGATGCAATGCAAGAATGAATGCAACCTAGATCTAGGACCATAGTGAACTCCAAATCATAAAAATGAATGTCTAGAATGTCAGGTTCACCAACATGAACCGTGGGAAAAATTGGTTTGGAGGGAGAAGGGACTTGCAATACAAGAAATGAACCCCTAATCCTTAATTTTTCCTTTACAAGGGGATGGTTCATTCAAGGAAACCTAGGATCCCAAATTGGATTGAATATCAACACAAAGGTGAGTCAATTCTCAACAAGGGAGACCTAGGAAGGTTCCTTAGGCTTCAAAGGGTTCACCACCAAGAAAAATATTGGAAAAGACAACTTGATATTCATCTCACAAAACCTAGTAATGCAAGCCAAATAATGAGTGCAAATGACAAAATTAAGTAACAAGAAGTTAGGATGTATGTACCCGGGAAGTCTAGAAATGTGATAAGTATTTTGGAAATGAAAAAATGCTATCAAAATATAATGAGGAGGACTAAGATGCCCTTACTGTTGTCTTAGTCCTGCTACTATTTTTTGGGGAAAATGCTAAATCTTCAGATGTTGAAACAAAATCTCAAAGAATCTCTACAAAATACCACTTGGACAACTAAGATGCCCTTACTACCGACTTTGTCTCGATTTGAATTTTCATAACTTCAAAATGTGATCTTGAGGTCCAATGTTTGCACTTCCTTCTTCTCAGATCTCAAGTCCTAAAACCTCTAGATCTAGCCTATAAGTGACTTTCTGTGAAGATGACAACTTTGCAATGCAACTTTGCAACTGTGCACTTCAAATGATCTTCAAGTCTTCAACCTAAATCTACAAACACTGTAAACATACAAGAGAGGAAAAACTTGTTGATTGTTAGTAAATGGGGGTTTACCTTGGTTAAACCCCTTGTTGGTAATTAAACCTTGGAATGAAATGAAATAATGAAGGGAAATGATGAATGAGCAAAGTGCTATGTTGCAACTCACCAAACCCTTGTTATGAAATCTACAAACTTGTATTAAGTGGCTAGCTTGAATGAAGATCTTGAATCAAATGAATGCTTGATAGATTTGACTTGAATTTCTTGCTTGAATCAAAACCCTACATCACAAATGCTAGCTCAAAAACACACATGATGCAAGAATATCTTTGACATGATGCTTGAATCTTGATGATGGCTCCAAATGCTTGATGAATTGCTCTTGAATACTCTTGTGTCACTTGAAAACTTGCTAGTATGATCTCATGAATTTCTTAGATATGAAAAGTGAGTGAAGGAACCTTATATTCATACTTATCCATGCTTAATATCCCAAAATTACACCATAACAAGTTGACATATGAATTCATTAATTAAAGGAGGCTAAATCCAACCAAGATTTGAAATTAAATCCTGAAAATAACTTGAGGGGAACTAAGACGCCCTAGGTGGTGTCTTAGTCTCGAGGCTTGAAACTCAAGGCACAGACTCCAAAAAGGGGCCCATTAAGGTGCTTTTAAAAATAGGGTCCCAAGACCTTTGGAGGACAAAGACGCCCTAGGTGGCGTTTTAGTCCCAGTCCAAAAATCAAGGACACAACCAAAATCATTAAATTATCATTTATCCTTTGATGTTTGTCAGGATTAGCCATAAAAAGATACAATTTATTAGGCTTGTGGATGCAAAATAGGACCAATTAAGACATAAATAAGGATAAATAAAGCAAGGCGAGCCCAAACAAGTGTGAAAATGCAAAGGTATGCATTTTCCTACACTATAATTATGCTATTATTTAATCATCTAAGATAACCATATGACATTTTGGCACGCCCGATGGGACCCATGTCCTTGTCTAATAATTTTTTTGTGAATTTTGTTGGCCTTAAAGGTTCCAGAGATAGTGCAATGCTTCTATTTTCATAGTGCAACACCTTTGTTAAAGTTTGATGCCTTTGTAGGATCAAAGATCGACACTTATGTTGGAAGGTCGACACCTTTGTAAAACCCAAACACTTTTTTTCTAATTCATGCTCTATTTGTTAGCAGAATAGTGATGTGCCTTTGTGTAAAGGTCGATGCCTCTATCAATTGAAAGTGCAATGCTTTTATCCAAACTTCCATGCCTTTGTTAGGTAAAATCGTGCCTATATTTGGTTAAATTTTGTAACTGAATTTGAGATTTGGATTTAGACTAACCCTAACACTTCTATATTTTTTCTGATTTTCTTTGTCAAAACTAATAATTTGCAGCATCTTGGCGGTCATTGGGAGAAGAGTGAAATCAAAGCAAGATTACTAATGTTGTTGGTCGCAGGTTTTGGCTTAATTTAGGATTCACATTTGAATTTAGTGCTCTTAAAATGAATCCAAGAACTATCACACTTTATTTTAGTGATTATAATTCATCTTCACACTTCAATTGGTGCATTTAAAATAGAACCTACAAATTTTATTTTCCCTTGGTGCATTAAAATTGAACAACACAACTTGGGCACACTTCAATTTGGGATTAAGAATTTACAAGAACTTGCACTTTTGAAATTTGGTGTTTTAAATTGAACTAAACATTTGAATCCCTAGTTCACTTAAAATGATTTTTTTGGCAGGTTAGTATGGATGTATGCTCTTTCCTTGAACCTTAGTATAATCTCGGAAATCAAAAATACCACTAACTTGCATATTTGTTGTACACCTTGAGGTCTAGTGTTATGTATGCTCTCCTCTCGTAACTCCCAAGAATGATCTTGAAGACCAAAAACAACACTAGTTCTGCTTATTTCTATGTAGGAGACTTGAATGGGGGCCTCATCACCCCAAAATATGATCTCAAGCACGTTTCCCAGTGGGCTATATAAAGGGGGAGAACAAAAGTTGTACCCCAAGGAATAGCTAGCATCCTTCAATCCAAGCCTAGTGATGCTCGATCCGTCAAGAAACATATAGGTGATGAGGAGAGAGGTGACCCCTCTTGACTTGGGAATATCAAATGAGCTCTCTATTCTCAACAAACCCTTATTATGAACTTGTAAAATCTAGAAGCCTATGAGCCATTTGTAGACTGTTAGCTTTAAGTGGTGCAACATATAAGGATCAATGCATGAAGTTACTTGCTATGTACCAACCTTTATTGAGGTGACAATAATTCCTTGTTAGTAACTTATCCTTTCAAGGTAAGAGGTTTCAAGGTGGTACATGACCTTGGCATACTCTAGTCATCCACTCATTGGAAGGTATTTTATCAACAAGCCCACTTTAAGTTGATAATCTTGATCTACCACTACAATTAGGATGTGTTATATGGATTGTATTTATTGTAAATCTACCCATGATACCATTTAGCATGATATTATTAAAGAAGAACACACAAAAGTATTTGAAACATCCAATTGAGTCAGCCTTATATGTTGTTTATTATTTTTTATCACATCAAAAAATTTGAAACCCTAGGTTAACTTGCACACAAAAGAACCTCTAAACAGAGCAACACCTTTGTCTTGACAATGTGATGCCTTTGTGCAAATCGATCCTTCTATTTTTGTTAAAAAACACTTTTTTTGCATCTCAATGCCTTTTCACATCTCAACACCTTTGTTCAGGGTAAACAAAAATCTGTATTGTGATGCCTTTGTTTCAACAGTTTAATGCTTCTATTGTTCATCAGTGCCTTTGCAGATACTTCAATACCTTTGTAGTTAGCAATGACATGCCTTTGTATAAAACAGTTCAATGCCTTTGTAGCAAAAAAATAGAAAAACCCTAAATTTTCTAGATTCTAAATTGGGAAAGCAAACATCAAGGAACTTGATGTTGCAAATGTGAGCTAGTTTAGTGGTGTTGTAATTGATGTCAACACAGTTCAATATGTTGCAGATTGTACATGTATAGCTGAGATGCTATTGAGATGTTTTTGATTAAGGAACAAATAGGTTTTGAAGGGACCCCAAAACCCTTAACAGTAAACAAGAGAAAGATACAACATCAAAAGGACCCAAACAAAAAACAAACAACTTCCATCAAAGAAGAAAACAAGGAACATCCCAGGGCAGCACAACAAAAAGCCAAAAAAAAACCACCAAAAGTCCAACCACTAGGCCAGATTCCTAAGGATCTCTGCCGCCTCCTGCTCAAGTTTGTTCATATTTAAAGCAACTTTCTTAATCTCCTGAATATTCACAAGTGCCTGGTCAGCCTTCCTCTTCAGGTACGCTCTGGTTCTGTTACTCGGCCCCCCACCTTCCACCTGGCTTTCCTCTTTCTCAACATCCACATACACCACTGTCCTGACCTGATAGGCATTTTCCAAAATTTCAACCATCGTATTCATGGTCTTTGCCATTGATTTTAAAATTTTGTGGCTCATTTCCAACACCTTATGGATAAAATATTTTATGTTCCTAATCTTTTCCTCCATATCAAAAAGCTTGCCATCATGGTTACTTTTAAAATGCTGCAAATCCTCATCAGTTTTGTTGAGGAACTCCACCATATATTTCTTTTCTTCCTCAGTCCATAAATTAGTGGCCTTATCTCTATCTCTATTATTATTGTCATTCTTATCAACCTTTTCCATTTTACTGTTCATAGCCTCTGATTCAGCTTAAGTTCCTTAATCTCATAAAAAATCCATTTGATTAACCAAAAGAAATCCACAGACCCATGACGGGCAATAGAAAGAATGTCATCAGGAAATTCATGTTCAAATTTAAAGTAATGGTCCTCCACTTTGAGATCACTAGGATAATGGGGCCTGTCCTCTCTGTTAGTGGCAGGGTAACATGAATAATTAGACAAATGGGTCGACTGCGAAGCCTCCTCATTAGCATCATAAGAGGGGTCCTCCGAGACCTTTCTTTTACCATTCTTCTAGGGAGAGACACTAGAATTACCTTTCCCCTTAATTGAAACCCTTCCCCTGGAAGAAGGGGTTTGGTGGGACAGAGTCAACATAGCTTTAAAATGATCATATATTAAAACAAGTAGACCCTCATGGAGGATAGAATGCCTAATTGGGTTATGACTATAGTTCTGTAGACTGGCATTCAAAGAAGTAGCAAGATAGAAAGGGAAAGAAACCCTAACCTGATGCCAGAAATGGTTAAGGAGCACAAAATGGTACCCAAATACCCTAGTGTAACGATCATCCAGGGTAATGTACTCCACAAGCACATTCAACACCTTCCTCCAATGCGAGACAATCCTCATAGAATCATAATAGCTTTTGGTAGTCCTTCGCAGGTCCTCCTTTTCCTTCTCAATCTTCAGAAATTTTTGCATAGCCTATTCAGAGAGTTTCCTGTCCCTGTAAAACTTGATGCCCTCAATGGAAATCCCCATGACCTCAAAATTAACTACTCATCAATGACAACCTTTCTCCCAAACAAATTGATCTCGCCATCCTTCCATTCCTTGGAAAAAAACCTAGTGACGTTCGTATCCCAACCATGGAGTTTTTCGATAAAAATGGTTATCCCACCCTTCTCTAGCATCTCCTAAACCTTAGTGTTACTTCTTAACTCCTCACAATCCATCGGCTCCACCCTACGACTCTCACCACCCATGTTGGTAGAATTGCAGGCTTGTTTGGAAGGCTCTGGAAAACCAAATAAACTGGTCGTTGAAATACCTAGAAAGCGTGCGAAGCACAAAACATCAAAATAGGAATTATTATTGTTGAGCTTCGGCCGACGATGAAAAATAATTGAACAATAGTCTCGAGACTACATGACACAACAGTCAATAATCATATGTTGGTAGGGGGAGATTGCACCTTCCCGTGAATTTGATCATACATAAGTAAGGCAGTGACGTCAACCTCCAGCTCATCACTCCTCTACCACATCACCTTCGCCTTCACCTGAACACCTTTGTTGGCAAAAAATTCCACCATCGTGTTAATTTCCCTATAAGCATGGGATATATAAGATTTCTCAAAGTTACTAATAATCCACTTGGAAAGATTAATCCAATTCTCTATAGTCCATGAGGGTTTTTGAAGGCCCTTTATACATTGTATAATATTATTCAAGTCCCCTTCAAGCCACAAATTTTTAAGATTCAACTAACGAGCAAGATTCAAAACTTGAAACGACCCTATGGCTTCAACAATGTGGTTGGTCTGGGTTCCCAAGGGGAGAGCCACCACAACAATAAAACAACCATTCTCATCCCTTATCACTCTCCCACACCCAGCAGGCCCAGGATTACCCTTGGCCGCCCCATCAAAGTTGATTTTAACCTAACCAGGAGGAGGGAGGTTCTAATGGATTCCATCTCTAGGCCCCTTAGTGGGCTTAAGAGGATAAGAAATATCAACATTAACCTTCCAAGCATCAACAACTATGAGCTCATAATCTTGGTAGCTGACCTTTCCCTTAGCCTTGAATTTTCTATTGAGAAGATTGAAATTCTCTCTAACAACTTTGATAATTTTACCAAAAACAATTTCCTCTGAAAGAGCCGAATCCCAAAAGATTCTATTATTACACTCTTTCCAAATGCCCCAAGCAAGGTGAGGGAAAATGTATCTCCAAAGTAGATTCAACACTTGGTTGCTTGAAGGAGCCTTCCACTAGCTATAAAAATCCAAGATAGTTCCAGGAAAAACCCTGCTCAGATCCCACAATTGCAAAATCCTGCACCAAATATCATAGGAAAAAGGATAGTGGAGAAAGAGATGTGAAGTTGTCTCTGCCTCTGCACAACAAAGGTAAAATTTGTTAGGAAAAGAGAAGCCACACTTGCAAAGACTGCCATTAGTCAACAGTTAATTTTGAAGAAGAATCCATGCGAAGATGTTGACTTTAGGTATAAGGTTGTGCACCCAAGCCTTCACCCACACAGGGGAGGGGGAGGACTGATAAAAAGAGGCCACCACCGAAGAAACAACATAGATCCCTAAGGAGGACAACTTCTGAACCAAAGAATCCTCTTGGCCTTGCGAACTAAGCACAATAGAGTTAAGAAGGGACTGTAGGGGTCAAAGATTCAGACTAATAGAGGAGATACCAACCCACTAATTATTCCTCCAATAATCCCCAACCAAGGTGCCATATCTGGCTTTACATTCCTCCATACAATTCCTAAAGATAGGGATATTGCAAAGAGGTTCATTCCCTATCCATTGGTCTTCCCAAAACAAGATTTTTTTACCATCTCCAAGTTTCCAAAACACACCTTTACCAGCAAGATCCCTAGCCTTAATGAAATTATTCCAAAGGGTTCATCCAAGAGGGAGATTCTGAGAACTAAGAATGCTATTGAGATGTTGTGAGTACATGGAGCTATCTTTATGATATTGCACATGTGTTGGTTTGATACGTTTCCAAGTTCTTTTGAGAAAATTAAATAAAGAAGAGAAGTCAGAGTGATGAAAGTGTTCAAAGTGTGCTTCGGTATGTGCTCTGCATTCTCCTGTGTTGATCCTAAGCTTGTGCAGATATGAAGGTTTGATAATGGTGATTTAGTGGTGATATTTCTCAAGTTTTAGCTTATGGTTTGATGGTACATGAAAGTTATGTTCACCAGTATGTGAACTGTTTTGGTAAAGTTGGTCTTCTGTGGATTGGGAGAAATATTGTTGCTCTACATTTTTCCTCTATTTTGTTTCAAATCTTGTGGATCTAGAATATGTCTTGTGAAGGTCTTTTTGTGCTCTAGAAAAGTGGCTTGAATATTGGTGATCCGGAAGTGATATTTTTAGCGTTTCAATGTAAGTTTGTATAGTCTAGATGGACTGGTGAAAGATGTTCAATGATTGAAGTTTATTGTTTTGTTGCGGATGTATTTGTAAGATCCTGAAGTGTATTCTCATGCATAAGGAAGCGTGTCGTGGTGTCTGTGTGTCATATTCTTGTTGGGAAGCATGTACATCAATGATTATTTTTATTTTCATTAGGTTTGGTCAACCTGGTGTTTACACTTCATTCAAAGAATAAAATCTAAATTAAGGAAGCATGTGGTTGTTTCGAGATATTATTTTTGATCTTGAAAAATGTTTTTTATTGGTCCACTCTTATTCCTTTCCACCACGTGAATTTTGAATTTATGAAATGAGGTATTTGTGGCCGACCGTGAAAAAAGTTTCTAAGGATGAGAATGGTATAAAATCAAGTCGAATTGTGAAGAGTTGTATAATAGTGTGATGCAAAGTGACGAAAGTGAGCCACAAATCATAAGAGTAGAAGTGTGTGTGAGTGAGCTGAGATAACAATTCTTCATTGTGTTGAAGGTAGTGAGTTGAAGGTTTCTGCAATCCTACAGATGTACAATCATTGTTGTGGTGGATATTTTTTCTCTCTTTTGTATCTATAGGTAGTGAGCGTCCCTGTTGGACAGTGAGTCCTTTATGTGGACAGTGAGTCCCATTTGTAGGCAGTGAGCCTTTGTACTTGGATAGTGAGTCCTCTTTTGGGTAGTTAGCCTTTTTATTCAGTTTGTAATCTTTTATATTGTGAATTAACCCTCACCATGGTTTTTCCCTCATTGGGTTTTCCATGTAAAAATATAGTGTTCATTGTGTTGATTTGCTTTCTATTATTTGTGTTTCATGCTCTTACTTAATAACAGAACATTGTGGATGTGGAATTAATAAGTGTTGAGTTTGAAGCTTGAATTGTGTGACAACTGATTCACCCCCCCTCTCAGTTGTCCTGTGCCTGTTTAACAATTGGTATCAGAGCTTTGGTTCCTTGTTGTTGAGCTTAACCACTTAAGGAAGATCAAATGGTGCATAAGTTGGCGATCCCTATGTTTGATGGAACTGACTACAATGACTTGAAGGGATAGATGAAAGGATATATTATCTCCTTTGGTTTCAAGACCTGGAAGGCTGTTGAGACAAAGTATATTCCCCCATCTAGTGGTCTTACTATTGCGGATGAGATCTCTGCTTATGAAGAAAATGAGAAGGCGAAGTATGCTATTTGTAGTGGTTTATCTAAAAATGAGCGAGCGAAGGTTTCTTTGGAAACTACATATGAAGTCTAGAAGAAGTTGGAAGATATGTATGAAGGAAATGAAAGAGTGAAATTGACAAAGAAGCTGGTGGTGAAGCACATATTTGTGAATTTGAAGATGGAAGAAGGCGAAGAGTTTACAAGTTTCTTTCAGAGAGTTGAATTGACTGCAAATGAAGTTAGAAATCAAGGAGGAAAACTATCAGATGAAGATATAATTGAGAAGATCTTGATAATCCTACCAGAGTGCTACAGTGATAAGATCTTAGTTATTGAAGAAGTATATAATCCTAAGACTTACACTTTGGAATAGTTGTTTGACACCTTGCAAGCATTTGAGTTGAGAAAGTTCTAGAAAGAAGGAAAGATAGAAGAAAAGATAGAAACAACATTAAAGCATTGAAGATTGAAGAGGAACTGGATAGTGATGTTGTTGATGAGTTGGAAGCAAACTTCACCAGGGAGCTGAAGAAAGGTACTAGAAAGTATAAAGGTATGTTTCCCTTTAAATGTTTTAGTTGTGGTAATATTGGTCATTATGCTTCAAGCTGTGCTATGTTAAAGAAGAAGCAGGAATTTATGATGATGAATCTGAGAATGAGGTTGATGATAGTGAATGCTTATTCTTAGCTTTGGAAAGTAAATTTGTATCCACTAACCCTAGAAAATGTGTAAGCAAGAAGGCTCCATAGAATAAGAGAAATAGGATGGAAGGTACTTTGGTTACTGCTTTTCATGCAAGACAGGATGAAGACTACTAGGTAATTGATAGTGGATGTTCAAATCACATGACCAGAGATAAGAGTAAGTTCACTAAACTTGAGAAATATGATGGTGGTTTAGTTATGTTTGGTGATGATTTAGGAGAAAAGATCTATGGGAAAGGTTCAATTAGTTTTGATGGAGTGCTTAGTACTAATGATGTATATTATGTGAAGGGTTTGAGGCATAATCTTCTGAGTGTTGGTCAGATGTGTAGAAATGGTTTCAAACTTGTGTTTTAGAATAATACCTGTGAAATTAGAAAAGGATCCAGAAGTGGAGATATGATTGCTGCTAGAAGAACTCATGGGAACATCTATCAGTTGAAAGGAGTTGATGTTCATTGTCTTGTATCTCAAATCAGTGAAAGTTGGTTATGGCACCAGAGAATGGGACATGTAAATTTTGATAACCTAGTCAAGATTAGTGCAAAAGAGATTGTTTGAGGACTACCTAGAATCACAAGACCTGGTAATGCTATTTGCAGAAGTTATCAATTGGGGAAACATACAAGATGCATTTTTAAGGGAAATGAGCATTCTATTACCAGAATGTTGGAGTTAGTTCACACCGATCTCTATGGTCCGACTAGAACTGGAAGCCTGAATGGTGAGAGATATTTCATGTTGCTTATTAATGATTATACTCGAATGACATGGGTTTCTTTTCTTAGAGAAAAGACTTAGGCTCTAGATAGGTTTAAGGTATTCAAAGCAAGAGTGGAAAATGAAGTAAATTTGAAAATTAAGTGTTTAAGATCTGATAGAGGTGGGGAATTTACTTCTGGTGAATTTAATGCATTCTGTGAACAACATGGCATAAGAAGACAATTTTATGCTCTGAGAACCCCTCAACAGAATGGTGTAGTTGAAAGGAAAAACAAGACTGTACAGGAAGCTGCTAGAACCATGATGAAAGAATCAAATGTACTGGATGTGTATTGGAGAGAGGTGATACACACTGCTGTTTATGTTCTTAATAGAGTCCAGATTAGATACAACAATACTAAGACACCTTTTGAGTTATGGACTGGTAAGACACCCACTGTGAAGTATTTTAAGGTATTTGGAAGCATATGCTATATTAAAAGAGATGAGGAAAATCTTGGAAAGTTTGATGCTAGATGTGATGAAGGAATCTTTCTTGGATACTCCACTACTAGCAAAGCATATAGATGCTTTAACAAAAGATTGAGAAAGATTATTGAAAGTGCTAATGTGAAGGTTGATGAAGACATATATAGATCTATTGAGATAAGTGAAGTTGAACCTGATGATCCTATCTATGGACATGTACTTGAAGAAAATAAGGAGAAGGAAGAAGAAGAGAAAGAAGAGAAAGTGGAAGAAGAAGAAGAAAATGAACTGGAACCTGCTGTCAGAACTCCTAAGTATGTTCAGAAGAATCATCCAGAGGATCAGATAATTGGAGATAAAAGTGAAGGTGTGAAGACAAGAAGTAGAGTTGCAACAAAGGTAAATTTGTGTCTATTATTTAAAATTGAACAAAAATATGTAAGTGAAGAATGTGAAGATGAAAGTTGGATGAGAGCTATGAAAGAAGAATTGCAACAAATAGAAAAGAATCAGACATGGGAACTAGTCCCTAGACCTATGAATAAAAATGTGATTGGTTTGAAATGGGTGTTTCGAAATAAGCTGAATGAAAGTGGAGAAGTTGTAAGGAATAAGGCAAGATTTGTATGCAAGGGATATTCACAAGTTGAAGGTATAGATTTTGAAGAGACATTTTCCCCTGTGGCCAGAATGGAAGCTATTAAGATGTTTTTGGATTTTTCTGCTCACAAGGACTTCAAAGTGTATCAAATGGATGTTAAGTCAGTATTTCTAAATGGTGAGTTGGAGGAAGAGGTGTACATAGAGCAACTTGAAGGGTTTCAGTTGTCTGACAAACTGGACATGGTTTGTAAGTTGAAGAAAGTATTGTATGGATTGAAGCAAGCTCACAAAGCAAGGATTCAACAAAGGTTCTACTGACAACAATCTTTACTTCAAATTCCAAGGTAACAAAATGTTGATAGTAGTTTTTTATGTTGGTGATATCATTTTTTGTGGAAATGAAGGCATGTGTAAAAAGTTTGCTGAAGAGATGAAAAAAGAATTTGAGATGTCTATGATTGGTGAATTGAATTTCTTTCTTGGTCTACAAGAGAATGAAACTGAGAAAGGGATACTCATTTCACAATCTAAGTATGTAAAAGAACTATTGAAAAAGTTCAGGATGGGTGATTCCAAACCGGTTTGTACTCCTATGGTAACTAGATGTAAACTGAGCAAAGATGATGAATCTGCTAAGACTGATAAGAGCAAATATAGATCTATGATTGGTGGACTGTTGTACCTTACTGCTACCAAACTAAACATTATGCATGTTGTATGTTTAGTTTCCAGATTCCAAGCAGATCCCAGAGAAGCACATGTCATAGCTATAAAGAGAATATTTAGATATTTGAAAGGTACACCAGATTATGGACTATGGTATCCTAAGAGTGATGATTTCACCCTGAGTGCTTATACAAATGTTGATTGGGAAGGATGTGTAGATGACTAGTAGAGTACCAGTGGTGGTGCTTTCTTTCTTGGTGGAAGATTAGTTTCATGGTTGAGCAAAAAGAAAGACTCAATTTGTTTATCCACAATAGAGGCATAATATATTACTGCAACATCCTGCTGCACATAGGTTTTATGGATGAAGTAGACATTGAAGGACATTGGTGTGGTATGTGATGAGCCTTTTTCTATTTTCTGTGACAACACAAGTGCAATAAACATTTCAAAGAACCTGATTATGCATTCAATAACAAAGCACATATCTATCAAATATCATTTCCTAAGGGAAAAAGTGTTGGAGAATGAGGTCAGATTGGAGTATGTGACAACAAAGGAACAAATTGCAGACATATTTACCAAGGTTCTACCGAAGGATACTTTTGAGCATCTTAGGGAGATGTTGGGGGTCTTTGGCCCTCTGAACTAGGTGCACACGAAGGTGCATCAATCTAGTGAATTCATAGATTCTTCATTTATCTGGACTGATAAATGGGTCTACTCTATAGGGGGAGTAGAAAAGGTTTTCATTGTTGCAGTATGAGTGTACTCCCGAGGGGGAGTAATTAGAGCTATTGATCTTTTCCATTGATGTCAATGGGGGAGAGAAAGTCATGTGAAAAATAGGTGAAGAAGATGAGAAGGTGTTCTCCCGATATTGTGAAGGATGATGTTGTCTTTGATGGTTTTTCACATCATGTGTTGCCATCAATGACAAAGGGGGAGATTGTTGCAAATGTGAGTTAGTCGGGTGGTGTTGTCATTGATATCAACATATTTCATTATGTTGTAGATTGTACATGTATAGTTGAGATACTGTTGAGATGTTGTGAGTACATGGAGCTATCTTTATGATGTTGCAGATGTGTTGGTTTGATATGTTTCCAAGTGCTTTTGAGAAAATTAAATAAAGAAGAGAAGTTAGAGTGATGAAAGTGTTCAAAGTGTGCTCCGGTATGTGCTCTGCATTTCTCCTATGTTGATCCTATGCTTGTGTAGATCTGAAGGTTTGATAATGGTGATTTAGTGGTGATATTTCCTAAGTTTTAGCTTCTGGTTTGATGGTATGTGAAAGTTATGTTCATCGGTATGTGAACTGTTCCAGTAAAGTTGGTCTTCTATGGACTGGGAGAAATATTGTTGCTCTGCATTTTTCCTTTGTTTCATTTCAGATCTTGCAGATCTGGAATATGTCTTGTGAAGGTCTTTTTTGTGCTCTAGAAAAGTGGCTTGAAGATTGGTGATCTGGTAGTCATATTTTTAGTGTTTCAATGTAAGTTTGTACAGTTTGGATGGACTAGTGAAAGATGTTCAGTGATTGAAGTTTTTTTTTTTGCTATGGATGTATCTGGAAGATTTTGAAGTGTATTCTCATGCATAAGGAAGCATTTCATGGTGTTCGTGTGTCATCTTCTTGTTGGGAAGCATGTACATCAATGATTATTTGTGTTTTCATTAGGTTTGGTCGACTTGGTTTTTACACTTCATTCAAAGAATAAAATCTAAATTAAGGAAGCGTGTGATTGTTTCGAGATATTATTTTTGATCTTAATTTTTTTTTATTGGTCCACTCTTATTCCTTTCCACCACGTGAATTTTGAGTTGCCGACCTATTTTGAATTTATGAAATGAGGTATTTGTGGCCGACCTTGAAAAAAGTTTCTAAGGATGAGGATGGTATAAAAGCATGTTGAATTGTGAAGAGTTGTATAATAGTGTGATGCAAAGTGATGAAAGTGAGCCACAAATCATAAGAGCAGAAGTGTGTGTGAGTGAGCTGAGACAACAATTTTTCATTATGTTGAAGGAAGTGAGCTGAAGGTTTCTGCAATCCTATGGATGTGCATTAATTGTTGTGGTGGATCTTTTTTTTCTCTTTTGTATCTATAGGTAGTGAGCCTCCCTATTGGACAATGAGTCCCTTTTGTAGGTAGTGAGCCTTTGTACTTGGACAGTGAGTCCTCTTTTGGGCAGTGAGCCCTTGGTAGTGAGCCTTTGTATTTAGTTTATAATATTTTATATTGTGAGTTAACCCTCACTGTGGTTTTTCCCTCATTGGGTTTTCCATGTAAAAATCTGGTGTTCATTGTGTTGATTTGCTTTTTGTTATCTGTGTTTCATGCTCGCTCTTAATAACAAAACACTGTGGTTGTGGAATTAATAAGTGTTGAGTTTTAAGCTTGAATTGTGTGACAACTGATTCACTTCCCCCCTCTTAGTTGTCTTGTGCCTATTTAACACTTGATATTTATGCTGAATAAACTTGTAATTATCATAATTAGTGAAAACAACAATAAAAACTCCATAATCACCATTTCATTTTACTATTTCATTTAGGACTAGTCTTGAAATCTCTTGCCATCATTGGATCAATTAAATTTCATCACAAATAATAAATCAATCCATCCACAACAAACAACCTAGAAATTGATATAGCTCACTTTTGGTTGCAAAATCTCTATTAGTCATTCCCTAGTTTAACTCTTTTCTTGGAGAATTGTCATTTTTCAAGTACTTAGTTGAATTAGTATCAAAATTTGTGAGTTAGCTTGCTTTGGAGTCATCAGTCTACTCCCAAAGCTTGTTAGTCTCATCATCATCTCATCAGCTTGGACTCAAAAATCTTGTACAAGCGAAGGTCATCCTCAAAATACATTCTAAATAAGATATTTTATCCCAAAAACAAAATTTGTCAATTTTTTTTTTAAAGTTGCACTTCATCCATCCATCCAAAGAACATTCATCATTTGGTCCAAGAAGAAGCCTAAGGTGTTATTACAAGTTGTATGGTCACAACAAGATCTAAATACAAGAAAAGCATGGAGTTAAATCCTAATGGTTCAAAGGCTCCTACTACCAAAAGTATTAGTGACCAACCTTATGGAATGCCTCAAATAAATTCTAAAGGCTATGAACTTCTTTTTCCAATAAAAATGTAACCTTAAAAATCTCAAATGGAAAATGTTCATATAGAGGACATCACCAACAACCCCTTGGAATTAACTCTCGATCAAATATTAGAGATGCAGCTAGATACATTTCTTGTTAGAGCAATAGAAGCAGTGATAAGTCAGGATCCCAACCAAAACATGTTAATACTCGCACAAAGTGTTAAAATTCCCTATTATTTTGATGTTAATCAACTTAGGGAAAAGCCAACAACATCAAACTTAGGAGAAAATAATTTTCCACAAGGAAGTGAATCCTTTGTGCATCATATCATTGAAAAAATACCTAAACCTTCTTCAAATGTACTAAGTCAACCCATGGTTACTTTACAAGGAGTGGATCAAATGAACTTCATGAATCAATATAAAAATCAACTTTATAACACTCAAAATCTAGGGACTCCAACCAACCTAGGTTTACCAAATGCAAAAAATCCACCACCATATATGTCATAACCCAATTTTATTGCATATTTATTATAATATGGAAAATTTAATTATTGAAGAATTTCAATATATATATTAATTGTAAATTTTGAATTTTTTGAAAAATAGATGAAAAGAAGTTAACTAATGTTGACTATGCGATCTTTTGAAAATTACCTTATATGTTATTAAGAACTGAATGCTACTGATAAATTTTGCAAGTGCAAGTGTGTGTAGTTAGATTGAAGGATGAGAGCACGGTTGAAGTAGGATTGTTTAGCTAGATCAAATGGTAAGCCGGTTGGAATCTAGGTGCACACACCACAAATGGCATATTGACTTGCATTTAGACAACTTTTACATATATAGAAGAATGTAATTTCATGATTTGAATTGTCTCATTGATTGCAAATGAATGGCATGTAGTTTAAATTGTCTACCAAACTCTAACGTTTTGAGAATTTGGTAGAAAACGAAAGTGCAAATTTTAAAGAATGATTAAACAAAAGAGAGAAATCCCTCTTATTTCACATATATATATGGATGATCAAGATGAAATTAAAGTTCCTTATTTAATTAAATGAAAGCATATGGAACTCATAAGATTCTTTGAATAAACAATCTATACATGAATATATATATATATACATATATATACATATATATATAAATGTATGTAAATAAAATCAAATACATATATATATATATATATATACATATATATATATATATATATATATATACATATATATACATATATATACATATATACATATGCATATACATATATATATATATATATATATATGTATATATATATATATATATACATATATATGTATATGTATATATATATATGTATATATATAGTATATATGTATGTATATATATATATACATATATATATATATATATGTATATATATATATATGCATATATATGTATATATATATACAGTAATGAAGAACATAGTAAATATAAATGAGAAATATAAATATATATATATATACACATTTATTTTCCCATTTGAAAAATTGAATTTGATAACCGATAATTTCCCAAATTGAACTGTTTGAAAATCAAAATGAAATCATAAAGGCAACCCATGAAGGACGTGGTGGATTGCCATAAGCATAATGGCGATATTCAAAATAAGATAGTGGCCGACGAAAAGAAAATAATGCCATAATGGCAACGCTAGTACATGGAAGAATGTTTCCATTTTTTTGAATTGAAAACTAGAGGAAAAAGTAGAAGCAAAGGGATTCAACTAGCTTGGAGGGAAAAAAGCAGAGAAAAGTGTTTGTGGAAGGAAAAATCTGAGGAGAACTTCACAAAAGCTCGAATTTGAAGGTAAATCAATTCCCCTTCGAATAAGTTTGATTTTATTATCACCATCGATACTTGCTAGAAGTATTCCTTTATTCTATTGAATGTTTTGATAGCACAGTAAAATGTGAAGATCTGTGTTTGTGTTAGGGATGACCTCGAACCGAATGTTAGTGTTTGGTCGAACTCCTTGAGGGGTTGCATGGCCTATGACCCTGCCTTGCATGTAATTCCATTTTAGTTTAAATCCATTATAGACACTTAAAAATGACCTAGGCCTGCAAGCTCTATTTTTACCACTTTCGTCTTAGCATAATTATGACATCTTAATTATGTCCTTGATCCACATTCAACTATTGATTAAATAATTCATAATTATTTAATTAATTCATGTCCTTTTATTCTTCATGATTATTAAATAAAGAAATTTTATTTATTTATTAAATATGTCATTAATTGTCTAAGTCTTCCCCTAATTAAATAAATTTCTTAATTTATTTAATTACCTTTCTGCATTTATTTCTTCCTGATTATTAAATAAATGAATTTCATTTATTTATTTAATATGTCACTAATCCTCATAATTAAACGAATTGATTAATTTATTTAATTATTAATCATATCTGCTAAATTAAATAATTATCTTTAATTATTTAACTGTCAAAATTAACATTTCTCTCATTTCAAATAAGTTAATTATTTAAAATGATTTCACATTCTTAACTGTCAGTTCATTTTAGGAAATAATCTGAAAATTGATTATTTATTATTTCACAAAATCCATATTTTGAATTAATTTAATTCAAAATAGTAATATTCCTCCAAAAATCAAGTAATCGGGCAGATTCTTGATTTTTCAAACCTGATCTTCAGTCCAACTCTTATCTTCTTGATTTTCAAAAATCTTTATTTTCAAATTAATTATCTCATTTATTCTCCACCGCTGATTCGATCTTCTTAGATGACATCTCGACCACTCGTTTAAGGATTTTTCCCTAACCTTGATTAGGGATTATCAGATTTAATCTCATCCTTTGATTTTAGGTCTCTGCTGAAAGTTGATCTCGTCTGTCCATTCAAAATGGCATTTTCTATAAAATGCTATTTTGCTCTCATTTTTAGAGGACACACTTAGATTTTATTATTCTAGTGCATTACTATTAGAGTTACTATTTGAGAATCATTTTGTCATAGGCATAGGCATAGGAATTTATTTTAAATCCTTCAAAACTTGCATAGGACAATGTCATAATCGAAATGCTTACACACTCAATCTGAGGGCATCAATCATATGCTGCAAGCTAGGAGGTGCTATGGAGGTAATCATGGAAGATTCGAGGAACATGTATAATCGTTCTCGCTGTTAATTTCCTTTGTACTTCATAGTTCTTTGGGTTTATTGTCTATATTGATTTGCTAACCTCTAATCTAATCTAACCTAAATTTAACCCTTAGTTACATTGGTGAACCCAACTTTGTATTTTTTATTATTATTTTCGTATGGTTTTTTGTTCTCTGTCATTTTTGTAGGTACAAGTACATAGTGACGCATCTGATGTGTTGCGATGCATTCATAGGCTCAAACACCGCAATCGCTCTGATGTGCCGCAATTGAAGTCTAGAAAGCCACATCTGAACTAACGAGCCACATTTGCAACACAGAGCGACGCATTCGCTCTGTCGTGACGCATTTTCTTGGTAATGTTTTCTGCTTATTTGCATTCAGATTTTTGATATTTTTCTACTCTTTTTGTTCTGGTTTTCTTCTGCATTATGCCTAGCATAGGTTTTTGTGGTACTAATTTTAAGTTGCAGCGTGTGGCGGTTACTTTTTTGTGGGTCAAAGACTGGTGGATAAGAAACTCCTAACTTGTGGTTTACAGGTTAGAGTGTCGAAGACTAAACACTAAAACATTGTGCCTACCTTTTTCTTAGATTAGTACACATTTCCTTTTAGTGCAATTGAAAAGAACATTTTTTCTAATTTGCATGATTGTGTTTGCAAAATGGTAGGTGAGTATGCTCTCACCTTGTGAAAACTCGGTGATCAGAAAACCAAACCCATTTTTATATGTTATTACCCTCACGAATTAATAATCGAATTATCCTCTCCCCTTGCGCTTTCGGGTGATCCTAGGTGTAAGAGAAATGGTTACTAACTCTAGAACTTGGGCCTGTTCTGGTGGGAAAAAGTACTCACCCCAGGACAACTCAGACCAGTAGCACCTTGACACCGAGGGACTTCGAGCCGGTATATAAAAGTGGATTCTTGGGGAAAGCCCAAGAATCACGCATGTGATTCCGATGAGATGGATCCAAAAGGGGACTCTCACCGCATGGATCATGCCCTACGAACAAAATTCCCGTACTAAACACCTTTTGTTTTAGAATCCAGCCTTTTTTAGCCATTGCTTGATATAGTGCAGGGTACAGTATCATGCCTGAAGACACTTACTACTGATTCGCTTGAGTAGAGATAGCAATTCTTGGGAAGTCACTACCCAAGAATCCAAATTTGGTGTGTTCAAAAGACGTTAATGGGCCGTGGATGGGAGCCAATGCCACCAAAATTCTAAGCTATCCGCTCTCGAGAAGGAAAGGTGTTTAGCACCAATCCGGGGTATATCGGTGGGCTATATCAAGTATACAAACCCTTGGCCTATTGGCCTTTTAGGATTTTACTTGTCTTATGTGCGCTTGCTTACACTCAAAACATTGTGCTTGTCAAGTGCTTGTTGGATTTCTTAAACATTATTCACCACATTTACATTTTTGGACAGAACATTCACCATTGGATAGATCAAATTTTCTCTCAAAACGTAAAGAAACTCAATTTTAACAAATTGTGTCCATCTCTTGAACCGCATTCGATGTTCTGAGATGCATCTGAAAATACTGAGACACAATCGCACTGTTCAACCACATTTGATCTCTAAAACACTGCATATGTCTGCGTCGCGACACATTTGAACCTCACAGAGCTACATCGACAAAATTAAGTCACATTTTTCAGTCCCAGAGCCACATTCGCTCAAACCAAATTGCATTCGAGACACTATGATGCATTTGCGGCCTCAAACAACACATTTTCCTGTCACAAGTAAAACCCTCATACAAAGTCAAATATGAAGCTGAACTTTGTCAATCTTTTGTCAAACACTATTTCCAAAGGGATTCTATCAAAAACCAGCTTTGAAATTTCTCAAAACTTTCAACCATTAGTTTGCATTCTTGACCATAGGTTTCATCCTTCATTTTTTTTAGTTGCATACATTAGGCATTAGCTTGTCCCTAGGTTTTAATACTTGCATACTTTGGATTAGGAAAATATTAGCACACTTTGCAACGTCATTGCTTCCGAACTAGGTTATCTTGGACTTAATCATCATTCCCTTTTTTAGTCATTGTCCCTTTTGTGAGATTTTCCAACTCAAAAGTCTAGTTAGGAAAACTCACTAGTCATTTTGACCCTGTCATTTTGTCATTTTCAACAAAGTCCTTTAGTAACCGAGATCGAAAACAAAGATTGAGCTTAGAAGTGCTTAGGTATCCTTTTCTAAAATTGCATTCTAAGTTTAGACATTGCATATTTTATTCCCTAAAATCCAAAAATATTATTCATCCTAGTCGTTATTTTGAACCTAGACCTTGCATAGTGTCATCATTACATTTAGTTGTCAGTTTCATTTGAGAAATCTCATTTTATGGTGGAAACTAGACTCCAAAAATAGAAACGACAAATGTAAAACTTTGGACAAGACTCCACTTCCAATGTCAACAATCACACGTATGACCCAAATTGGACATTTGACGATCCATTTTCCAACACGAATAATCAACCTCTCATGACAATACCATCCTCATCAAACAATCCCTTTGAACCATTCTTATGTAAGGATGTATACAGACAAATACTTGAGGAAAACCTAGAGCTAGCAGCACAAGATCCAAAGGCCTCTCAATTCGTGGAACAAATGGTCCTATATGACAGAGACAAATATTTGGACATACTCTTAAGTCAAGGAGCTAAGTTACACCACGAATTCGACATTAACACGTTGAGATCAACATCTCCGGACCCTAATGTCAACAACACGCATAACATGTCAAATAGTGGTCAACCTCCAAACACTATGAGCAATACTTTCTTTGACACTACAACGACCATGCATGCTACCTCCAACTTTCCAAACATCTCCAACTCAATAAATGCTACATCCATTGGAGGATCGCAATCTGTCACAGTGCCCACAATATCCACAACATTGTCACAATCGGTTGGAACCACCTTTGGCTCCTCGACAATGTGGGAAATTTATTCCAATCCTCTCTTTACCATTATGGTAAATGCCATGGGGGCATCATCAAGTCATACCAATCCCCCCTTGATAGATACATCGAATACCATGAGTACACCTTCGACATATCCTCTCATTGGTATCTCACAAAATCCTTTGGGTAGGGGTAAACAACATATATTTATTCAAGGACAATAACAAAATGTAAACACATCAACACTGTCCAATACCATCAAATCCCAAGGACAAAATACGACCATTCCTCTTGTCCAAACCCAACAATTTGGACAAGGTAGTCAAAACACATAGCCCATGACATCATTAGCACATCACAATGTTCATGGTCACCATATTCCCCAAATATCGACACAAATGGCTAGGGGACACATCCCAACATACTCATCCCACATTCATACCCACCAACATACCCCCAATCCAAACTTTCAATACCAACAACACACCAATCCAAACACATCATACATGTCACAACAATCCATACCTCCACAATACACCAATATCCACGTGCAACAAATGGGGACATATGGTGTACCAATCAATCCTACGCATGGGACCACAAATGACCCTATAATCGATGCCTTACAAGAAAAACTGATGGGTCTAGAGAAGACCATAGAAAACATCAAAATATCTGGCAAAAAATCAGAAGTGTCATATGATCTAAATGTATATCCCTTTGACATGAACTTATACATCCCATCCTTTCCTCTGGGATATGTGTAACCTAATTTTACCAAGTACAGGGGAAAGACAAACCCCATTGAACATATCCGCGAATTTGCAACCAATTGTATGGACGTCGCTTATGAAAAAACGTACTTGATGAGACTTTTTTCTAAAAGTCTTGTAGGTCTTGCCCTTGAAAGGTTTCCACCCAAAAGGATATCCAAACATGGGATGAGATTAAAAAAAAATTCATAAAAAATTATGCATACAACATTGACATGGACACCTCTATTACTAGCTTATGCAATCTCACGCAAGAGGATGCCGGTGAGACATTCATCCCATTTTTTCAAAAATGGAGAAGTCTAGCTAGTCGGTGTCACGTCGACATACCCGAAAAGGAAAAGGTGGACATGTTCGTTCAAACACTTCTGGGCCCCCTAAAATATGCATTGCAAGTGCATTGTTGCATAAGCTTCACAGACCTAGTCGAAAAAGGTGTCCAAATTGAGAAAGCCCTTATCACAAAGGGAGAACTAAGATACGGTCCTAAAAAAACAAATGCCAATCCTCCCACCGACAAAACTAAATACTAGCTCAAAAATAAACACATTACAAATGATGGTGTTTTTGATGCCAAGGTTGCAAACACTATGGGTCCTGTACTGGCTCTAAAAGGGGTTCAACCGCAAAACAAAACAACAACAATAATGACACCCCCTACCAATGTCCCTTCAAACAAACAAAGCGGCCACAATAATCAAGGACAATACCGTCAGATGAGAAAATTCCCCAGGGGTCGCACATACACTCCCTTGGGCGAGCCCATTGAAGAAGTCCTCAAGAAATGCCTCCAGAATGGTGTCATCACACTTCAAGAACCAAAACCATATGACCCAGGAAAATTCAAACCAACATGGTGGGACGATAATGCATTTTGTGATTATCATTGGGCAAAAGGACATAAAACCTCTACCTGTTGATAACTGAAAAACCTAGTACAAGATCTTATCGAGAGTTGTATCATTGAGGTAGGTGGATCACAATTTTCCTCCAATTCAGATCATATTATTCATAAGAACCCACTGTAGGACCATGGTTGTAATAATGCTTCCACGTCAGGTCCACAGATAAATAATAATCAAGCTAACTTTTCCCACGCCAAGTACAACTATTCTGGTGAACCTATTATAAATAATGTCCGAACTGACGATGAATACATCAATACCATTATGGTCAAGAGAGCACCTCAATGCAATGCTACTACTCGAAGTGGCAAGGTCACCATAGCTGGTCTGCCTCTCGCTAGGCAACCCAAAATCACCATACCTAGCCCATCTCCTAAACAGTCAAAACCCGTCTCGACCACAAAACAGTGGCAACCAAAGAGTCAGTTCAACCTTATCGGCCAGCTTGGAAAAACTCCCGCACAAATTTCTATACTCAAGCTGCTTTGCATCTCTCCCACGCATAAGGCTATACTGGATAAAAATTTGCAAGAGTCGTTAGTCCCCAAGGATATTGATGCCAATTAGTTTGAGACCATGGTGGGATACCTCACTATGCCTCACCATGTCACCTTTTCTGATCAAGACTACTCATCACCTAAGACCAACCATAACGATGCATCACACATTGAAACTTTCATCCATAAACACAAGGTCAAAAGAGTTTTAGTAGATGGCGGAGCAGGATTGAACATATGCTCCTTGAAACTGGTTAAGGCTCTAGGATTTTCTGATGCATGCGTAGACCCTACAAAGAGTATAGTGATCAAAACATATGATGACAAAGAACACTCTTCACGAGGCGTTATTTCTCTTCCTATTAGAGTGGGACCAGTCATTGTGGATACAACCTGCTAGGTCTTGGATCTAGAATTACCTTACAACATCTTGCTCGGTCGCCCATGGATTCATGCCTTAAAATATGTTCCATCCACATATCACCAATGCTTAAAATTCCCATTTGACGGCATGTAAATCACTATATATGGCGACCTCGACCCTTTTCAATATTGTACCAACTTAAGGGGTATTTCTAAAAACTGAGTGCCTATCAATCGAGAGGCTTCTGGCCCCTCGTCTTCCAAATACATTGATCCATCCACACTCGCATCATCTTCCACATCCACTCCGTCCACGTCTTCCGCAAACCCTAAGGTTGAACCCACTGTCAAGATCCAAGACCTCGGCTATGGAGAATTCAAACTGCATACAACATATAGCATCACAACGATACCCAAGTCCCTGAAGGTCTATGGTCAGCCATGTTTTAGAATGGAACCCAAAGAAATTTCCAAAGTTCCACCAAAAATAGTTTTCATCAAATGGGGAGACATGAGTAACAAGGACCTTGCTGATATCACAGGATGGCTCTATAAAGATATTGTCACACTACCCCCATTAACAGTTAAGAAATATGGCAAGGGATATGACATAATGAAGGCTAAGGGCTACGATGGCACTGGTGGCCTAGGAAGAAATAAAACTGGATGAAGAGAATCCATAGAACCTTTCAAAATACCAAAGTATCTTGGATTAGGGTTTGGATCGCCCAACAATGACGATCGACGTACCATTGGACTTTCGAGTGAGTGAGTGCATACTTCGGAAAGTGTCGAGACCGCTAAGGAAACCCTCACCGAAACTAACTCCCAAGAGTGGGAATTTGGCTCCGAACGATCCTTAAGTGATTGTTGCCTCGATGATTTGTTTGTCGAAACAGGGGAACTAACCTCTAAACAAAGATTTTGGCAAACATTTAAAGTTGATCCGACACTGAATAGTCAAAGTCCCCTTACCACTCCCCATGACATACAAGACCCACCATATGAATCCCTTCAGTCCAATCCATTTGAAGTATTAGACGACACTGACAACCATGACTCTAAGTCCTTCACCCCTTATTTTTACAACGAATATGAGACTAGTGAAGGGGAATATTGGATAGAGTCTGATGTGGATTTGGATGATAATAATCTCATCTACAATATCATGAAATCCATCTGCATGCTTTCTGCATCCTCCCCTCAATTCACCAACACTGACGATGGTATTTCCCTAGTTTATCCTCAACTAGTCGATTGGGACCAACAAGGCCCGCTAGTCCTGGACACCTTTTAGAATGATGAGGAAATTGCAGAGTTTATGGGATTACGTGAGGGAATACCCAGTGGTGATCACAAGTCAGGATTCACCATTGAATTAGATTGTACATCCTACTTCGGTGAGACTACTCCATCCTCCAGTCGCAAAATTAAAATTAAAAATAAACTAAAAAATGAAACGTCTTTAGGTGAAAAATAAAAGGCACCTTCTGAAGACAAAAAAGTAAAAACAAAGGATGTATTTGTGGGTGAAAACCTCTCTCTAAGGCACCCAAAGATGGAGGACTGGACTTTCTTCCCGTACAACAAGATAAATCAACCATGCTTATAGAAGACACCATAAAAGAAAACATAGGAACTGCGGAAGATCCCAAAATGGTCCTCTTTGCGACATCCCTGACTGAGGAAGAGAGACCAAAATTTCATAAATTCTTTACAGAATGTAAAGTCAACTTCTCATGGTCCTATGCTGACATGCTAGGATTAGACCCAGAACTGGTTCTGCACCATCTGCCACTATTGCCTAATGCCAAACCAGTTAAACAAAAGTTATGCAAAATGCATCCTCAGGTCGCTCTATTGGTCAAGGCTGAGTTGAAGAAACTTCTAGACGCTGGATTCATACGATCTATTGATTATGTTGAATGGATATCTAACCTGGTGCCAATAACAAAGCCAAATGGAATGATCCGAGTCTGCACATATTTTAGAGACCTAAATAAGGCATGCCCAAAAGATGACTTTCCTTTATCGAATATTGATATCATAGTTGACCTCACAACAGGATATGAGATGTTGTCCCTCATGGATGCTTTCTCTAGCTATAATCAGATTCGCATTGCCCCAGAAGACCAACACAAAACAACATTTACTTGCCCTTGGGGTACATATTGTTGGAATGTCATGCCATTCAGTCTGAAAAATGTAGGTGCCACATATCAGAGGGCTATGACCACAATCTTTCATGACATGATGCATAAAATAATGGAAGATTATGTAGATGACCTATTGGCTAAATCAGTAACAAGGAAAGATCATTTGAAGGTGTTAGACACAATTTTCAAGAGACTGGAAGAATACAACGTCTGACTGAACCCTAAGAAATGTGTCTTCGGTGTCACATCGGGTAAACTCTTGGGATACATAGTCTCTCGAAGAGGCATTGAGGTCGATCTAGAAAAATTAAAAGCCATCATAGACATGCCTCCGCCTAGAGGAATCAGTGAACTTAGAACCCTACAAGGCAGGGTACAATCTATTCGACACTTCATAGCATAGTTGGTTGACAAGTGTCACCCATTCCAATATCTGTTGCGCAAGGGTATCCCTTTGTGTGGAAAAATAAATGCCAAGAATCCTTTCAGCAAATAAAAGATTACCTACTATCACCACCAGTCCTCATGCTTCCTATTCATGAAAAACCATTGATCCTATACATCTCTGCCACTAATTCAACACTGGGGGAATTACTAGCGCAAAACAACCAAGAGGAAAAAGAAAGAGTTGTATATTATATTAGTCGAACATTGGTTGGGTATGAACTAAACTACACATCAATTGAACGGGCTTGTCTAGCCATGGTCTTTGCAGCACAAAAGCTAAGACATTAAATGTTAAGCCATTAGACACAACTAGTAGCAAAGATCGACCCCCTCAAATATTTGTTAAGTCAGACAGCATTAACAGGACGTCTAGCAAAATGGGTCATGATTATGAGTGAATATGACATTCAATATGTAGAAAGAAAGGAAATAAAAGGACAAGTCATAGCGGACCAGTTGGTGGACGCACCTTTACAAAGTGATCACCCGTTAGTGGTAGATTTTCCAGATGAGTCGATATTCCATATAGAACCTAAGTCACCTTGGCGACTCTACTTTGACATATCACACACAAATCATGGCTCAGGGGTAGGGATCCTATTCATCACCCCTCAAGGAGACTCCATTCCTAAGTATTTCCGCATTTCCTTCCCATGCAAAAATAATGTGGCAGAATACGAGGCACTAGTTACAAGACTTAGAATGGCAATAAAATGGAAAATCAGAGCACTACATGTCTTTGGGGATTCTCAGCTCGTCATCAACTAGGTTAATGATGACCATGACACAAAAGATGAGAAGTTGATGCCCTACAAACGGATGGTTGACAGTTTCCAAACGTACTTTCATATGGTAACTTTTGGACAAGTTCCGAGAGCACAGAACAAGGCAGTAGATGCAATGGCTACAATAGGCTCTCTCCTCAACATTCCAATCAATCTGCCTTAGATGGAATTCCTAATAGAACAATTGCTGGTCCCTGCCTATGACATTCTAGAGTCAGAGATGGTCTTCAAACTTGTTGGTCCCGACTCTCCCTGGTACCGGGATATTTATGACTACCTTAAGGCTCAAACCCTTCCACCTAACCTGTCCAATAACCAGAGGAAGTCCTTTATCTAAAAAGCCGCAAGGTATGCCATCGTCAGTGACACCCTCCTTAGATGTCTTGACACCAATGAAGCACGTACAACCTTATGCGAAGTACATGAAGGTATATGCGGGTCTCATTCGAGTGGTCCTACTCTATCCAAGAAAGTAATGAGACTTGGGTACTATTGGCCAACCGTTGAAAAGGATGCAATAGAATATGTTAGGACTTGTCGCCAATTCCAGATTCACAGTGACTTGATCCATGCTCCAGCACAGGAACTTCGATCGATCACCTCTCCTTGGCCCTTCGCTCAATGGGGACTCAACCTCATGGGTAAGATCCATCCGACCTCATCCAATGGCCACAAATTCATCATCATCGCCACTGAGTATTTTATGAAGTGGATAGAAGCCATCCCGCTGACATACATAACTTGCAAAAAAAATCCAAATTCATTCTCAACTACATCATTTGTCGATATGGCCTTACGCAATCCATCATCACTGACAACAGACGTCCGTTTAAAAATCAAGACATTTGTGAGTTATGTGAGCGATTTCACATCCAACACCAATTTTCATCTCCATATTACCCGCAAGGAAATGGTCAAGCTGAGGCGTCAAATAAAACCATTGTTAAAATCCTTAAAAAGACTGTCAATGACGCTGGCCATGATTGGCATATACAACTTAACCCTGCTCTGTGGGCTTACCGCACTAGCATTCATACGCCTACATGAGCCACTCCTTTCACCCTGGTCTTTGGAGCTGAGGCCATCTTGCCCATTGAGGTTGAAATTCCTTCTTTACAAGTCTCCCTGAAGGGTTTAACTGATGATGAGGAGTATAGACAGTCGCGCTTGCACGAGCTGGAGATGCTAGAGGAAAGAAGGAAAAATTCCCTGAACCATCTAAAAATGTATCAGAACCATCTCTGCCGCAGTTACAACAAGAAGGTTATGGTCAAGAAGTTTGATATTGGCGACTTAGTCCTCATGCAGAACCCTAAGAACTAGGCTGACAGAGAAAAGCTAGGAAAGTTTGAACCAAACTGGTTGGGTCCTTACGTCATTGTATCTTCTTTTGGTTCTGGAGCCTATCAGCTGGAAGCTCCAGATGGAGAACAACTGACAGAGCCTCTCAATAGTTTACATATCCGAAAGTTCTATGCATAGTATCGGGAGATCAAGCTGAAAATCGTAAAATACAAAAAAATTGAAAAATGGTAAAAAAAATCGTTACCTTGATGAAAACCTGGCAAACAGGCATCTTGGTAGCACAAAAAAAATATGAAAAATGACAAAAATAGTAAAGAAAATGATCCGTCCAATGGTGAAAACCTAGAAAACAGGCGCTTTGGATAAGTACCATGGTAAAAACATGGCAAACAGGCGCCATGCGTAATCAATCATTGCTCTGCCATCTACTGTTACTTTGTCTACCTTGGCCTAGGATGAAATACATTTTCCATCACCACCACGACATCTGCCATGACATCATACCCTTCCTCTCATGGTTGATAAACGATTAACATCAAGTCCTCTATACTGTCTATCGGTACCCCAAGCACATCCCTTTCATGTCCTTTAAAATTTGGACCTGACTGGGGGAATTTTTTTTATCATGTAACTACAGTGGATGTCACGCATGGTTTCATAAATTGCTAAAATGTCTTGAAAAAGACCAAAAACATCACAAAAAGTCCTCAAAAAAGACCAAAAATATCACAAAAAGTCCTCAAAAAAGACCAAAAACATCACAAAAAGTCCTAAAAAAAGACCAAAAACATCATAAAATATCCTGAAGAAAGACCTAAAAATTGAAAAACGTCTTAAAGAAAACCACAAAAAATGTCAAACTGCTCGAAAACACAAATATAGAGTCCCCAAGACATTAGGTCAGTCCTTTTAGGTTTGTCAATATAAAATCATGGTGCAATCTTTGGTCATCAAGACAGTCATTGGTCATGTCGAACTACGAGGTCTCTGAGTGTATGACGTAGGCAAGGCCATCTGTCAATGAGCCCCCGAGGCCGCACTAGGTCAGTCCATTAGGGTCCATGGCACTACACTGGCACACATGTCAAAAAGTCTTCAAGTCAAAGCGAATAATTCCCAAATGGATAAACTCCTAAAAACAATTATGGCAATCATTTATTTCAATATGACAATCTCAACAGCACGTCAATCATATCATCATGACAAATATCAACATATAGTCAACAGAAGTCAAACTCAGCCCAAACTTCAGTCAAAACTTGGTCAAAGGAAGTTTCATTATCATAACCAGTCAAACTGTCAACTCTTGGTTACCTTGCAGATGTGTCCTTCTGTAGAATAGCCTCTGTCATGCCTTAGGATGTGTCCTTCCTAGGCATCATCACTATCATTCGACATTTTGAGGGATCCTCTTGACATCTAAGGATCACTCCTCCTGACATCAGTAGTCTTCAGATATGTCCTTCTGAAGAACAAACTCTGTCATTTATGCCTTAGGATGTGTCCTTCCTAGGCATTGTCATCATTTTAGGGGAATCCATTTTGACATATAGGGATCAATCCTCTCGACATTAACATTATTCAGGATGTGTCCTTCCTGAATTTAGAAATTTTTGACATTCGTCATCTTGGCATCATCAAAATTTTGACACCCTGACATCTCATCGTCATCAAACCTGACATCTTGACATCAGAACAATGGATATCCAGACGCACTTGGAAAACACTTGACACTTGTCTTTTGGCTTTTTATCATGTTATTAGTTTTTCAGCGAGATCCCAATAACAGGATTTAGAGAAGCAGAGATGTATCATGATGATTGACATGCATGATTACTAGTTTCTCAGTGAGGTCCTCATTCTGGGATTTAGAAAAACAACGTATCATGATAAGGGATCTATTTTATATTTTGGAAATCATGCTACTAGTTTCTCAAGGATGTCCTGGAAACATGATTTAGAGAAGCAACGACGTTTCATGAATTGTCCTTCTTGTCTTTTTCTGCTTGTGGTTGATTATGACAAAAATACTAGGGCAATCACGCTCTTAGTTTGAGTCATGATCATCCTTGTCTGTGACTGCTTGTCTTATGTGATGGTACGACCTTGCACACCTTGATCTATGTCATATCATGGTGTTTGTTGGCCATTACAACAGTCTTCCCAATGAGGATTAAGAGCAATAAATATTAAAGTCCTATGGTAAAGTTTTGAAGGATTTGATTTAGGAACTAACATGCATCTCCTTCGGTCAGGTCATCTTATCTCATTAGTCTGGTCATCTTCTCTCGTCCATCTCACGATGATATCCTATGACATACAAAAACATAAGTGCATACATGATCATATAAACATTGCATTAGGTCCATACATACATCATCCATAGCATTAAATCATATACATTTCATTGCATATTGCATTCATATTATCATAAACATGACATCCATTCAAATAAATACGTTATGCATATCATTATCGCCATCATCACAAAATAAACATAACATATAAATAAGCATTGCATCATCATGGCATCATCTCATAAGTAAGCATCATAGGACATACATGACAAGACATATAAATGATACCACCATCCATCATAAATCAACATCATACATAAGGCATCGCATCACATATATCATAATGCATGAATCAAATAACATCGTATAACACACATGTAGGCCGCATCAAAACTGCATCATCATATAATATCATCTCAAAAATATACAATGTCACAGGATAAAGTCAACATATATCCCAAAAATGGAGCTCGTAAGCTCAATGGTCTATACATAATGTGTCATAACATAAAAACAAGTAGAGCAAACATGCCCCTAGGGGAGGCTCTCATCATCCCCTCATGGCAAAGAGTGTGGTGGCTGAGGATCCGTGACTGGCACTGAGATAATGGGTGGACCTGTAGCAGTCTCTGTCTGTGCAATGAATGATGGCATCATCTCCATAGTAATAGACACCTGTGACGTCACTGTAGCCTGACTTTGTGATGTTGACGGATCTGCCACTGGTGGCTGCCTCTATACTGATCTCTGCCCTGAATTGGTCGACCCATGACTGTGGCTCAAATGATGACTTGAGGCATGCCTGTGTGAGTGGTCAGACCTGTGCCCTAATGTGTGCCCTGAGGAGGTGGATCCTCCTACACTAGTATGACTCCTGCTGCTACTAGCACTCCCTGATCTGTGACCACTTCCTGTCCTCGTCTGTGAGCATGACAGTGTAGGATCTCGTCACTCGGGAGGCATTGCCTGCTCATATAGAGTCCTGTACTACCCATACCTCGTGCTCACCCTAGCAAGCTCACGAGAAATATCCCCAGAAGGCCCTGTACATAATGCTGCAAACTCTACACAACACTGAGCTAAGTCTTGCTGACGGATCACTGCCTGATCCCACTCTACCTGAGCCACCTCTAGCTTTGCCCGTAGTGCCTTGACCTCTGCCACACTCTCATCCAGCCTCCTCTACAGATCCACCACCCTTTGGTCTATCGTGGCATCCTGGGGTAATGTTGACAAGGACGGTATCCCCTAATCTCCCTCCACCATCCTCCATCTGAGAAGTCTCTCAGCCTCGTCCATGGCATCATCATCCTTTGTAGCATCCTCTCCACTGACTCCCTCATCCAGAGGAACATCCATGTCTACATTCTCCTCCTGTCTGGCCTCCTCCTCTTGCCTCGGCTACTCCTCCTCCTGTCTCTCCTCCTCCGCCGATGGCTCCTCCTTTCTCTCCTCCTCCCCCTCCTGCCTCGGCTGCTCCTCCTCTCTCTCCCCCTCCTCGGCCACCTCTGGGATAGCATCTAGTGCTACCCTCGCCACACGTGGGTGCACCCGCCTACCCTGTCTCTGACCATCTCTCCTCCATCTTCGGCCGTCTCCTCCATCATCCCCACCCGACCTCTGTCCCTACCTCCATCTCGGCCTCCGTCCCTGCCTTCATCTCACCCTCCATCCTGACCTCCATCTCTCCCCCTGCCTCCATCCCTCCCCTGACCTCTTCCCCTATCACCATCTCTGCCTCCTTGCCTAGCCCTTGGCACATGTGGTATGACTGACCTCCTGTCCACAGGTGCTGGCCCATCTGGATCTGTTAGCAGCACTGGTCTATGTGCCTGCCACCATAGGTCATAATCTGTTGTGGTCCCGGGATCTGCAATCCCACCTCTCCATCCCCACTGTTGGGTTCCTAGCCCATCGATTTGCTGCTCAATGAATGATACTAGAATCGCTGGCCCCCAAGCTACCTCTCTAGAGGACCGAGCATACTTGGCTGTCCCTACAGGTACACCCTGCTGCTCTCTAAACTGTCTGAGGAAACACTACGGCAGATACATCTCTATGATTAGCTGGCTCTGCACTGTCCTGCCAATCAAGTACCGATACTATCTGCATAGGCTGAGATGGTCCACCTCATCGTCCCACTACTGATAGTCTCTATATGACCTCTAGATAAATGACACCATCGTGTCAATCCGATGTCGCCACCAACCTATCTCACCCATCTGTGTCTGTTGTAGCGCACCGGCATAGTAGTACTCAATATCGCTAAATATGCTATGTGGTCCCAGACCCAAATCATCATCAGTGTGGTGCCACATGATATACTCTCTGCCCTCCTGTAGACGACCTCGTGCAGATAGTGGTAGAGTGTTCCCAATAAACAAGGCCCCCAGGAATACACTGTCCTGTCTAGTCTCATCCCAACTAAGATGTCTCCCTAGCCAATAGGGAACCCATGTCCGCGTCGGTTAGGAATCAATATCCTACCAATAAGTGTCGCCAAAAATGCATCAAAATGAGCATAATGCTCCGCCATAAACTCCCAACAGATCTCATAGCCCTGAATGCCGAGTCCTGTGCCCTCATCCCAGTAGTACGCCATGAAGGTCTGATGGCCATGGCAAGGGTCATAGATGATCCCCTCTCCTTAGATCGACATGCGTAGAATGCAGTAAACATCCTCAAGGGTAATAGTCACCTCACTCATTGGCAGGTGAAAGGAACATGTCTTAGAATGCCATTGCTTGCATAACGCAATCAGAAGTCTCCTATTAGCCTGAATAGCGGGCATATAGGCGACATAAAATAGACCTAGCCGCATCAATTGTCATCGCTCCCGTGGGGTCAGCTGATCAGCAAACCGGAAGGTCGTCGATCTACTCTCTCGCGTGTATATCGGTGCAAGCTGTCTCTGCACAAAGCCAAACAACACGTCAGTACCTTCTAGACAATTGTCAGTATCATCACAAAGCATTTCAAATTGGAAAAGCATCAAAATCATCCCTAGTCAGAGTCAACATCAAATGCGTCGCGTTGACTGCCATTGCGTCACAAAATAATGAATGCGTTGTTTCGTACTTCAAATAAATCATGACATGTGAATTGCGTCGTTCGGTCGCTCAAATATGTCGCATCAGAGCACTTGCATCACGATTTATGACACTTGCGTCGTTTCATTCAAATGCATCACTTAAATAGGCGATTGCGTCGCAAAGTGATGATTGCGACATTCTAGCTTTCAAATGCGGCTCAACAAAGTGAATGCGTTGCAGTTTTTGGAAAATGTGTCGCAAACTCTTGGCCTACCCTAAACTACCCTTGCACTTGCGTCGCGATGCATCAAATGCGTCGAACGTGAAGTCAAATGCGGCTTACGCACACGCATATGCGTTGCGACGTATTTGTTATTTGCCCTAAAACCCTACTTTTGGCACGCAAAACAAGAAAATTACAAAGGGGGTTAGGGGTACATACCACTGTCTCTGAGCCCTCTGCCCGCTTGAAGGTCCGCATGATCTTACCGCGGTGCTCTATCACTGGAATCACCATCCTCGCTGCAGTCCTTTTCGCTCTGAGCTCTCAAAATTTACAAAGTGAATAGTGGAAATGAATTGACTTTTACTCCTTTGTCAACCTATTTATAAAGTCAAAATGGCATTTGTCAACTAGGTTATTACCGGAGGCTCATTTGAAGAACTTTGACCACCCCGTTGGCTGTCTTAAACATGTCAGAATCTGAAACTGTCTGCGCCATTGTCTTTCTGCTCATCAAATTGACTTATCGGGACCCTTCCCAAGTTTTTCCGCCGCCGACCCAAAATTTGAAAAATTTCTCAAGGGGGCATTGATACTCTACAACTTCACTGGGGCATGGCTTTGACTTATTTTATTTGTCACAATGCAACATGCTACATTATGACAAAGAGGGGAAAAATGTAGATACTTAAAAATGACCTAAGCCTGCAAGTTCTATTTTTACCACTTTCGTCTTAGCATAATTATGACATCTTAATTATGTCCTTGATCCACATTCAACTATTGATTAAATAATTCATAATTATTTAATTAATTAATTTCCTTTTATTCTTCATGATTATTAAATAAATAAATTTTATTTATTTATTAAATCGTCATTAATTGTCTAAGTCTTCCCTAATTAAATAAATTTCTTAATTTATTTAATTACCTTTCTATTTATTTTCCTCGATTATTAAATAAATGAATTTCATTTATTTATTTAATATGTCACTAATCCTCATAATTAAACAAATTGAATTTAATTATTAAAAAATTAAATAATATCTTTAATTATTTAATTGTCAAAATAACATTTCTCTCATTTCAAATAAGTTAATTATTTAAAATGATTTCACATTCTTAACTGTCAGTTCATTTTAGTAAATAATCTGAAAATTGATTATTTATTATTTCACAAAATCCATATTTTGAATTAATTTAATTCAAAATGGTAATATTCCTCCAAAAATCAAGTAATTGGGTAGATTCTTGATTTTTCAAATCTGGTCTTCAGTCCAACTCTTATCTTCTTGATTTTCAAAAATATTTATTTTTGAATTAATTATCTCATTTATTCTCCACCGCCGATTCGATCTTCTTAGATGACATCTCGACCACTCGTTTAAGGATTTTTCCCTAACCCTGATTAGGGATTATCAGATTTAATCTCATCCTCTGATTTTAGGTCTTTGTCGAAAGTCGATCTAGTCCATCCATTCAAAATGGCATTTTCTATAAAATGCCATTTTTCTCTCATTTTTAGAGGACACACTTAGATTTTATTATTCTAGCACATTAATATTAGAGTTATTATTTGAGAATCATTTTGTCATAGGCATAGGCATTTATTTTAAATCCTTCAAAACTTGCATAGGACAATGTCATAGTCGAAATGCTCACACACTCAATCTGAGGGCATCAATCATATGCTGCAAGCTAGGAGGTGCTATGGAGGTAATCATGGAAGATTCGAGGAACATGTATAATCGTTCTCGCTGTTAATTTCCTTTGTACTTCATAGTTCTTTGGGTTTATAGTCTATATTGATTTGCTAACCTCTAATCTAATCTAACCTAAATTTAACCCTTAGTTACACCCATTATCAACTAACAACAAACCAAGGCCAAGGCTTTGAGCCTTTAACTAATCGACTATCATTTGATATCGCACGATGGTGCTAGCCATGTAATGGCTATCAAAAAATTTCATTCTGAATGACTGTGTAAGTTAGCATAGAATATGGTGTAGGAGCACATTTAGCAATTTTGGTTTGATTGTGCATTGAGGAGTCTTGTTTTAGTTTGTGTCATTTCATGGTGTAAATAAGGTCTAAGAGAACATATTTTATGTAATCAATTGTCATATAGGGTCTTAGTGGTGTTATGTTAAAAGTTGTCAATAATGTTGCAAAAAGTGTAAAAGGTTGCATTAGCAAATCTTGTCATTTTGAAGGGTAGTTGAAGTTGAACGGTCACCCCATTCAAAATTCAGTTGGGGACCATTGGTTTTTGTTGAGAACATGTGTAAAAGGCCTCAAACATCTTTGAGGCAAGGTTGTTGATGAAGTTTTGGGAGAATAGTACATTGTTGCTTTGTTTTGGTGTGATTTTCTTGAGTTTTCTTGCATTTCTAGATTCTGTATAGCCCCGTACAACAAGATAATGACGTAAAATCCATGTGATGAGTTGTGGCTCTATGTTAGCTTTCATTTGAATCAAGTTTCATCATTTTTCATTTAGTTTTAAGGGAGAAAAAATCAATTTTCTGAAGGTTGCTCTATTAACTAGGGTTTCTAGGGTTTGGTGAGAAAATCATGACAAAATAGGCCATTCCACTATAGGAAGATTCTGTAGTTTGGTGGAATGGACCTTTTAGGAATTTTTATTTCATATTTTCATAGTTGTAGAGCAGGGTGATGGTGTTAGGAGTGTTTTAGCATGTGCCCTAGTCTAGCAACTCCATGTGCTAGGCTTAGGTTTGATAGATATTGCTTAGGACAATATATTTTTGAAGAGTTTTAATGAAAAAAACTATGGAATTAGGCCCTATGTGACTGGTAGAACATGTTGGTGAAGATTTTTAGAGTTTTTAAGGTGAATGGTAAGCACTTCCTTTGAAAAAGAGGCCTAATTTGGTCTAATTCTAGCGCTACAGGATAGTTTTGAGTGAAATGTTTCAAAACAACTTATGGATTCAGTTTGATATGTTGAAGGAAAGGTTAATGGGTTCCTAAAAGTGTATAGGTTGAGTCACTTGGTGACCTTCTCTAAAATATATAAAGAGAAAAGTGAGTTTGGATGCCTACAAGCAAGTAGGTCAGTTTGTGAAGAGATAAACCCTTGAAGGGTAATGTAGACTTGGAGACCAGTTGAATTGGTTTTGTTTAAGCCTTAATCACCTTTCTTTGCATCAGGTGGTATCAGAGCTTAGGCTGAGATCATTTGGAAGAAGATTGGAATTTGGAAGAAGAGAAGTTCTAAGGAAAAGCATAGAAGATGCCTCCAAAAGGTGGATCAATTATTGTTGCTAGGGAGTTAAGATCCCTAAGAGAGTCTCAAGAAGCCATGGTAGCCAGGATGGAAGCACTAGAGAAAAGAGACAAGAGAGATAAGGGTCTTGTAGAGGAGAGCGACCCTGAAGATGAGGAAGAGGGTGAAGATGAGCACCCCCCAGGAGGATCCCAAGAGTAGATGGATCCTGAAGAAAGGAGGTTTCTACAAGTTCTTAAGGCTGTGAAAGGATAGACATAAGATGTGAAGATGGAGATACCTATGCATGGTGGTAAAATGGATGTTGAAGAAGTGATTGAATGGATAGATCCCTTAGACAACTATTTTGAGTTCAAGGAGGTGGCTAAAGACAAGAAGGCCAAGTTTTCCAAAACAAAATTGAAGGGACCAACATTAACATGGTGGAATTACACCCGAGGAGAGAAAAAGGAAGGGTAAGCCCAAGATCAATTCATGGGATAGGATGGTGGTGAAGGTAAAGGGTCGATTCTTACCTACAGACTATGAGATTCAAGTTTTTAGGAGATTGCAGAATTTAGAAAATAAATAAATGGATGTGGCAGCATATACTAAGGAGTTCCATAAGCTGACCATAAGGTCTGGGCATATTGAGAATGAAAAGGAGAAAGTAGCTAGATATTTGAATGGTTTGAGATCCTCCATTCAAGATGAGATAAGCCTCACCACTCCTAGGACAATAGAGGAGTGATTTCAAATGGCCACTAAGGATGAGGAGAAGATAAAGAGGAGGCAAGAAAAATAATCAAGGGGCAGAGGAAAAAGTTTTAGGGGTAGAGGAACCTCTAGTGGAAGAGGATCACAAAGAAGTCAAGGTGAACAAAGTGCAAATCAAGAGTCAAGTGGTGAATCAAGGGGAAGTTTTAGAGGAAGAAGGCCAAATGGTAGAGGAAGGTTCAATGGATAAGGAAGGGGGTCTAATACCTTCTCTGGAAGGTGTTATAATTGCAACCAATTCAGACATCTTGCTTGGAAGTGCCCGGATAAACCAAGTGCAAGTTATCATAGTGGAGAGAGGAGGACTTAGCTAGTTCAAGAGGAGGATGAAGAAAGCATGAATTCACCTTCCCTTCATGCTGCACCAGAGGTAGGAGAGTCCCTAATGATCAGGAGAACACTAATCAAGGTGCCAACCATCAAGTAACCGCCTCAAAGAAAAGCTTTGTTCTAGACAACATGCAAATCTCAGGGAAAGGTATGCAAAGTTATAGTTGATTTTGGTTCAACAAATAACATAGTGTCATTAGAGATGGTAGAAAAACTTAAAATGAAAAGGATCCCTCAACCAACACCCTATAAAATCTCATGGGTCAATAAGGGGAAGCAAGTGCTTGTAAATGAGTAGGTTTGGGTGGAGTTTAACAAGGTCCTTACAAAGATAAAATCCTTTGTGATATTGTTCCAATGTATGTGTGCCACTTACTTCTTGGAAGGCCTTGGAAATTTGACCAAAAGGCCAAGTATGATGGGCATAAGAATGTGTATGTAATTGAGAAGGATGGAGTGTCATACACTCTTTCACCTCTACAAGAAGATGAAGGTGTTGTTCATCAGGGACCTAGTGTGATGGTAGTTAAGGATGAGTTTTTGAAAGGTCTAGAGGAGGAAGATATTGGTTATGCCATTGTTGGGAAGCCTATCTCTAATGCTGTAGTAGATAAAGAAGAGACACCAGAGGAGGTGCATGCCTTGTTAGACAAGTATGAAGACATAGGGGTGAAGGAATTACCAAGCTCACTGCTTCCTATCAAAGATGTGAGTCATCATATTGACCTCATACTGGGTGCAAGTATTCCAAACAAGGAAGCATACAAGATGACACCTCAACAAAATGAGGAGATGAAAAAAAAGATTCATGATTTGTTGGACAAGGGGATGATAAGGGAGAGCTTAAGCCCTTGTGTTGTGCCTACTGTATTGGCACCTAAAAAGGATGGTGATTGGAGGATTTGTACAGACTCAAGAGCAATAAATAAGATTACTATCAGGTATAGATTTCCTATACCCCAGATGGACGACTTAATGGATAGTTTGGATGGTGCAAGGTACTTTTCAAAGATTGATCTAAAAAGTGGATATCATCATATCAGAATAAGGGAAGGATATGAGTGGAAGACCGCCTTTAAGACTAATGAAGGCTTATATGAATGGCTAGTGATTCCATTTGGACTATCAAACACCCCAAGTACATTCATGAGGCTGATGAATGAGGTATTGAAGCATTTCATTGGAAAATTTGTGGTGGTATACTTGGATGACATCCTTGTATATAGCAAAAAAGAAGAAGATAATTTGGAGCATCTTGATAAGGTCTTGAATAGGTTCAATGAGGATAAGTTAATGATCAATCTCAAGAAGTGTGAGTTTATGAAGAGGGAACTTTTCTACCTTGGATTTGTGATTTGATAGGGGACATTGAGGATGGATCCCACAAAGGGAGAAGCCATACTTAGTTTTCCAACACCTACATCAGTTGGAGAGGTCAGGAGCTTCCATGGGTTAGCTAGTTTCTATAGAAAGTTCATCAAGAACTTTAGTCACATATGTGCACCAATGATTGACACCATTAAGGGTGAGAAGAAGAACAAGTTTCATTGGATTGCAGAGGCACATACAAGTTTTGAATACTTGAAGTCAAGAGTGGCACAAATTCCTATTCTCACACTCCCTGATTTTGGAAAAGTATTCACTGTGGAATGTGATGCAAGTGGGTTTGCTATAGGTGCAGTTTTGAGCCAAGATGGGAAACCGATTGCCTTTTCTAGTGAGAAACTAAAAGATGCTAAGAGGAAGTATTCCACATATGATCTTGAACTTTATTCCATGGTACAGTCTCTCAACAAATGGAGACATTATCTCTTACCAAAGGAGTTTGTTGTGTTTACAGATAACCGTGCATTAAGCTTCTTGAATACCCAAGACAAGTTGAATCATAGGCACATGAAGTGGATGGAATATTTGTAGGCATATACATTTACAATCAAGCATAAGAAAGGACAAGAAAAAAAGGTTGATTATTCCTTGAGTAGAAGGTCTATGATGGTGCAAGAGATACAACTCCAAAGCATGGGGATAGATTCACTAAAAGGTATGTATGAGCATGATGATGACTTTAAAGATGCATATGTTGTTTGTAGTTAGTTTCAAGATAATTTTTCATAGTGAGTATTCAGATTTTTTGTTGCAAAACGGTTTGTTATTCAAAGGGGCTCAGTTGTGTGTGCCTAAGTGTTCCATGAGGGAAAATTTAATAAGAGAGAAGCATTGTGGTAGTTTGAGTGGGCACTTTGGGTTTGACAAAACTTTGGAGCAGGTTAAGAGGTTTTATCATTGGCCAAGGATGCATGTTGATGTTAAGAAGTTTGTAGAAGGTTGTGGGATATGTCAAAGAGCCAAAGGATCAAGCTCTAATGCAGGTTTATACCAACCTTTACCTGTTCCTAACCATCCATGGGATTCAATAAGCATGGACTTTGTTTTGGGTCTACCTAAGACACAAAGAGGGTATGACGATGTTTATGTTTATGTTGTTGTAGATAGATTCAACAAGATGGCCCAATGGCCCATTTCATTGATTGTAGGAGTACAAATGATGCATCTCACATAGCTAGTTTTTTCTTCAAGGAGATTGTAAGGATTCATGGATTGCCTTTGAGCATTGTGTCTGATAGAGACTCTAAATTCATAGGCCACTTTTGGAGGACCTTGTGGAAAAATTTAGGAACCAATCTGCAATTCAGTTCAGCCTACCATCCACAAATGGATGGCCAAACTGAGGTTGTAAATAGGTCTCTTGGATACTTGTTAAGGTGTCTAACTAAGGAGCATGGATAGTCATGGGATCTCTTACTTCCTTAAGCAGAATATGCATACAATGGTTCCATCAATAGAAGCATTGGAAGGAGTCCTTTTGAGGTAGTCTATGGGATGAGTCCAAGAGGTATACATGAAATCAGAGATCTGAGAGACATGGAGAAAAGGAGTGCAATAGGGGAGGAGTTTTCTATATCCATGAAGGACATTCATGAGAAGGTGAAAGATAATTTGAAGAAGAGTGTAGAGAAGTATAAAAAGAATGCAGATTTGAAAAGGAAGGATGTTTAGTTTAAGGTTGGGGACTTGGTGCTTGCACATCTCATAAAAGAGAGGCTTCCTAAGGGAAAATACACCAAGCTGATGATGATAATATTGGTCCTTGCAGGATAGTGCACAAATTTGGAAAAAATGCTTATGAGATAGAACTCCCTCCTGGAGTTGCTATCTCACCTATATTTAATGTTGCTGATCTTTATCCTTTTAAGGGTATTGTGGATGCAGGTGATGTTGCAAGTGCTATAGGAGTTGAAGATGATGAGTGGGTCAAAGACCTACCACCCAACCAACCAATGAAGCTAGAAAGCATACTGGATACAAGGGAGATCAAGAGGACTAGAAATAAGGTGTACAATGAATATTTGGTCAAGTGGCTTGGCCTACCAATTGAAGATGCTCAATGGATGATAGAGGAAGATATAAAGTAGCATGGATTTTTAGTTCAAGAACTCATTTTATTAGGAGAATGAAATCTTTTCCACCTCGATTGAATGGTGCAGGAGCACCTTTAGCAATTTTGGTTTGATTGTGCATTGAGGAGTCTAGTTTTAGTTTGTGTCATTTCATGGTGTAAATAAGGTCTAAGAGAAAAAAATTGATGTAATAAAGTGTCATATAGGGTCTTAGTGGTGTTATGTTAAAAGTTTCCAATAATGTTGCAAAAAGTGTAAAAGGTTGCATTAGCAAATTTTGTCATTTTGAAGGGTAGTTGAAGTTGAACAGTCACCCCATTCAAAATTCAGTTGGGGACCATTGGTTTTTGTTGAGAAAATGTTTAAAATTCCTCAAGCATATTTAAGGAAAGGTTGTTGATGAAGTTTTGGTAGAATAATACATTGTTGCTTTGTTTGGTGTGATGTTCTTGAGTTTTCTTGCATTTCCAGATTTTGTATGGCCCCGTATAGCAATATAATGATGTAAAATCCATGTAATGAGTTGTGGATCCGTGTTAGCTTTCATTTGAATCATGTTTGATCATTTTTAATTTAGTTTTAAGGGAGAAAAAAACAATTTTTCTGAAGGTTGCTCTGTTAACTAGGGTTTCTAGGGTTTGGCAAGAATACCATGACAAAATAGGCCATTCCACCGTAGGAAAATTCTATAGTTTGGTGGAATGGAAATTTTAGGACTTTTCTTTCATATTTTCATAGTTGTAGAGTAGGGTGATGGTGTTAGGAGTGTTTTAGCACGTGCCCTAGTCTATCAACTCCATGTGTTAGGCTTAGGTTTGATAGATATTGCTTAGGACAACAAATTTTAGAAGAGTTCTGATGAAAAAAAACATGGAATCAAGCCCTATGTGATTGGTAGAACATGTTGGTGAAGAGTTTTAGAGTTTGTAAGGTGAATGGTAAGTACTTTGAAAAAGAGGCCTAATTTGGCCTAATTCCAGTGCTGCAAGACAATTTTGAGTGAAATTTTTCAAAATAACTTGTGGATTTAGTTTGATATATTGAAGGACAGGTTAATGGGTGCCTGAAAGTGTATAGGTTGAGTCCCTTGGTGACCTTGTCTAAAAGATATAAAGATAAAAGTGAGTTTTGATGCCTACAAGCGAGTAGGTTAGTTTGTGAAGAGATCAACCCTTGAAGGGTAATTCAAACTTGGAGACCAGTTGAATTGGTTTTATTTAAGCCTAAATCACCTTGCTCTACATCAGAATAATCCTTGAGGAGGATTGGCTATCAATCCTATGGGAGGGAAATGATACCTTGCACTTTCTTTTGTAAATAATGATACTTGTTATCAGATGGGCCGATAATGGAAGGGGCATAAACAAGTGATTATAAGAACATTACCTATGTATGTATACTATTATTATTTTTGAAGCCAACCTCGTTTGATAGGAATGATGGAATCGTTTTAGATGTAGACTCACCATGCCCTTGTCTAGTTTGATCTAAAGGATCGACGAGTTGATTCTTAAGTATATTACAAACATAAGTCTGCATGTTGATTATTCAAATATGTATGGTGTAAAAAATAGTAAGCCTATATGGAAATTTCCAATTATGATATTGTTTATTAGGGAAGAATTGTATCATGTACATATAAGGGGTATCCGCTTCTAGAGTGACCAGAGAATGCTTTTCTTATAACCATGGAAGCAAGAGTTCTGTCAAGAAACCTGAAGTCATATGAGTATTTGTATTATATGTTTGCTTAGACTTTACATATGATCTAGTTTCTTTCATTTCTTATTTAGTTGCCGATGAATTTCCAACATTGATTTGTTTCAAAATGATGAGTAATGGGAATTATGTTCTTCATGAATGAAGCTGGGTTAGCCTAATTTGTTGGTGAAATTTTAATGGCATTTTATTTTATTTGCAAACAAAGAATGTTCTATCATAAATGACATAGACTTGTCATAAATCTAAAATTTTATCCCAAGACAACAATATTAATAGTTGTTAGTGAATACTTTGTTGGAAAATGACATTTTTTGTCATTAAATGTAATTGTTTAGTCTAAAATAGTTTTGTATTGATGTAAACAGTGAATTTTTTGTTGCAAATGAAACTGATTTGTTGTAAAGTTATCTTTGTAGCTGAAAACAATCTTGTTCATTAAATTGTTTAGTTGGAACAACATTGAATAGTTGTCAACAGTGAACATTCTTTAAGAAACAACTTGTCTTATAACTATTTAGTAGGAAACAATATTGGTTTTGTTTAAATGATGAATGTTCATATGTAAACAATAATTTTAGAGTATCAAAGTTTTGTGAGAATGCAAAAGAAATAACAGTATGTGTGAAACTGTTAATATAGACTTGTTCTAATTCTTTATTTATTTGACAATAGAAACATCAAATGGAATATTATTTAATGATTACAATATGATTTAATGATTTATTTCAGAATGTATGCACAAATCTAAAACTTAAGTAGGCACATATATGTGTATGCACGTAGAATTCATCTATGTACATACACATACTTGTGACATACATTCTTTTGTTCTTAGTTCATTTTAAAATGGATAATGCTTATGATGAAAAGTATATAAGAGTCATAAGAATGATATGAATGATTGTTTAATTACTCTATTGAATCAAAAATCTGATTTTTTCTTAGAGAGTAAATTAGTAATCTGATTCTTCTTTTCAAAGACATATGGGAAAGAATATTCTAATACTTGAATGAAATAGTGATACCTAAGTAGACTAGAGCACCTCAAGATAGATGCTACTAGAGGGTAGATTGTTGTTATGAGATGTTGTATTGTAGAAAGTTACCTTCCGGGACAGGTGCCGAAATGGAGTTCTGAGAGTATAGGTTTTCTTTACTAGAACCTATTGTTTGCAGTTGTTGCAACACATTTAATATGCTTGGACAATCAATATAGTTCATTATGTATGTATGAAATATGTGATATCATTCTCTACCATTCCTAGCATAGATCTTGCATTTTCTTTTCTAACTTGTAGAGAGAAATTGCATGTTGATGTATGGGCACGCACCAGATTCCACTTTGTAGATTATTCTCTTGCTAAACTTTTCGTGCAAGGTTGGGCATTCTTCAAGCCGAAATAATTTTGGGGAAGCATAAGCTTCATGGTTGGGTGGTAAAGCACTTCAACCATGTTCTCATCCACTAGTGGAGGCGAGCGTCAAAGAAGAACCTTAGTTTTTCACAAGACTATTATAGTCTAAGATGTAACTTGATGTAATACATTCATGTATTAGATGTAAAGTGTACAATGTAATGAATTTGAGGGCATAGGAGCCAAGTCAAACCTGATATTGTAATTTGACTTTTGAAGTGAATATATGAATCATTGACTCATTTTAAATGGACATGTGTAGCTATGATTGACTTTAGCCACTAGTTATGTCTTTTCAATTTGGGATATATTCACGTGTCATTTACAATAATGATAATTTAGTAATAATTTAGGATGGGTTATTACAATACACCAACCAAACAAACACAAAAATACCAAACACAAACATACCAAACATGAACATACCAAAACACAAATGTATCAAATCCAAACATGTCAAATATAAATGTGATGAACTATGGGAGTAATCCCTTAACCACAACATACTCACAAAAGATGTATGTTCATCACAACCCCTTCAACAATTACCTCAACAAAATCATCAATAAAATCAACAAAACAAACATCATCCCACAACATCAACAAAATATCATTTCATAACATCAAACCACCTCACAACATCCTCAAAATATTCAATACACCACTTTACAACAACTAAAAGCATAACAAAAACTTCAAGCACAACAAAAAATTCAAGCATAATGACAACAATGTTGGCCCAACAACAATTTCTTGCACATCAAAACTTTCAACAAAATCCTCAACATTCATCATACATCCATTTTAAACAACCAAACCCTTCACAACAAAGCATTGTCCCTCAAAGTCAATATGGATCTCACAACACATCTCCCCAACATCAAGGCAATTATAAAATGGGTCCCTTACCTCAAAGAAATCTCCAATATCAAATAGGTTCATATGGCATGAATGTTCCTCCATATCAAGATCAAAATCTGCACACTTACAATTTGTTAGCAAATGTTCCAATAATAGATATATCCTCACACATTCAAATGTTAACACCAAAAATTTAGGATATGCAAATGGGAAAGACAAAAAAATCATACATAGTTCAAGACTTATGTCCATACCCATTTGACAAAAAAATCACAATGTTACCCTTTCCCCCACACTTTGAAATGCCAAAATTTGATAAATGCAAAAGACACGGTAACCTTGAAAAGCACATAAGATAATTCTACATAGCTTGCATGGAAGTTTCCTATAATGATTCATATCTAATGCAATTTTTTTCACGTAGTTTTGGTGGGAAAGCTATAGAATAGTTTTTAAATTTACTCCCTTAGGGGAGTCCATTGAAATGATCTTGAAGAAATTGATCCAATCAAAGCACATTGAAATTCTTGAATATCAAAATTATCCTGAACTTGAAATAAAACCCTCATGGTATAATGACAAGGACTTTTTCCAATACCATAGAACAAAAGGTCATAAGACACAAAACTATGTTGAGCTAAAAAATATTATCCAAGAACTTATTGATCAAGAAGAAGTAAATTTTTATCAACAAATAGGAAACTTTGGAAACAAGGATCGAGGAATCTATAAAAATCCAATGCCTGATCATGGAAAAGCTAAAGATATGGTAAATTATAATAATGTGAACCATACCTATGATAACGTTGTAGGACATATCACTACCAAGTTCATTCTTCACAAGATGAGGAAGTGGACATGTATCAAGATACTTTCCTAATGCATGATCAAGATCAATCAATAGTGTCTAGCAATGTTCTACATCAAAATTATGGAATTAAATATGTCTTGGATTGCAACATAACTCCCTCACTGGACTTCATGATTGGACATATTGAAGAAGTTCTACTACAAAACGAAGCCACTATCATATCATCCAAATCCATTAAGACCATTTAAGAAGCTTCGATCAATACTTTATCATCAACTCAAGGTCCATGCCAAGAATATAATCTTGAGTATAATTAAAGTTTCGCTAAAACAATTCAAAATCAAGATCACATATCCCCAAAATACTATCATGACGTAAATAGTATTTTCCAATCTATTAACTACAACTCCTCTGACATAAGTCAAGATGAAGAGTTCACTTCACCAAAATACTATCATGATCCAATGATTATCTTCCAATCCATACAATATTTTCCAAAACGATGATCATGTTCATACACCAAACACCCCTACATCTACCCATGAGATGCTTACTTCCTATAGACACATAGATGATCTTCCCTCAAAATAAGAGTCTCCTACTCTTGACATCCTTATAAATGATCAAGCAACAATAGAGTTCACAAAAATTCATGGGGGAATTCTAGACACGAATCATGAAGAAGATTCCTACATTGACTATGAATCAAAAACAACTATTGAAGAACAATCAAGATCTCATATTTCTACTACTACATTTGAGGATTCTCAAAAAACCATAGAAGAATTTGTATCATATTTCTAAGACAAATCATATTCAGTAGCAGTTTGTCAGTGGATGCATTATTGGGCAAAGGCTTAGGCCTACATAAAAATGATATCTTAGAATTAATACAAATGGTTGACAATCAAGAGCATCAAGGTATCAATTATTTAGAGATAAAATAATATAAGAATATCAACAATACCTCCATAATATTGAGGGAAACTTTACCTAATCCAAACATTAACATGGGAGGCATGAATTTTCCTTATGATAAAACTGCTACCAACACTTCAACCATACATATTACGAATCATCATTCTCACGTCTTTCTACCCACTAATGGGAACCAATTATAAGAAAATATATATCAAAGAAAAGAGCATGTTATTGCAGCAATAAAATTGAAAAATCAAAATATACAAATAAAATTCAAATAGATGCCAAAGCAAAATAAAGAAAACAATCCCTATCAAACTCCATTAGTCAAAGAAACTATGGGGAAAAATAAAAAAGAGAATTAAATCTATCAAAGATGTCCACCAATGCGAAAGAAGGCTTCAAGAGTGACATACAAAGTATATGAGAAGTTGGTCCTAATTACACCCAGAATTTCATATCCACCTTTCATTTCTCATCATCCCAAGTTTGGAGAATCAAATATCCATTATCTAAACTATCAACCAAACCATCTACATCTCATATCTCTCATTACATTCTACCATCCACCTCGAAATCAATGATATCCATATCTCGTATTGACCTTGTCTTGGCAACAACCCTTTATTATAAGGACTCTAAGGGCACTCTATCATGAAGTATGCATCTAGGCGAGGTTAACATTGGTATTGACAAGAACATTCAGGGATTACATTCAAGCACCCATGTATTGGAAAAACAACTTCTATAGGAAAATTGGAACATCATGACAATAGTACCATCTACACTAGTACCACCAAGTGGTTCGGCATGATCTAAGCATTCAAAAAATTAAAAAAATAAAATAAAAAAATTTCAAGAAAAATAGTAAAGAGAAAAATCATCCTCTAGTGAAAACCACTTTGGTGGAACTTTGGGCAAGTACCATGATAAAAAACTAGAAGAGAGAATCTACATGAAAAATTCTAGGTGGAATCATCTCATCCCTTCCATAATAAATTCATCATTCCATCCATCATTACATCCATCATAATAAATCAACCATTCATCTATCCGATCTATTTTCATCCAAATCTACAAAGTATCTTGATCTTGACAAAGGTTTGGGGTACACTTCAAAATTTTTGATAGCACAATATTGACATGGTCTTTGATGTTTATCCTATTCTATCCCATGCAGTCCCATAGCCTATATCTAGCACTATCCTGATGATCAAGCTTTAGTCCATCATCATGATCTATACATCCATTCATGGAATTCCAAACATTACTAGACACTGGGGGTAGGTACTTGCATCTTGCTTTTGAATAAATTTTTATGCATGTCCTATATCCCACAATGTGATATCGACATAGTGATCTATGTATCATCCAAAAAATCCATAAATATTTATAAAATATAACATCAAAATACAAAAACATTCAAAAAAGTTCAAAACTCCAAAAACAATTAAACCATCAAAATCCAAAAATCATAATTAGCCATTAGGTGCTAATCCAAGTCCAAATAATCGAACTACGAAGCCTCTGCATAGTTATGTAGGAAATTCCATCTCCAATGACCCCTTGAGGAATAGGTTTTTCCCTTAGGTCTTGTTCTCTTGGTCAAACATTTGAAAACTCAAAAACATTCAAATATTTGAAAACACCATAAACAACCTCAAATATCCTCATGAACTCAAAAACATCCAAAAACTTCAAAATACTAAAAATAAATAAAAAAACTTTAAAATACCAAAAACAAACTCAAAACATTTCAAAAAGTCAAAAACATTAAAATAAATGTATGAATATTAAATATTACATCTAAGATTTGATAGATTGATATGTCATTGAAGTTAAATATGTGTCATCATCTTCACTTAACATAGACAAACATTTTCTAGAACCCCTTTGTGAAGTATGATTAGGGTAGGCCTCTATCAAAGAAAAATCAAGATAGGATAACTACACATATACTATTTACTCCCATTAATTCTATCATGACTATGATTCTCACATTGAGAAATCCACATCACACATAAACTCAATCATAATAAAAAACCCTTGTTGTGCCTTGAAAACTCATTGAGGAATGATCACCATCACAATACTCTCTCCACATACTCCCATAAAAAATATGATCTTATTGAATATCTCAAGAAGACTCAAGAAAATATTTCCATCTTGGATCTTCTCAAATCATCATGCATTCACCAAGACATATCGGATAAAGTCTTGAAATATTTGAGGGTTCTAAATGACATTGACCCTTCTTGTATCACCTTAATTTTGATTACTGTATCACCTTTTTTCTTGAAGATATATATTAATTTTGACCTCTTCCACAATCATTCACTTCATATCTAAGCCTTTGTTTCTAAGTATAAAATCAAATGAGTATTTATAGATAACAACTTTAAAATAAGCCTTTTCACCTTACAACTTGTTGAATTCTTGGGATACATAGAAGAGGATTTGGAACCACAAAGAATCATAATCAAAGCCTATGATTATATAGATTAGGATATCATAGGAACCATTAGTATTCCCCTCTAGGTTGGACTATTTAATTATAACACTCTCTTTGATGTCATCAATCTTGAACTTCCATATAATATCATCCTTGGTCACTCATGGATACATGCCATGTAGGCCATTCCATCCACATTCCATAAATTTCTAAAATTATTTCACAAAAACATCGAATTCACCTTCCTAATAGATCAAAATCCCCTCCAATACTACAAAATGTTGGAGTTTCAATGTCAAAAATAAAACTATTACCCCATCATTGAATTTATAAAACCACTATCTCAGTCAAATTCCTCTTATTAATCCTAATGATATGTCATCCATATAATCCAAACCACCTCCTTCTACTAAGTTTAAGATTATTGATAAAGGGTGTTGTTAGTAAGAAATCTAGGGAAACACAAACCAAAGTTCTGAGCCCTAATTAATTTTTTATTGTTATGGTTTATACCTTGAACTCAGTCATATAAAGGTAAACACCAATTGATTCAAACATAGGATTAAATAATTAGATATTTGCATAATGACAAACAACATTATATAGATAGAATTATGGTATCTATTATATTAATTAGATCAAAGTTGGTGCAATGTTATATCTTCTCCTATACTTTTGTTTATCTCTTATCTAATATATATACATATGTTCTTCCATATACAACTTTTGCATATCCTTACATTTATCTCTTATCTCTTCATACCTATATATATTTCTCCTTAATTTTTCATTCATATCCTTCCCTATACATGTATCTACAGGATGGGACATGAACCATCTATGCTACCCTTAGTCTAGATGGTATCATTACAATATTAGGCTCTGCAAGTGCTTTATGGCAAGATTTGATATGTTTTGCTTGATGGTATCTTTACTGTCATTGTTTCCAGCTAACATCATCCCCCATTTCAAAATGTTGACTTGTCCTCAAGTCAATGCTACTGTGTGGGAAGGATATCCTTGTAGATATCTTTTAAGCTGGAAAAAGTGGTATCCCATTGGGCCTTAGCCAAATGTAATTCCTGTGTCTACACTTTGATCTGTAATAAGAATTTCTCTACCTTTGGAAGTGTTTGTGGAATCTACATCTTTTGGGTCAATGTTTGGGCTTCCTAGAGGACTCTAGTGATATGAGCTAGCCTCAAACTGACTACCTCCCAGAGTTGGTGGAATATTTTTTGGACCTGATTTCTTTGATCCTATAGTTGTTGAAATTGTGCATGTAATGCCTCTATCTACACCTTAGATTTCCCATCTATGTCCTGCAATACATCATAAATTGTGGCACTTTAGAGAATTTGTACTTCCATTTGATCCATTTGGGCCTTAGTTGTTGCTATCACTATTGTCCATTGTAAGTAGAACTAATACAAGGAATTCAGACCCCCTTCAGTGTTCTTTAGGTTATGAAACTATGATTCCAAAGAAGAGTGTGTGATAACACACTTCTTTATTTCCTCATCTATCCTTTCTTTCTAATTTTTTTTCTAGATTTATTATCTTAATGTTTTCTTCTATAGTTGGTTGTCCTTGATTACTCCTACCCAAATTATGAGTTTTGTTTCCAAGGGATGGGATGAGTCTCTTTGGATGTTAGAAATTTACCTTGTATCTCCTTTACTAGCTCCTCTAATTGGCTAGAGCTCTCCCCATGATGTTTCAAAATTTCTTCCTATTGCAAGTATGAGCAGTTGGTCTTTTCATTGATGTCAACAAGCTTGTGTTGTCATTGATGTCAACTGTAGGTGTTGAGAGAGATTGGTGTTGAAGATGAACAATTAGTGTTGTCTATGTGTTGATTTGTTGCTTTTTGTTGTCATCAGTTAAGCTACTGGTGTTAAAATTTAGTGTTGCTTTGATAAGCTTCTATCTATGTTTTTGGAAGTGCTGAAGGTGATGAAGATATTTATTTGGTGCTTGGTTTCCAATTTCTTTTGAGAAAATTTGATAAAAAGAGGAAATAGTGTGTTGTAGTGTTGTTTTGGGTTACAGAGAGATGTTTTGATTTTTCTCTACATTTCTTCTAGGTTGAAGATATGCCTATGTGGTTTAGATATGTTGATCAGAGGTGTTCAAATATTGTATATCTATAATTTGGGCTTTTGGATCTATGTGCAGAGAAAGATATGTTTACCAGTGTGTGAACTGCATTTTCAGTGTTGTTTGTAGTGGTGTCTAGAAGAAATGTATTTTCTCCGCATTTCTCTACAAGTTGATGTTTGGTATTACAAATATAGGAAGTTGTTCATATTGCTTATATCTTTCATAATTCAAGAGTGTTCATGATTTAGTGCAGTACAAAGTAAGGTTCATATGTCAGTATGCATGGAAGGTAAATTGGGTGTTTAGGATGAATGTGTCTTACTCATGCAAGTTGGTGTGAAGAATTTTTTGAATCTTAGATGGTTCATGGATTGTTCTAGACTATCTAGAAGCATGTTATGTGGTTAACAAGTCACCTTTGGGTTAGAGGAAGTGTGTACTTAATTTATTAATGGTGTTTACATGGGTAACAACTGACCTCGGTGTTTACACTACATGCAAAGGCATTTAAGTATTAATGAAGCTATAGCGTGGCATGCAAGAGTTAATTTTCATTTGAGATATATAATATTTTGGTCCACTTTCATTCTTATCCACCGCAGGAATGTTTAATGGCAACCTATTTTTGAATTTGTAAGTGCAAGGCATGTGTGGCTGACTTGAAGATGTTTTTCAAGTAGTGGACAGTATAAGTATAAGTTAAATTGTTGAAGGAGGACAAGATGAAAAATATATGTGTGTGATGTGAGTTCAATGTGAAGTGCAGAGTTGTAGAGTGCAAAATTGAGTAGAGTAGTGCAAAATTTCAAGTGTTAGTTTAGTGGATGCAGTGAGCAGAAGGTGGCTACAATTCTTCAATCAAACCACGAAGGAGTTGAAGTCATTGTGGTGGATTCCTTGTTGCATTAGGATGCTTTTCTCTATGTAACATTCCTTCTCTATCTTCTTTTCTATTCTGGCAGTGACCTTTCTTCTTTCGACAGTGAGCCCTATCGACAATGAGCCCTATTGTATTCGGTGTTGATATTCCTTATATTGTGAGATAATCCTCACCTTAGTTTTTCTCTCCTTGGGTTTTCCACGTAAATTTGGTGTTGAGTTGTTTAAGTTTAAGTTATTTTCTTTTCATGTTAATTCATCATAACAGACTTAAGGTTTTAATGAATGAATGTGGATATGAATGCTAATAAGGGATTTGAAGGTTTAGGTTACAATTGATTCACCCATCTCAGTTTTCTTGTACATTTCAACACTTCTCTTGCATTTTGGTCTAGACCTAGTTGAAATTTGTGCAAGGGTGAGATTATTCCAATGTCTAATTATGAGCCTACTAGAGGGACTTGGACTAGATGCAGAGAGGCCACCAGTTGGATCTACTTCTGTTTAGCCAAGAAGTCCTTGATGGACTATATGGAGGATGTGGTGGAAGAAGATGGCATCTCAGACTGTTGAGGGTCAGAGGACTTCTCCTGTTCTGAAGTAGTCATGTGATCTTTTGTTGCTTCCTCTTGCAACTTTTGATATGCTTTCTCTATGGTCTCTTTTATATCCTTTTGTGCCACCTGAGTAATTTTTGGTTTTTCCATCATTAGCTTATCCAATCTTTATTTAGACAAGAGCTCCTTAGTTTAAATCTCCACTATATTTTGCTTTTGTAGAGGGGTTACTCTAGTGGCCACTTCTCCAATGGTTAGGTCTTTCAACTGCTCCTCTTCTTTGGTTGCTTTCTCCCTTCTCTTTTTTAATGTGATAGTCAATGAGTTCAGAAAGATATCAATCAAATCTTCTAAAGTTATATTTGATGCTATCATGTATTTGATGATTTCCCTTTCCATGGTTTGTTGGTTTGGGCTTTCCATGCCTGGGGAATTTTGTAATGGCATGTCCATTACCTCCTCCTAGAATAGACTACTATATATTTGATCCTCATCCACTAGTGGGGAGACCTTGGGGATGTTTGTAGTCTCTAGAATGGATATGTCATCCAGGATTTTCTATTCCACTACTTATGGAGAGATGTCTCTTTGTGCCTTTTCCTTTCTCCTCTTCATCTTTTTCTCTAAACTCATTTGTAGGAGGGATTATGTAGCTTCCTTTTTTGATGGTTCCTTCCTAGGAGGAGTTCTTGTAAGCCTTCATTTCCTTGGCCTAATAGTCTCACCTTGGGAAGGTCTTTCTAGTGGGTTTCCAATGTAGAGTCTTCCAGACCTTTGGGGAGTGCTTTTCTCCTCTGGTTTTTGCTTGGGTAGGCTCCATTCCTCATGTAGCTTCTCTTTATTCTTGTCGAAATGTTCCTTTCCCTTTTCCTTGGCTAGATTATCCATGTACTCATAGTAAGTTGCGAACTTCTCAACTTGTGTATCTTTTGGGAAACTTAGGAGTGTAGATGCATAGTTGTGGATCTTAATATCAAATGCTTTATATGGAAGCTAGGGTATCCATAAATTTTTAGGCTCAATGGATTCCATAAAGGTGTATTATTTATCCACTAGAAGAACATATCCTTGATATATTGTTAAACCACCTCATAGGAGATGCATTCCCTATCCTGGAGCTTTTTTTGGAGGGACTTGGAAATTTCCAATAGGTTGCAGTAAAGGAGGTGGCATATTGGAAATGTTTAACATGGTCTTGTATTTAGGATGCTATTGGTCGGGTTGGATCCCATATTTTCCCTACAAACCTTGGTAATTACTTCATGAAATAAAAGGTCAAGCATATTAAGAGAGTCCCATATTTGAATTGATAGTGGGACAACTTGGTGTGTTGTATATTTTCCTTGAGTTCCTATCATAGAAGCTCATAGAGATCTATGTCTTTTCCCGCTATGACCATTTGATGCTTTGTTTGGATGGTAGTTGTGGTGGACGAATCTTCTTGGTTGGTGTAGTAAAATTTGTAAGCTATACCCATGGTGGAATATTTGAGTGTAGGGTTATTGATTTTGGTAATATCTAGGCTCCAACCATCAAAAGTTGCTCTGGTTAGCTAAGTGACCTTTGTTTTTTAATGGCCTTCCTCAATGGGATTTCCCCTTGAGCTCATAGGCCTGTTATTATTTGAATGACATCTTTTGTAATCTGGTATGGTTGGTCTAGGTAAAGGTACTCATCATGAAATCTTCTTAGGACTATTTAGACCCAATCTTCTTTTCTGCTGAAATCTAGGAATTATCACCACATGTCTAGTCATTTCTCTATGATGTTATTGTATTGTAGGAGATATTAATGTGTTCCCTATTGTAGGAGACTAATCCTTAAGACTAAATTTGATGTGATCAATCTCCATGATGGGTGTGTGGATGTATTTCCTAATGTCTTCTATGTATATAACCTCCACGAGAACCTTTGAGAATTCCCCTATTGGTTTTGTCTCCATTTCCTTGTAGGGGAATCATTTATATTTTGGCCTTGGCTTTTGGGAGACATCTACGAGAATAGGTACAACCATTGTAGTAGCTAATGTTTTGTAGTGGATTAGGGTTTAGTGTGGAGTGGTAGGATTGCAAGAGATTAACAAAATATAATGCTTAGTGAGTGGAAGTGAGGCAATGAAGGGGTTATTTATAATTTTTGTGTAAGGTGAGTATCATAAATGGTCTAGCCATTTTTCTATCTCCCCGCATTCTTTTTCCCATTATATTTTTTGACTCTATTTTTTGGTGAGTGTTTTCTTTTTTGTATTGGATGAAAGGGATATGATGCATTTATATATTAGCTTTATTTAAGTTATATTAATGTGATTATATAATACTTTTATTTGATCCCATGTTTTATGTGTTTAGGGTTAGGTCGAGGAAATTGATGTTCAAACTTAGGCCTACCCATTAGGTGTGAATACTTTGACATGACTATTATAATTGTAATTGTCTTGTCCTAATTGATCTTCCTATGTTGAATTATTTTGCTGACCTTATATTAGATAGCCTTGCTCTATTTTAGAGGTTATTAGTTCTTGGTGTCTTGAGTCTTTTGTTTTTTCCTACTGGGAAATGTCCGGAACTTGGTGGATTGGTGTTTGTATGGTTCTTTGAGGCATGCGTGATATGTTTCTTATATTTTTAATATTTTGTGGAGGTGTTGTAGGTTGTATGTGTACCATAAATTCTCTCTAGAATCCATATACCTTCCAGTAGGTTAGTTCCTATTCTCCTTGTATCCAAGCCTCTAAAAATATTCACTATTAGTACTATCACTATCACTTTCTAATTCAATTTCTCTAGAGCTATTGAGATATTCTTCTTCTGTAATGGGTAATATTGAGATAGAGTAGAGGTTTTTTGGATCATCATCTTCTTTGTATTGTACAATTTCCTCTACATATGTTCTATCTTCTCTTTCTCCTAAGGGAATGTGGACTATTATGTTCTCATCTGCCAAAGAGATTTCTTCCTTCCTAGAGTCTACTATACCATTGGAATTTACATACCATTTCAATCCAAACAATACTCTTGTAGACACTGAAAAATGTCCTGAAGGATATTATACATTCGAATCAGGTATACTAACATCATTTACTCTTGAACCCATCCTCTTTTCACTTAATTGATTAAAATAGCCTAGCTATTTAATTAATTACATCATTTTCGTCTATTAAACTAATTAATTTAAATCAGCTTAATTCACCCCCTTTCACGCTAACATTTCATCTCATTAAATTAAATAAATCAAACTATTTAATTTAATTATCTAAGTCTTCTTATTTAATTAAATACCCCTAAGTTATTTAATTAAATGTCATTTCACCCTTCCCCATTCATTAAATCATTTAATTTAATGAATATCACTTTAAATTCTTCTAAATCCCCTAATTGTATGATTAAATCTTGTTTAATTAACAATTATCTAATTAATCCAATTCCTCCCACTTGCAAGGGAATATTCCAAAAGAATATTCCTCTTTTGCACTATTTAATTTAGTTTTAATTAACTCAATAACCTTTTTCCTCACCCATGAGAATATTCCAAAGAATATTCTCTCTCCTCCAATCATTTGAAAAAGGGAATGTTCTCACTTGGCTTCTTGAGCAAGCTAAGCTTGAAACCTCTTGACCAAGTTAACTTTTGACCTCTTAAATAGGTCAAAAGTGTGTTTGTTTCGAAGGAATGAGAACCCTTGATTAAATATCATCTTGTATTCTCACCCATTGATGAGAATCCATGATCCATGCCTCCCATTTCCTCCATCCTTGACCGTTGATTATCTTTTTCAATCTCAACCCTCCATTTCTCATTTGCTTTCCTATAAATAGAACACTATTTGGAGACAAATCCATATTTCAATTTGCAAACTTATGTTTTTGAAATCACTCACACTCACACTCATAATTTACTCACATTTAGCATATTTTAGTTCTTTTTTAGTTGCATATTAGCTTTAAACTTCCATTAATGGCTTCCATGCATCCATTTATCTTGTTTATAAATTAGGGTTTGAATATTTTAGCTTGGAATCCACTTAGATTAGCTTAACTTTTGCATATTTAGATAATTTTTAGCATAACATCATGTTAATTTAGCTTGCATCATGTTTTCATCCACATATCACAACTGTTTCATTGATTCTCTTCAATAGAATCGATTGAAACAAGCTCACTGATCATGAGATTGGGAAAGGGTTGTTGTTCCACATCAACACGACGCCAATTCCAAAATGAGATAAGTTTTAGATGGGTTAGAGTAGACATTTAATTTATTTCGTAGTTTGTAGTGTTCAGTTTAAATAAATGCTTACTTTAACTTTCATTTGAATGATCTTATTCAAGATTGAGTATTAGTGGCTACATTATGCTTTGTTTCATCATGGGTCAAGCGTAATCAGCTCATACTAGTATCCTCGGTCAACATTCTGGTGCTAGAAGGAGGGAAAATTGATCAAACTTAATCAATTTCTAGTTCTAATTTTGTTCGTTTTAACTTTTGCAGGAAATAATGCCCAAAACAATTTCAGTGACACACTTTGCAGGGAATCACCATATAGCGACGCTATCATCATTTCAAACAGTGACACCTATTAAATGCACCGACGTTGATTAAATAAATGATGACACTAATACTTTATCAAGGTATTGAAGATTTACAAACGACGATGTTCGACCAAATAGCAATTCTATCACACTCTCTAGTTTACCTACAGAGCAACACCATTATTCACTAGAGTGGCACTATTATGTACTGTGACACCCAACTTTGGTAAGAAGTTTAACGATCATTTTTTAGCATGTGTTTTAATTTTTTTGATTCGTTAGAGTACTAACATGCCTCTAACATTATTTTTTTCTAGACTAACACGGTTTTGCAGGATTGGACAACATGAATTTAAAGTGAAGAAGCATTCTTGTCTTAAGATTTTATGATTGTAACAAGCGTTTGACACTTTGGCACAATTATAACCCAAATTTTTATGCTTTCTACTTTATGCTCTAGAACTTCACTAAATTTCATTTGGCTTTAAAACAAACGCTCAAGCGGGACTAAAATTGAACCCTCATCTCATCATTGTCTTTTGGGCTTTAAAATTGAATAAGGAAACTCAACATTTTGGTTGGTGCATAAAATGAATTCATCTTAGCTTTAGTCGGTAAAATGAATGACTTTCTACTTTGTTGTGACACACTTGTAGTACGTATCCAATCCCCTTGTACTTTGTGCGATCTTGGGTGAAGAGAAATACTTAAGTACACTTTTATGCTTTGTGTCACCCTTAAGAGAGGGCTTACTATGAGACACACCCCACAACGGGAAACTCATAGGAAAGTTCTTGCAAGCACGTTTACCGGTGGGCTATGTTAAAGGTTAGGAAATCATGAGAAAGTACCTTCTATCCTAGACTTTATAACATACTACACCTAGTACCATGCCTTTAGTGAAACGAGAATGGTAGTAAGAGCCTTAAGTGGCAAAGCGGGTGTGTGTACAGCTGGGTGTTCTGAATTTGTTACTAAGAGAAATTGTTTAAAAGTCAAAATCATTAATGCTTGTTGGTGTAAGAATGGTCATTCTGAAGCTACCCCACATTTGTACTATTCATTTTTGAAACAGAAAAATCCTTAGGATCTTAGGATCTTCAGGATTTTGAGATTTGGTGGTCCTGAGAAGTGTGTGCCATGGGGGGGAGCCAGTGTTGCGAAATCTCTAACTATTCGCAATGTCTTAGTGTTTGGAGAAATCTGAGTGGGGACTCAACAAGTATGGACATTTGAAACATAGGATTGTAAATGATTGTGAGTCAGTTTAATACATTGCTTTGTTACAAAAAGTTACAAAACAAACATTCACTATCTTCCTCAAAATTTCAAACACTTTGGCCTAAATATGGATACCTCTTGAATTAGCCTTGATATTATTGCTTGTCCTAAGGATTTCTATCCTTAGAGATTTCTAAATATCTTAAATTATATCTTTATCCAATTTTTCCAAAGACAACATAGGCAATTATGAATTCAACCTCATGATTTTCATGAAATGGACATTGTGAAAGTTATGATGTTTTTGACATAAACATTTAGTTTGAAAACATAATCAAGACAACTGTTTTTGGTAAAATCAATTCACTTAAGCAAGATAAACTTGACACAATTGAACCCCACGTGACTATTTGGAAACCAATTGCTCTCATTGAACAACTTGATCTTGAAGGTGTTATCATTCAACCAAAATTTGAACTCATTAATGGAGAACAAACTGATATCATTAGTAGTTTGAGAAGCTTCACTTTTGAAACAAAAGAAACACCTACCTAGTGGAGAAACGCCACAAACATCTTCGACAAAGAAGAGGAGCAAGCTGATATTGAGGCTAGAAGGCCCATATTACCACCACTCACGTGGCAATAAATATCCTCTTTTCTTCCATAGGCTTAGAATTTTCTAAATGATCTCACACAAAATTAGAATCCTCAAAAGAAGGTCTACAGGTTGTCATTTCAAACTTAGGCATCTTAGTTCAAAGGCAATAAAAAATTGCATTTCAGCACTCTACCTCAACAAAAAACAAGTTGTCAGTAAAATTTTATGAAAGCGCATTGAGGAAACATCCACACATGTACATGTTCTTTATAATTCAAAACCAAGGTCTTTTTCATGATAACCAACCTATCTAAAAAATTGGTCCTTTTCATGGTCTTGAACTCCTCTAAATGATCTATCACACAATCAAAATCTGTAAGGGAAGATCTAAATGTTGCCATTACCGACGTAGGTATCGTAATTCCAAGTTTGGTCGGAAGTGGGAATTAATACTATATCACAATCGTAACCTCTTGTTAAGAAACTATTATGCTCAATCTAGGAGGAACCAACCAGATTTACATACCCACATCTATCCTCTCATTTAGGTCAACATTAATCTTTAAGATTTGAAAACTTTAGAGGTCTAACATCATTCTCACTACCTTGGTCTTGGAAAATAAAGGTTCATTCTAAGTCAAAATTGGGTGAAACATTTCACCCACCCCTCCATCAAATTTCATCCTTCGCTTCACCAAAGTTTGCAAAAATTTTGAATACACCAACATTTTTTTACTTGAACATCAATCAACCCAAAATCATAACTTGGATATTTTGTATGTGAAATGAATTCTTTTCCATGCATTTGGTTAAGTTAGGTATCACCTTTGAACTATTTTATCTTGAAGTTCACAAGTCTACCCTAAATATTTCCAAGTTCATAAAACATCCTTTATCAAATATCAAACATCAAAATCTCAAGTCCAAAGTGTTGTCCCAAAACATTTACAAAAATCACTCTCCACATCACCCACCTTTTCATCCACCATTACCATCATTGCTCCAAGAAGACTTAAAGCGTCCCTTTTACCTAGATTTGAGTCAACTCGAGAGTTCAAACATTACAAATCACAAAAAAAACTCTCCCAAAGGTGACACAAAATTTATGGTAAATACAAGAACACAACACAAGAGAATCATGGAGAAAACCAAAGTCACATTTATCTCAAGTGATCCAAATCCTCTAGAATTTGATCCGAGAAGTCAAGTTAGCCCATCACAACAACCATCATCTCCATCAGGACCATATGAGATAGAAGACATCATGAACAATCCATTTGAACTTAATAGGGATGAAATCATGGAACATCAAGCCTTTGAAAATGTAGCTCCAATTTCCCCATCATTTGTTGCACAAAAATTGACACAAAGCTTCATAACTCCATCACTAGGGCTAAATAAAACATCCACTCCTAGTCTTGCAACTAGCCTTACCAAGGAATTTGGTCTAACTCTTCCATTTGAAATTAGTACACTTATGGGTACCCTTGATACCAATTCCTCACCTCCAACAACCACTTGGACACCTATCTTTAGTGATCCTCTTGTTCCAGAAGATCCCAAAAAACCATATAAACATCTTGAACTTCATTACTCCACAACCACTTCAACATATTGAGGACATCCCTCTTCATCCATACCCATGAGTACCACAAGTGTGCCCACCATCACACAAAGAAATGTAGACCAGATGTCTCAAAACAACACACAAGGGCATGTCAATACCATACCACAGACTCAACCCTTAATGCAAATAGGGACATCTTTACCCAATCCTCCAATTGGATCATCCATACCATTGGTTTCATAAAGCACATCCATCCCATCCTTTATAAACCCATCTCAAAACAATCCCTTGGTCACGAATCCTATCAACCCAGGTAATACCCTATTTACATCTGTAGCACAAGGAAATCCTAAAGAAATGGGACAAGGGAATATTTTTAAACAATGGAATCAAGGTCCTAATGTGTCATTACCATCGCTAAATTTAATGGCATCATCCTCATCATTTCCCACAGTCCCCTTTACCATACAAAATCAATTGGGACCTCAAACTTAAATTCCTCCACCTCCATCTACCATCTTACAAGGGATGTTTAACCAAGGGAATCCTCCACCTCTGATCAACAATCTGCTACCCACTCAAAACATCAACACTCACAATCCATCTCAAATATCCCAACAACCACCTGATCCTACATTGCAAACACATGCCCTAGCTTTACAACAAGCACAACAAGCTTATTAGAAAGCCATCCAACAATAGCAACAACAATAGCAACAATAGTAAGCAGCCCTAGCAACACAAGAATAGAAACAACAACAACAAGCAACCCTAACAATACAACAACAAGAAGCATCCCTAGTAGCACAATAACAACAACAAGTAGCCCTAGCTGCAAAACAACAACAAAAACAACAACAAGCAGCCCTAGCAACAACAACAAGCAGCCTTAGTAGCACAACAAGCAACCTTAGCCCAACAACAATATCAAGCTCATCAAGAAGCTTTAGCATCTCAACAACAACAAAAATACCAATAGCAATCCCTCATGGCGCAACAACAACAACAGGCCCAACAACAAGCCCTCGTGGTGCAAAAACAACAACAAGCACAACAGCAAGCCCTTGGGGCACAACAACAACAACAAGCCTTACTAGCTCAGTAGTATGCCCAACAACAACAACAACAACAACCAAGTTCCTACTATAATCCTCAATAGAACATTGTCAACACAAATGCATTAGGAACATATACATCGTCACCGCAATCACCCTCACAGAATCTCACACCACCATACACCCCATACAACACCTTATCATATTGAAATCCCACATATAACTCATCTGTCATCCTACCATATGTTCGTCTACCAAACCCTCAAGACGATCTAGCATCACAATTTAAGGTGCTATCACAAAAAATGTAGGATCTTCGAATGAGAAAGAAAAATAATCCCCATACACATAATCTATGTCCTTATCCATTTGATCGAAACAACACAATGGTACCATTCTCTCCCGACTTTGAAATCCCCAAATTTGATAAATACAAAGGGAGAGGAAGTCCTGTGGACCATGTCAAGTAATTTAACATCATGTGTATGGAGGTGGCTTACAATGATTCTTATTTAATGTGCCTCTTCCCTTGAAGTTTAACAGGTCTTTCTATGGATTGGTTTTCTCATCTACCTCCTAGCATCAAAAATTTCCAATAAATTACTAATAAATTTATCGATCACTTTTCCTTTAATCTTGACATGGACGTAAGTCTAGAAGAATTGTACACTCTTAGACAAAACAAAGGAGAATATTTCACAATTTCTTATAACAGTGGAGACAAAGAGCTAGTAAGAGCAAGTGGCCTCTTCTCGATGAACAACAAGTGGGAATTATCATAGAAAATCTAGACCCCGATCTATCTTTCCGCTTGAAAATGCAGTGTATCACATCTTATGATGAGCTTGTCCCTAGAGCCCTTAACATCGAGAGATCTCTAATCTCACATGAAAATACTCAAGCTTACAAAGACAATCGCCCATCAACTAGTTCAAATAAGAAGCCTCGTGTCTGGACTAAGAACAAGAACGTAACAAATGATGGTGTGGTAGATGCTAAGGTAGTCCTAAGTGCTCCTAGACCAAACAACATTCAAGGTGCTAACATTCAACCGATGGTGCAACAAACAACACCTCCTCAAAGCAATCAAATCAATAACACTGACATGTAACAAAGGCGAACCACCAACAAGATCAACTATCCCAAATGCAAGTACACAGTTATTTGAACCTATCGAAACCATCATGAGAAAGTTGGTAGAGTCAAATCTTATAACACTTCCCAACTTTGAAAACTACCAAGAACCACAAGAGAAACCATCCTGGTACAATGAGAATGATCTCTGTGACTTTCACAAAATCAAAGGACACAAAACAAAAAATTGCATGAGACTCAAGAATATCATCCAAGACCTCATAGAGAATGACACCATATCTATTGAAGTACTAGTTGGGAATCAAGATCTTAAGATATACAAGAACCCTATGCCAAATCACAACAAAGATAAGGATTACACAAACATACAACATACCTATTCCAATTTTGTCGCTTCCTACGATAGTGTCATCACTATCATCACCATCAAAGGATCTAGTGCGAAAGGTGGAGTCACCACACGACATGGAAAAATTACTATACAAGGAGTCTCATCTCAATCTAGGGCACAACCTGCTTTTCCCACATCCAATCCTAGCAAGTACAATCTCCTAGATTAGCTTAAGAAGACCCCCGCACAAATATCAATCTTAGAGCTATTAAGGCTATCCCCCGCACATAGGGAAATATTGGAGAAAGCTTTGTCCAAATCATCCATCCCCAAGGATATTGACAATGATCAGTTTCAAGCTATGATGGGACATATCACTAATCATCTTCTCACCTTCTCCGAACAAGACCTACCATCACAACTATCTCATAACCATGCTTTACACCTTGAAGTTATCATTCATAAAAATAAGGTCAAAAGATTCTTAGTAGATGGAGGTGTTGGTTTGAACATTTGCACCCTTCAGTTGATCAAGAATTTGGGCTATTCAAAGGATACCATTGAGAAAGAAAAAATTACTACCATCAAAGCATATGAAGACCAAGAATGGGTATCACAAGGTATCATTGCACTTCCCATCCAAGTGGGACCTCTTATTGCATAAACTACATGCCAAGTGCTAGACCTTGATCTTCCCTATAACATCCTACTTGGCTGACCATGGATCCATGCCCTAAAATTTGTAGCCTTGACCTATCATCAATGTGTAAAGTTTCCTTTCGAAGGCAGAGAAATTACCATCCATGGAGATCCTGAGCCTTTTTACTATTGCAAGAATATTGAGACCGAATTATATAAGATACCCCAAATACCCAAGAATGATGAAGGGCCTACACCATCTACCTCATTTGTTGAGCCAACATCCCTTGCATCTACCTCAACAATAAAAATACCCATTGTGTAGAGCATTCTTGACATCAAGGCAGTAATCCAGGATGATGGTTATGGGAACTATAAGCTATTAAAGAATTCCTTTTGTCTTAGGAGAGTTGCCTATTTCTCCTCAATCTCGTGGGAAACCTACATCTAGCAACAAAGATCCTGAAACAATCAAGATGGCAGTCACTACCTTCACTAAGTGGGGGGATTTGAATCAAGAAGATGTTAATGAGGAAGATATTTCTAAACTTCTCTATCAGGATGAACGACCCTTCTTCACTCTTCCCATGGAAGATGACAACAAAGGCTTGTAGCTAATGAAGGGAATGGGATATAACAAGAATGATAAGATAGGATAGAATGATAATGGTTTACTAGAACCCATCATTCCTGAGAAACAACTAAAGAATCTTGGCCTAGGTTGTACTACTAGCAAGGTCACCCTTATTGGCAAAGGTACTTATGCTAAATGAGCTGAGGCTTCCTCTTGGTTATCTCCATCACGTGATACAACCTTAGATGACTTCCCCCTTGATGTTTCTGACCTATTTGAGAATAACCCCCTCTTCATGATATTTGTTACGTATTTTGCTCCAAGCCATTAACTGGACGAAATACGCCTAGTATACCCACAACTCATTGACATGGATCAACAAGGACCACCGATTTTTGATTTATTCAAAAATGATGAAGCGATCTTAGAATTCATGGAAATCCATGCCAACTTACCATGGGAAGATCACAAAGAAGGTTTTGACATAGAGTTGGACATAGGGGCATACTATGGGGAGATGATTGAATCCTTCAGTTGCAAAATTAATGAAATGCAACTAACATTTAGATCCTTGAGTGAAAACCACATTATGACACTCTCTGATCCTAAAATAGTAAAAAAAAAGGATGCATCCAATGGTGAAAACCTCTTTGAGGTGCCCAAGGATCAAGGATTCAATCTCCCCCTTAGTGCAATGCATCTAGAGAAGTCAGCAATGCTAGCAGAAAAGGCCACTCCAGTCAATATGGGAACAAAAGAAGCACCCAAGATCAATTTCTATGCTCAATCTCTATTGGATGAAGAACATAAGAACCTAGTAGCATTCCTGAAAGAGTGAAGAGATAACTTTGCATGGTCATACATAGATATGCCAGGCCTTGATCCTGAAGTAGTTGTGCATCACTCAGCAGTCTATCTTGAAGCCAAGCTAGTCAAGCAAAAATTATGAAAGATGCATCCCCAGATAGCACTTTTGCTGAAACTAGAGTTACGAAAGCTTCTTAAGATTGTATTCATTCGATCGATAGACTAACTTAAGTGGGTTTCAAAACTAGTACCAGTCTCAAAACCCACTATGGGCATCAAAATCTACACAGATTTCAGATACTTAAGCAAAGCATGCCCAAAGGATGATTTCCCTCTTCCTAACATCAACCTCATTGCAGACTTAACAGTTGGGCATGAAATGTTGTCACTCTTGGATGGTTTTTCAAGCTATAATCAAATCATAATCATCAAGGAGGATCGACACAAAACTGCATTCACTTGTCCATGGGGAACCTATTGTTGGAATGTGATGCCATTTGGGTTAAAGAATGTAGGAGCAACCTATCAAAGAGACATGACCCTCATCTTTCATGACATGATCCAAAAAATAGTTGAATATTATGTGGATGATATTTTGGAAAAATCAAAGAAAATAAGTGAGCACATAGGAGCCTTAGGACCCATCTTTGATAGACTTGAAGAGTACAAGGTACGACTGAATCCAAAAAAGTGTGTTTTTGGGGTTACATCAAGGAAACTTCTTGGATTCATCATCTCACAAAGAGGGATATAAATTGATCCAACAAAGGTACAAGAAATCTTAGACATGGAACCGCCACAAACACTGAAGTAGATGAGAGGATTACAAGGAAGATTGCAGTCCATCAGAAGGTTCATAGAACAACTATCAGATAAGATCCACCCCTTTTCACATCTTCTCCATAAAGGAATAAATTACAAGTGGGATGATAAATGTGATAAATATTTCCAGCATATCAAAGAATATCTACCGACACCTCCAATGCTCATACCACCGATACCAAACAAACCATTTATCTTATATATCTCAGCAACATTAGTAGCTCTAGGAGCTCTTCTGGCACAACATGATGAAAATGGAAAGGGAAGGCCTATCTATTACATTAGCAGAACCTTGGTGGGATATGAAATGAACTATTCACCCATTGAGAAAGCATATTCATAGTAGTAGTTTCTGCTTCAAAAAAATTTAGACATTACATGCTATCCCATCAAATCAAACTTATTGCAAAGATCGACCCGTTGAAATAACTGTTATCTAAAGCAACTCTCATTAGGTGAATGGCCAAATGGGTAATGATCTTAACTGAATTTGACATAGAGTATGTGGAGCACAAGGAAATCAAAGGATAAGTGATTGCAAACCAACTGGAAGATGTACCTATCTAGCTGAGAACCCTTTGATATCTGAGTTCCCTGATGAATTAGTGTTCCTTATCAATCTCATAGCTCAGTGGAAGATGTACTTTGATGGATCATTCACCCAACATGGATCCAAAGTAGGTATTCTTTTCATCACCCCTCAAGGTGATTGCATTCCAAAGTCATACAGGCTATCATTTCCATGCACTAACAACATTGCTGAGTACGAAGCCCTAATCACAGGTCTAAGGATAGCAGTTCAATGGTAGATACAAGAGATGAAAGTCTCTGGAGACTCATAGTTGGTTATCAACCAAGTAAATGACAACTATCAAACTAAGGATGAAAAGCTTACTCCTTACAAGAAGATGGTAGAGAATCTCAAAGAAATTTTCATCAACATAAATTTTGAGTAGATTTCTCGCATAAACAACAGAGTAGCATACACCATGGCAACAATCAGATCATTGTTAGATATGCCAAACAATGTCCTCCAATGCAAATTCTTGGTAGAAAAACTTCTCATACCAACTTTTGAAATCCTTGAATCAAAATTCATGTGTGTCATTGTTGGTCCTGGATCCCCGTGGTATCATGATATATTTATCTACCTAAGCAGAGGAACCCTCCCATCTGATATCACCTCCAACCTTAAAATGACCTTTGTCAAGAAGGCATCCTGATTCGTGATCCTAGGTGATACCCTTTACCGCCGAAGTACCGAAGGGACATTACTATGATGTCTTAACCAAGAGGAAGCCTTAACTGCTTTAACAAAATTTCACAATGGCATATGTGGTTCCCATTCTAGTGGTATGACTTTAGCTAAGAAACTGTTGAGGACATGGTACTATTGGCCAACCATGGAAAGAGAAGCTCATCAGTATGTGTAGAAATATGTTCAATGTGAACAACATGGAGATTTGATTCATGCCCCAACTCAGGAATTGCAACCAATGATCACACCTTGGCCTTTTTCACAATGGGGACTTGACCTCATAGGAAAAATCACTCCAACCTCATCCAATGGCCACAATTTTATCATAACAGCCACTGAGTACTTTACCAAGTGGGTCACAGCCATTCCTATGACCTACATAATGGGGAAACAAATTGCCAAGTTTATCCTTAATTACCTCATTTTCTGTTATGGTGTTCTTCAAACCCTTATCTCAGACAACAAAACACCCTTTAAGAATCAGGATGTGAAAGAGTTATGTCAAAAATTCAACATCCAACAACGATTCTCTATCCCATATTATCCACAGGGAAATAGTCAAGTTGAGGCTACAAACAAGACCATTCTAAAAATGTTGAAGAAAATGGTCAATGAAGCTGGTCGTGACTGGTATCTGCAGTTGAATCCTGCTCTTTGGGCGTATCGAACCAGTATCTACACACCAATAGGTGCAAACCCTTTCTCCTTGGTCTATGGATTAGAAGCCATTCTTCCTATTGAGGTTGAGCTCCCATCATTATGAGTATCACTACAAAACCTCGTCACCAATGAATAATACAAAGTATCTTGGCTGAATGAGCTAGAATTTCTAGATGACCATCATCTCAACGCCCTTAATCACTTGCAAGTATATCAAAACTGACTTAAATAGAGCTATAACAAAAAGATCAGATATCGGTCTTTCTAGGTAGGGGATCTTGTCCTAAAGTAGAATCAAAAGAATCTACTAGATCAGAATAGTAAAGGAAATTTTGAGCCTAACTGGTTGGGTCCCTTTGTCATCATAGCTAGCTATGGATGAGGAGCATAGAAATTGTGAACACCTGAAGGAGAACCCTTGCAGGAGCCTACTAATAGATTGCATCTCAAAAAGTTTTAGCCTAGTCTTGACAGGTGTAAAATCTAAAAAGTACAAAAAAATCAGAAAATGATTAAAATCTAAAAAAATGAGAAAAAAGGATTGAAAAAAAAAAAGAAAAAAGAAAAAAATTGTCCTCTAGTGAAAACCACTTCGGTGGTGCTTTGGGAAAGTACCTTGGTGAAAACTTGAAAAATAGGCACCTCGCATAAATAAAGCACCTCTATCTATTATTTGGCTCCTTTATCCTACCATTCTTTGCATGACTATTCATTCATCGCAACATTCATCCTATTTATTCCATCGCCCATCTTCATCTCTATCATAGCTTGATATTATGAAGTATCGTATCCCCTTTAGTACTACTTGGAATATTCCAAAGGCCAATTTGTCCTACCTATATCAAGGTAGTCTGCCGTGTCATACTGGGGGCACTTTGTTATGGATCATATCAGGTTCTTGTATATCCTAAGGTCATCAAAAAACTCATCGAAAATCCCAAAAACATTCGTAAAACTTCATCAAAATCCAAAAAAATCCAAATACTGTAAAGTCAAAATCCAAAACATCCAAAACACATCAAAATCCCTGAAAAGGTCAAAACATCAAAAAATACAAAAACCAAACCTTGTTAAACTACGTCATCTTTGAGCTTGAATGTAGGCAAGGCCATCATTGATGTGTCCCTGAGACACCCTAGGTCAGTCCTTTAGGAGTCTATCATAATAAACTGACATTTCCATAAATTGTTCATTTCTCATTGTTAATAAGTTGAGTAAGTCAAACTACGTGGTCTCTACATGTATAACGTAGGCAAGGCTTATCTTTGATCAACCCCTGAGGCCCCTAGGATAGGTCGTTTAGGATAGGTCCTTGGTTGAAACTCAGAAAATCCCAAAACATCCAAATATTTCAGAAAATCAAAACATCCAAATAATCTTCAAAAATCCCTATACATTTGAAAAATGAAAAATCCCTAAACATTCAAAATATTAGAAAACACAAAAACATTAGAAAACATTAAAAATACCTAAAAAGCATCAAATATCTTAGAAAAAACCCTAAACAACCTCAAATAACCAAAAAAAAAACATTCACATAAACTATCAAAAAGACCAAAAATACCTTCAAAACATTTTCAAAATACCAAAAAACATTAAAATATTTCAAAAACTCCAAAACCATCCACCCCATCTCACTTTCACCCGTAATGAACCTTCATCCATAATAAATCAAGTGTCATCTTCAACCTTTGGCAAAGCAAATGGAACACAATTATAGCAAGTCATAAAGTGAGAACTTAAATGTCAAAATCTAAAGTCTAAATCATAGGTAAATGTGTCAGTGAAGTTTACATCAATGACTTATCATAAAGCTCATCATCATCCTACATCAAACAACCATCTGATCAACATGTCCTAGGATGTATCCTTCCTACGATGGAAATCAGTATCAGGCATCAGCTTAGCTAAATTAAACAGGCAAGAGATATAGATAACACTAACTATTTGTCTTTGATCTTTTCTAATGATTTATCTTAATGACCCATTTTGAGAACCTCTCGATGATGTCTATCAAAACAATTTAGAGAGAAAGGAATGGGGAATTCAATCATTATCTTTTGTTTGATGTGCTTGTGGGTATTCTTGTAAAATAATCTTGGTGTATACTTTCTTAGTTGTGTGTAGGAAGGTTGTTTGGAGTATGTTGTTGACAATTGCGTATGTTTTGGTCCAATATATTCTAAGCTTCTAACTTACATTCCAATGAGGTTTATGTATATCAAGATGTGAACAAGAACTATCCTATCTATTTGTAGAGTCAAAGTCCATTACACTAGATACAATGTCTTCCTAGTTATCAATACCTTGATGCATCATGTCTATGTGTTATATCAAACAATAAGGAACGATGGAAAATCCCAATCCCTAGATTTGAGAAAATAATCACCCTTCATTTATCATCATCATGCATTTCTCATCACCATCTATAATAAAGTCTTGGTGGATCATAGAATTGTTGGATCTTTTGAATAAATCATCAAAATCAATGGTCATTCATCTTGTTTCTTCTATCTTCTTTCTGTGCTAACTTGGTATCATGACACTCAACAAAAACATCATCAATGCATCCATCCTGCATCCACAAATCATTAACATAATCATAGCATATCACATCATACATCCTACATTATCATTATCACTTAAGTTGTGATGGATAATATAGATTTGTTATTCTAAGCATCTTAAATCGTTGCATCACATATCATAAACATGCATCGTATTATCATATCATAAGTATAAACATTTGCATTATCCATCCATACATACCATAGCATATCATGAAAAGATAATGAAAAAGAATATAACATTGTATCCATCCATATCATTACATCTCATGTATCATCGCATCACATAAGCATAAGTAAAGTGCATCCATACATGATAACATATAAGCATGTCACATCTCACATAATAGGCATCCATACAATCATAAGCATGAAATAAGATGAACACATCATATTGAATTCATATCCGTATCATATATATATATCAAAAAATGAATGTCATGGTATAATATCTGGATCAGTGTATGTATATCGATCATAAATACAATATCCACGAGGCTATCAAAAAGGACCCCATGAATGTATATCTATATCAAAGAATAGGGTAACAAAATAAAAAAAAATTGTACACTCTGTCTAGCCTTGATGGCTGCTACCCTCTCCAGCCTGTCTCTCTAGCCAATCCTCAGCCCTAGGCCACACATCACTCCTTTGTGAATAGTTAGGCTATCTGAGTGGTGCTAGAACATCTTTTTGATAATGCATCTTATAATAGGATTCCTTAATCACAACCTCTCTGTATATCCAGATAGATATAGTCCTGCCTTGTGTAGCCATTGTTATCGCCTCCAACTGTTGGCGGTGACCGATCTCCTGATCTCTCTCAGTAGTCACGGACTGTACTTGTTTCCTCACATGATCTCTCTGTTGTAATGGACACAACCTACTATCTGGCCTAGTCCCTCTTAGCAGTGATCACCAAAATCTGCTGGTGGCCCTAATCTCGTTCACCTGTAATCGCTTGCATCTACTATTGTAGCTGTTGAATCTGTATGTCTCGGGGATCTGGCCCCAGTGGTGGTGGCTAAACTGGCTGTTACTACATAGGCTACTATTGCACTGGTTGCTATTGAATAGGAGGATATTTTCCCACTGATGGAGCTTTGAGAATCTTCCCATCTTGGCCATCTTGGCCATCTTGGCCACCCTGTCCCCTACCTCTGGCTACTCCCCTCCCTCTAGGTCTCCCTCGTGGAGGAGCACCCGTTGGATTTGTCAACCTGCGAGGGGGTGTAAACCATGCATCATATGTAGGTGTCATCTGCGTGTCCGCTTGACCCTGATCGTAAGCCCATGGTTGTGCCACCAACTTTTGAAAACCCTCGATCACCTCTGGAGCTATTATAGTAGGTCCCCATGTGGGAACCTCTCAAGCTGATCTCACAAATATAGCTATGTAGGCATCATCTAGCCTATCCTACTTCTCACCAAACTTCATGCCACTTTATCTAGCAGATACCTCTCTATAATGGTATGCTCCCACCCTACATATACTATGTTTGTCTAGCAAAGAAGAGTTGTTGTGTATCATCGTACCACGCTGGCATCTGTAGCCAGGGTCGCCATATGAAAATTTCCATATCATCCAGTACCCGACACTAGTATAGAAGCCCAAGCTGCCCTGTATGTTGAAGAGTGATGGCGCCTCTATATCACCAAATGACAAGATCATCTAGCTCAACATTGACCATTTGTAGGATTAGTCAAAGCACAACAATATGCTCCCAAACCCAAATATGAAGCAAGGTAACCCCTGTTCCAATGACTATATCGTCACACTAGAAAAAGTCATGCATATCATGATACAGTGAGGCCAACATCACCGACCCCCATGCAAATAGTGTCCTCTTGTAGAGCATCATGTTCCATGCCAAACCCCATCTTGGGTTGAATCCTTTGCTCCATCGGTCAGGAGTGACCAAACCAAAAAGGATGGCTAGAACAATCCAGCAGAATGTGGGCACTCAACCTCTATACATCTCGAGGTTGATCTGTGAAGTGACTAGAATGATGTACTCAATCTCCATCACCTCATATGACAGGCATCGTATTCAGTGTTGACATCATAAATCGCACGCTCACCCTATATCAACAAACATAGAATTTGCCATACATCCTCTAAGGTCACTGTTGCCTCACCTGTCAGAAGGTGGAACGACAAAGTATCGCTATGCCATCTCTCACATAGCACTGTCATCATAGCCAAATGTGTTTGGATGGTGGGCATGTTCGTATACCATAGGCCAATCTACCCCAAGTGCTCCTGGCGCAACTCAGATAAACCACCAAGTATCTCCAAAACTATGGGCCGATGCTCGCGAGACTTCAAGGGTGGAATGACCTCCTGCACCCATGAAGCGCACGACATCAAAATTCAAGAAAATTTGACTCAATTTGGAATTTTCAGCTCCAAAATGATAATAACATTGCTATTTACAATAGTGTCGCTATATTTCAAATTCCAAATTGTGACACCCAAAGGCATTCAAATTGAAAATCGTAAATCGTGTTTCCAGAAACATATGCATCATGATTTAAACTTTGGAAACCCTAACCCTAATTTTCAAATCAAGAAGTGTGTCACCATAAACATATGCGTCACAATTTAAAATTGGAAACACTAATTATAAATTGTGAACTGTGTCGCAATACACATATGCGTCACTAAAAATCATTTTAGCATCATTGAATCTCAAATGGGCGTTGCTATATAGCGAAACCACCAAAGTTTAAATTTCAAAAAGCAATAAATCCATCAAAAAGTAAAATTTCAAATCAAGTTTTGGATCACATACTGGTGGTCCTATGCTTGGAAGCCTCTGGTAGTCTCGAACTCGATTGGAAATGTGTTGTGGGAGCTCTCATCATGCCATTTCATTAGACGATCAGAGCTCAAAACAACAAGAATTCTCTAAGGTGTCAATGCACAAATGAATTGAAAGTGACCCTTCTTGGCTTATTTATGCATCAAATTTAGGGTTTTTTGCCCTAATTTAACCTTCAAGCTAGGGTTTATAATCATTTTCACCACTTTTTCCAATGTAGAGCTTGTTTTGCATTGTTTTTCACATTTTTGGCATATTTCTTGCATCTCAGAGCCTTTTCGGACCCCTGGGGAAAATTTTAACCTTTGTCAAGAAATCAACCCAAAATTCAAATTTTCCATCCAATTTCTCGAGGGGGTAGGGTATCAGCTTGGTGTAGGAGCATCAATGAGAAATTTTGGTTTTTAGTTGTTAGGAGAGTCTAGATTTGAATAATGAGTCATTTTCATGATGTAATAAGGTCATGTGACCAGAATTTGATGTACTTAGTGCAACTAGGAGGTCTTAGGTGTGTGGGGTCAAGTATTGCTCATAATTTTGCATTTGTTTAATGTTATTTAGTGCACCTTTTATCAAATTTTGAATGGCAGTTAGAATGTGAATGGTCACAACCTCAAATTTCTATTGTGAACTATTGGTATGCTTGAAGGAACATGATATAAGGCCTCTAAAAAAATCAAGGCAGGTGGGTTGGAAAAAAAATTGAACTTGCAATACAATAGTGCTATGTTTTTGGTGTCTTTTCTACAAATTTATGTGTTCCTTGAATCTGTACAATCCCGTACAGTCTGGAATTAATCTAAGACCTTTAAAATTTGGTGGAGCATTGAACTAGCTTTCATTTGAATCTTATTTGAGAAGGTTTCATCAAGTTTTAGAGGAGAAAATTTAAGTTTTCTATAAGTTGTTGGATAACTAGGGTTTCTTAGGGTTTTGATAGAAAATGGAGTTGTAAAGGCCATTCCACTGTAGAGTAGGTCAATAAATTGGTGGAATGGACCTGTTAGGAGTTAGGATTAGGGTTTTCATAGTTGATAGGTAGGGTGGTATTGTTGTTGAGGAATTAGGACGTGCATAAGCTTGACAAGTTGAATGTAAAGACATGAAATTACTGGCTTTTGTGAAGAGTAACAATAAATATGGCCTCCCGTATTGCAAGTTTGTTCTTTAAGGAGATAGTAAGAATTCATGGACTGCCACTGTCAATAGTGTCTGATAGAGATTCAAAGTTCATTAGCCATTTTTGGAGAACATTATGGAGAAAGTTGGGGACTAATTTAACCTTCAGTTCTTCCTATCACCCTCAGATAGATGGGCAGACTGAGGTTGTTAATAGGTCCTTGGGAAATCTATTGAGATGTCTAACCAAGGAACACAATTAGTCATGGGACTTAATCTTTCCATAGGCAGAGTATGCATATAATGACTTAGTCAACCAGAGTATTGGTAAGAGCCCATTTGAAGTTGTCTATGGAATGCATCCAAGGGGTGTTTGTGAGTTAAGAGACTTAAGTGGGGTGAACATGAGGAGTGCTCAAGGAGAGGATTTTGCTGTTGCTATGCATGATATACACAAGTAGGTCAAGGAGACACTTGAGAAGAATGTGGACAAGTACAAAAGAAAGCATACTTGAAGAGAAAGGATGTACAATTCAAAGTGGGTGATTTAGTGTGGGCACATTTGAGAAATGAGAGATTGCCTAAGGGAAAACATACAAAGTTGATGATGAAGAAAATAGGACCCTGCAAGGTAGTCCACAAATATGGGAATAATGCATATGAGATTGAATTCCCACAAGGAGTTGCCATCTCACCAATTTTTAATGTAACTGACTTATATCCCTTCAAGGGATCTATTTTTGTAGGAGAAGAAGTAGGTGAACCTCAAAATGTTGAGGGAGAGTGGATCAAAGACCTCCCACCTACTCAACCTATGCAGCTTGAAGCTATCTTGGATTCAAGGGAGGTGAAGAGAACAAGGAGGAAGGTATATACTGAACACTTGGTCAAATGGCTTGGATTACCTAAAGAAGATGCAACTTGGATGTCTGAAGAAGACATAAAATAGCACGACACATCAGTCAAAGATCTTCTTTCATCCGGAGGATGAAATTTCTCCTCCTTGGTTGTATCGTCCAGGAGCACCAATGAGAAATTTTTGTTTTTAGTTGTTAGGAGAGTATAGATTTTAATAATGAGTCATTTTCATGATGTAATAAGGTCATGTGACCAAAATTTTATGTACTTATTGCAACTAGGAGGTCTTAGGTGTGTGGGGTCAAGTATTGCTCATAATTTTGCATTTGATTAATGTTATTTAGTGCAAATTTTATCAAATTTTGAATGGCAGTTAGAATGTGAACGGTCACAACCTCAAATTTCTGTTGTGCACCATTGGTATGCTTGAAGGAACATGATATAAGGCTTCTAAAACATTCGAGGCAGGTGGGTTGGAAAAAATTTGAACTTGCAATACAATAGTGCTTTGATTTTGGTGTCTTTTCTGCAAATTTCTATGTTTCTTGAATCTGTATGTTCCCGTACAATCTGGAATTAATGTAAGAAATTTAAAATTTGGTGGAGCATTGAACTAGATTTTATTTGAATCTTATTTGAGAAGGTTTCATCAAGTTTTAGAGGAGAAAAGTTAAGTTTTCTGTAAGTTGTTGGATAACTAGGGTTTCTTAGGGTTTTGATAGAAAATGGAGTTGTAAAGGCCATTCCACCATAGAGTAGGTCAATAAATTGGTGGAATGGGCCTGTTAGGAGTCAGGCTTAGGGTTTTCATGGTTGTTAGGCAGGGTGGTATTTTTATTGAGGAATTAGCACGTGCATAAGCTTGACAAGTTGAATGTCAAGACATGAAATTATTGGCTTTTGTGAAGAGTAGCAATAAATAAGGGTGAACTACCAAATACAGTGGTGGAATTAGAAGTTTGGTGACTAGTTGGTCACATTGGTGAAGAATTTCAAGTTGGTTGAGAAGAATATCATTGACCTCCTTTGGAAAAGAGGCCTAATTAGGCCTAAAAAGTAGTGTTGTTGATCAGATTGTGTTGTGTTGATTCAAAACAGCCCCAAGCTAGGGTTTGACATGTTGAATGGTAGCATAAAGGGTCCCTGAAGGTGAGTTCTTAAAGAGTTGAAAAGATCATAAGTTGGAGATATAGTTGAATAAGTGTGTCTCCATGGCTACAAGCCAAAAGGTTCCTTAACAAAGGAAGTTACTAAAAAAGGTGTTTGTGACCTTCCTAAACTATTGGAAATTGGTTGTTGGAGCCTATTACCACCTTGTCTTGCATCACAACTTAATCCTTCTATTGGGGCATCTAAAATATCAGATTTTTTTAATTTTTTTATTTAAGCAACATTTTTTTATCTAAAGAGCATCAGTCTTTAAACCGAAGCAACAGGTACCTTGCTTCAAAGAGGGGGAAAATGTAGACATTGAAAAATGTCCTAAATGATATCATACACTCGAATCAGGTATACTAACATCATTTCCTCTTGAAACCATCCTCTTTTCGCTTAATTAGTTAAATTAGCCTAGCTATTTAATTAATTTCATCACTTTCATCTATTAACCTAATTAATTTAAATTGGGTTAATTCACCCCCTTTCACGCTAACATTTCATCTCATTAAATTAAATAAATCAAACTATTTAATTTAATTTTGAAAGTCTTCTTATTTAATTAAATAACCCTAAGTTATTTAATTAAATGTCATTTCACCCATCCCCATTCATTAAATCATTTAATTTAATGAATATCACTTTAAATTCTTCTAAATCCCCTAATTGTATGATTAAACCTTGTTTAATTAACAATTATCCAATTAATCCAATTCCTCCAAATTGCAAGGGAATATTTCAAAAGAATTTTCCTCTTTTGCACAATTTAATTTAATTTTAATTAACTAAATAACATTTTTCCTCACCCATGAGAATATTCCAAAGAATATTCTCACTTGGCTTCTTGAGCAAGCTAAACTTGAAACCTCTTGAGCAAGTTAAATCTTGACCTCTTAAATAGGTCAAAAGTGTGTTTGTTTGGAAGGAATGAGAACCCTTGATTAAATCTCATCTTGCATTCTCACCGTTGATGAGAATCCATGATCCATGCCTCCCATTTCCTCCATCATTGATCGTTGATTAGATTTTTCAATCTCAACCCTCCATTTCTCATTAGCTTTCCTATAAATAGAACACTATTTGGAGACAAATCCATCTTTCAATTTGAAAACTTATGTTGTCAAAATAACTCACACTCACACTCATACTTTACTCACATTTAGCATATTTTAGTTCTTTTTAGTTGCATATTAGCTTTAAGCTTCCATTAATGGCTTCCATGCATCCATTTAGCTTGTTTATAAATTAGGTTTGAATCTTTTAGCTTGGAATCCACTTAGATTAGCTTAACTTTTGCATATTTAAATCATTTCTAGCATAACATCATGTTAATTTAGCTTGCATCATGTTCGATTTAGCATAAATCATGTTTCCATCCACATATCACAACTATTTCATTGATTCTCTTCAATAGAATCGATTGAAACAAGCTCACTGATCATGGGATTGGGAAAGGGTCATTGTTCCACATCAACACTACACAAATTCTAAAACGGGATAAGTTTTAGATGGGTTAGAGTAGACATTTAACTACCTCCATAGTTTGTAGTGTTTAGTTTAACTATCTGTTTGCAGAGTGAAAGTCCATTACACTAGATACAATGCCATCCTGATTATCAATACCTTGATGCATTGTGTCTATGTGTTATATCAAACAATAAGGAACAAGGGAAAATACCAATCCCCAAATTTGAGTAAATCATCATCCTTCATTCATCATCATCATGCATTTCTCATCACCATCTCTAATAAAGTTTCACTAGATCAGAGACTTGTTGGATCTTTTGAAGCAATCATCAAAATTAATGGTCATTCATCTTGTTTCTTCTATCTTTTTTCCATGCTAACCTGGTATCATGACACTCAACAAAAACATCATCAATGCATCCATCCTGCATCCACAAATCATCAGCATAATCATAACATATCACATCATACATCCTGCATCATCATTATCATCTAAGTTGTGATGAATAATATATATTTTTTATTCTAAGCATCTTAAATTGTTGCATCACATTATCATATCATAAGCATAAACATCTCCATTATCCATCCATACATTCCATAGCATATCATGAAAAGATAATGAAAAAGAATATAACATTGCATCCATCCATATCATTACATATCATGTATCATCGCATATCGCATAAGCATAAGTAAAGTGCATCCATACATGATAACATATAAGCATGTTACATCTCACATCATAAGCCTCCACACAATCATAACATGAAATAAGATGAACACATCAAATCGAATATGTATCTGTATCATATATATATTTATATATATCAAAAAATGAATGTGATGGTACAATATCTAGATCAGTGTATGTATATCGATCATAAATACAATATCCATGAGGCTATCAAAAAGGAGCCCATGAATGTATATTTGTATCAAAGAATAGGGAAAAAAAAGTGTTTGTACACTCAGGTTAGCCCTGATGGTTGCAACCCTCTCTAGCCTGTCTCTCTGGATGATCCTCAGCCTTGGTACACACATCAATCCTCTGTGAATAGTTAGACTATTTAAGTGGTGCTAGAACATCTCTATGATAATGCATCCTATAATAGGGTGCCTCGATCACAGCCTCTCTGTATAGCTTGGTAGATACAATCCTGCCCTATGTAGCCATTGCCATCACCTCCAACTGTTGGCAACAACTGATCTTCTGATCTCTCTCGGTAGTCATGACCTGTACCTACTACCTCACATGATATTTCTATGCTATAATGGCCAGAACTTGCTTTCTATCTTGGTACCTCTTAGTAGTGATCACCAAAATCTACTAGCGGGCTTGATCCCACTCACCTGTAATCACTTGCACCTGCTGCTGCAGCTACTAAATTTGTATGTCTTAGGGATCTAGCCCCAATGGTGGTGGCTGAACTAGCTGCTGCTGAACAAGAGGCTTTTGAGGAGGTTGTTGTCCCACTGGTGGAGCCCTAGGAATCTTCCCATCTTGGTCATCCTAGCCACCCTGTCCCTTGCCTCTATCCCTACTTGCTCCCCTCCCTCTAGGTCTCCCTAGTGGAGGAGCTCCTGCTAGATCTGTCAACCTACAAGGGGGTATAAACCATGCATCATATGTAGGTGTCATCTATGCATCCACTTGAACCTGGTCGTAAGCCCATGACTGTGCCACCAACTATCGAAAACCATCAACCACCTTTGGAGCTATGATAGTAGGTCCCCATGTGGGAACCTCTTAAGCTAATCTTGCAAATATAGCTCTATAGGAATTATTTGGCCTATCCCGTTTCTCACCAAATTTTCATGCCACTCTGTGAGGTAGATACCTCTATATAATGGTATGCTCTCGACCCTACATATACCGGGTTTGTCTAGCAAAAAGAGTTGTTGTGTATCATCGTACCACATTGGCATTTATAGCCAGGCTTTCCATCTAAACACTATCATATCATCCAGTACTCGACGCCAGTATGAAAGTCCAAGCTGCCCTGCATGGTGAAGAGTGATGGCACCTCTATATCGCCAAATGATAGGATCATCTAGCTTAACATTGACCATTTGTACAATCAATCAAAGCACAACAATATGCTCTGAAGCCCAAATATGAAGCAAGGTAACACATGTGCCAATGGCTCTATCATCACAGTAGAAAAATTCATGCATATCATGATACAATGAGGCCAACCTCACCGAACCCCATGCAAATAGTGTCCTCTTGTATAGCATCATGTTCCATGCCAAGCCCCATTTTGGGCTGAATCCTCTGCTTCGTTGGTCAAGAGTGACCAAACCAGAAATGATGGCTACAACAATCAATTGGAATGTGGGAACTCGACCACTATACATCTCAAGGTTGATCTATGAAGTGACTAGAATGATGTCCTCAATCTCCATCACCTCATTACAAGCATTGTATCTGATGTCGACATCATAAATCACATGATCGCCATGTATCAACAAATGCAAAATCTACCATAAATCCTCTAAGGTCACTGTCGCCTCGCCTGTCGAAAAGTTGAACGACGAAGTCTCACTATGCCATCTCTCACGCAACACGTTCATCATAGCAAAATGTGTCCAAATGGTAGGCATGTTCACAATATACCATAGGTCAATCTCCCATAGGTGCTTGGCACAACTCAAATAAATTTCCAAGTCTTTCCAAAACTGTGAGCCAGTGCTCATGAGACATCAAACGTGGAATGACCTCCTACACCCACAAAGTGCACAATGTCAAAATTTAAGAAAATTTGACTCAATTTGGAATTTTCAGCTCCAAAATGACAATAGCATCGCTATATTTCAAATTCAAAATTGTGACGCCCGAAGGCATTCTAATTACAAATCGCAAATCACATCACTAGAAACATATGCGTCGTGATTTAAACTTTGGAAACCCTAACCCTAATTTTCAAATCTAGAAGTGCATCATCATAAACATATGTGTCACAATTTAAAATTGGAAACTCTAATTCTAAATTTTGAACTGTGTTGCAATACATATATGCGTCGCCAAAAATCATTTTAGTGTCGTCGAATCTCAAATGGGCTTCACTATAGAGTGACACCGCCAAAGTTTAAATTTCAAAAAGCAATAAATGTATCAAAAAGTCAAATTTCAAATCAATTTTTGGATCACATACCGGTGGTCTTGTGCTTGGAAGCCTCTGGTATTCTTGAACTCGATCGAAAATGTGTCGTGGGAGCTCTCGTTGCACCATTTCGTCAGAGGCTCAGAACTCAAAATAGTAAGAATTCTCTAAGGTGTGAATGCACAAATGCATTGAAAGTGAACCTTCTTGCCTTATTTATGCATCAAAATTAGGGTTTTTTGCCCTAATTTAACCTTCAAGCTAGGGTTTATCATCATTTTCACCAATTTTTCCAATCTAGAGCTTATTTTGCATTGTTTTTCCACATTTTTGGCATATTTCTTGCATCCCAGAGCCTTTCTAAACCCCTGGGGAAGCTTTTAATCTTTGTCAAGAAATCAATCCAAAATTCAAAATTTTTGCTCAATTTCTCAAGGGGGCAAGGAATCAGCTTAATCCTTCTGTTGGGGCATCTAAAAAATAAAATAATTTTTTTTTTAAATTTAAGCAACAGTTTTTAATCTGAAGAGCATCAGTCTTTGAATCAAAGCAAAAGGTACCTCGCTTCAAAGAGGGGAAAAATGTAAACACTGAAAAATGTCCTGAATGATATCATACACTCAAATTAGGTATACTAACATCATTTCCTCTTGAACCCATCCTCTTTTCACTTAATTACTTAAATTATCCTAGCTATTTAATTAATTTCATCATTTTCATCTATTAACCTAATTAATTTAAATCGGCTTAATTCACCCCCTTTCACTCTAACATTTCATCTCATTAAATTAAATAAATCAAAATATTTAATTTAATTCTCTAAATCTTTTATTTAATTAAATATCATTTCACCCTTCCCCATTCATTAAATCATTTAATTTAATGAATATCACTTTAAATTCTTCTAAATCCCCTAATTGTATGATTAAACCTTGTTTAATTAACAATTATCTAATTAATCCAATTCCTCCCACTTGTAAGGGAATATTCTAAAAGGATATTCCTCTTTTGCACAATTTAATTTAGTTTTAATGAACTAAATAACCTTTTTTCTCACCCATGAGAATATTCCAAATAATATTATCTCTCCTCCAATCATTTAAAAAAGGGAATATTCTCACTTGGCTTCTTGAGCAAGCTAAACTTGAAAGCTCTTGAGCAAGTTAACTTTTGACCTCTTAAATAGGTCAAAAGTGTGTTTGTTTGGAAGTAATGAGAACTCTTGATTAAATCTCATCTTGCATTCTCACCCATTGATGAGAATCCATGATCCATGCCTCCCATTTCCTCCATCCTTGACCGTTGATTATCTTTTTCAATCTCAACCCTCCATTTCTCATTTGCTTTCCTATAAATAGAACACTATTTGGAGACAAATCCATCTTTCAATTTGCAAACTTATGGTATTGAAATCACTCACACTCACACTCATACTTTACTCTCATTTAGCATATTTTAGTTCTTTTTTAGTTGCATATTAGCTTTAAGCTTCCATTAATGGCTTCCATGCATCCATTTAGCTTGTTTATAAATTAGGGTTTGAATCTTTTAACTTGGAATCCACTTAGATTAGCTTAGCTTTTGCATATTTAGATCATTTCTAGCACAACATCATGTTAATTTAGCTTGCATCATGTTTGATTTAGTATAAATCATGTTTTCGTCCACATATCACAACTGTTTCATCGATTCTCTTCAATAGAATCGATTGAAACAAGCACACGAATTACAAGATTGGGAAAGGGTCATTGTTCCACATCAACATGACACCAATTCCAAAATAGGATAAGTTTTAGATGGGTTAGAGTAGACATTTAATTGCTTTCATAGTTTGTAGTGTTTAGTTTAAATAAATGCTTAGTTTAACTTTCATTTGAATGATCTTATTTAAGATTGAGTATTAGTGGCTACGTTATGCTTCAATTCATCATGGATCAAGCATAATTGGCCCATACGAGTATCCGGTCGACAACTCTAAAGGTGTTGAAAGGATCCTTCATTTCGACAACTTTGAAATCAACAATTTGTCTAACCCCTTTTACGTTTACTTCCACATTTTTCCATGTTCTTAATGTTTTTATGCCATAATCATTGACTTCCCTAATGTTCATGGGTGTTCTAATGAGCTTAGGTCTTGCTAGCCTCTCCAAGTAGTTGCCAGAATTATATTAAGGTCCACACCTAGATCTATCATTACATTTTTAACTTTATTGTTATTCAGGTTTGCGGTAATTAATAGAGGACTATTCTTCCAATTTCAGTCTTCTGCAATCTAATGTACTTTTTGTTGTTTTCGTTTATTCCAATACTTTCCTAACTATTTAAATTTTACTAAGAGATGTTTTACTGGTCCAATGAGACTAAACTCTTCAACATCATCACTTATTTTTTTGAAAATTATGATACCTCATCCCTTTGTTGTTGTATAATTTGTTTCTTTTCTTTTTCCATTATTTTATCATGTTGTTTCTTATTTGGATGGAAGTGGTCATACTCCTCTTTTTTTTATTATGATTCTTCATTAATTTATTCAATCTCCCTTCTATGTCTTCTGGTATCTGTTCCCTATCTACTTAGCACTATAGCTTTATTCTTCTTTGTTTCAGATTTCTTCTTTTTTCTTATTTATGTTGGTCGTTCTTCTCTAGAATAATCTTCATTTGATGTGTCTGATGACTAGTTCTCTATTATCTAGTAGCTTTTGACTCTTTGCAGTATTCTTCTAATCACTCTAGCTCCTTTATTATCTTGTAGATCATCACTTCTAGAATGTGTTGTATTTTGATAGTACTATTGTTCCTTGTCACATTTGAATATATCATGGGAATCGTCTCCACAAAAAGGACATTTTCTCCTCTCCTTTACCCAAAATTTTATGGAATAATGACCTATTTTTCTATAGTTCTAGCATGTTGCATCATTCCTTTGGCAGTTATTCTACCACATCCTCTTTCTCCTCTATAATTTGATTGTTTATTTCTCCTGTATTGGCTTGCAGTGGGTTATTTTGTAACACATGCATTTTTGTTATCCCTCCATGGTGGTTGCCTATATCCTTCATTATATAGAGGTTTTTTCGCAAATCCTTTGACATATGCTATGTTCGTATCTATGTTTGAATCATATTTTTGGTTCATAAGGTATCTAGGATCAGGATGATTTTGTGTGTTCCAGATTTGAAATTGGTTTGCAGGACAATCCTCCATGATGTGACTCCCATTCTTGGAAAGTTCCATAATAGATTGAGTTTGTTTTGGTTTGAGTTGTCTTTAATTTTACATTGAGTATGATAGTGGTTCTATCTTCATGTGCTCTAGGAAAATTATTCTAGAGGTGTCCTTCCCTTGAGTAGTATGTGCACCATATTTCTTTAGCTTTCTTTGTTTCTCATCTTGCTAAAATTGAATTATGTACTGTTAGTTACCATAAGTTGTAACTTCTCAATATTCTCCTTCATGTCATCTTTTGAGGCTTGCACCATGTTTGGGCTTCAATACAATATTCCATGGTAATTAGGTTTGTATTAGTATTGAATATTGTACCATCTAAATTTGATCTTATGTCTTTTGTAGTATGAAAATGAACCATTATGTCTTTTGCCTCTTTTTCAATGGTTCTTCTAGATTGTGGCAGACTTCTTTGGATGATTTGTCATATTCTTTTACTAATTCTTCTTTCCTCTATACTAGATCTCTCATTTTACTCACACTCTCTGTTGGAATGTCCAAAGTGTTAAAATTAGCTAGGATATATTGTTTTACCTCATTTGATCTTTTTCCTTGTTTAGGATAGGTCTTCTTATATAAATCTAACACCTCATTCCTGAGTGAAGATACAAAATCAAGTAATTTTGGTTTATCTATTTATATTTTTCCTCTCCCATAGGGATTTTAGTAAGAATATGTGTTATGCAGCTTCTATTGTATCTTTTCCAAATATTGGGATCTTGATTGTGGATTCCATCTAGTCTTTTCTTTCTCTAATTCCAACTTCCTAGATTTTCATACTAGGTTTTTCTCCTTTCTCTTTCTTTACCTTTCTAATAGTATAGGATTTATACTCTCTATGTTTGTCTCTTGCTAATTTTATATCAAAATATTCTTTTCCAAGTATTTCTTCCCACTCTACTTCTTTTCCTTCTTCTCTTGTTTCCTTACCTTGATATATCTCTTCTTTTAAAATTCAACTTTTATATGGCTGAGGGGACAGATCCTAGTCGAGGGGTTGTGACTCTTAAAATTATCTTTTCACATTCTTGTTTGTTAGTGTCATTTTATTTATTTATAAACATAAATCTTTACCCAAATTCAAACTATTCCTTTTACTTTTTCTTATTTCTTCTTCTTTTAGCTTCCTTATACTCCTATTGACTAATTCTTTTAAATATTCTCCTTGAATTGATGGATTCTTCTCTAAAGTATTCAAAAATTCCATGAATCTATCATCTAGGTTAATGGTGGGGTTAGATAGGTTTGATCTATTTATTGTACTATTAGAAGGTTTGGTAGTGATTGAGTCTCTGTGTTGTTGCAAAGTCCTAATAGTAATCTTCTAGATTCTTCATACTCATTAATGTTCTCCTTTATAGTGGTTATTAGTTGTCCTAATTTTTCCCAACATATTTATAATATTTCCAAAGTTCTACATTCTTAGTCTCTATTTTGTTTTCCTCTTTCTTTGGAATCATCCCCTTTGGTGTGCTCAACAACACCCTCATCGACACACTCACTTCTCATATTTTCTACAATTCCTATCCTTTTGTAGTGTCTTTTTAATCTTTCAATCCTTTGATGTTATCTTCTTTCTTCTCCATTTGGGCTAGCCATGTTTACTTTCTTACAACTTAAATTTGTTTTCTAATATTTCTTATGGTTGTATTATCTTCTTTTTTCATGGATGTGATTGATTTTGTGTTTCATTAATCCTTTTAATGTTTCCTACGGTACTTATTTGGTATTTTTTCTTTAGAAGTCATATCTATTCAAAGATCCCTTCCAGAATCTGGCCGCCTTTCCATTCTCCACCCCCTTGGTGTCTAACCACATCTCACAAGGTAAGCTCCAAGAGGATAGTTTTGTATATTTTTATATTCTCATTGATTTTATTTCTCTATATTTGATTAATTTTTTAAATTTTGGGTGTTACTATCCTTTATATTACCTAACCATGGTCCCAACAATGGAACCAATGTTAGCAAGAAATCTAGGGAAACACAAACTGAAGTTCTGGCCACAATTACTTTTTGAGTGTTGTAGATTATATCCTAGACTTAGTTATATAAAGGTAAACACCAATTGATTCAAACATGGGATTAACTAATTAGATATTTGCAGAATGAAAGACAACATTATATAGATAAAATTATCATATCTATTGTATTAATCAGATCAAATATGGTACAATGTTATGTCTGCTCCTATACTCTTGCTTATCTCTTATCTAATCTCTATACATATGTTCTTCCATATACAACTTTTGCACATCTTTACATACATACATTTATATCTTATCTCTTCATACCTACATATATTTATCCTTATTTTTTCATTCATATATTTCCCTACACATATATCAATGGGATTGGACATGAAAAATCTATGCTACCCTTAGTCTAGATGGTATCTTTACAATATTAGGCTCCAAAAGTATTTTGTGGCAAGATGTGGTATGTTCTTCCTGACAGTGTCTTTACTATCAGTGTTTCTAGTTAATAGGTATAACAAGTACAAAATATAAGAGGCCTCCACATTGGGAAACTTCTGTTGTCACCTAAATCATATGGTTGTTCTAACATAGAATTAAAAAAAAGTGAGAGACCTTGCAATATGACTACAATTTTTTTCAAACATGGTTTTCTATTCAATGAATAAATTGACTCCTCAATTGTATCATAGTTACACATTGAATATGAATATGGCTCAATTTTTAAAGAATAATGAATATCTAATGTCTAGTAAAATTTATAAGCATGTAAACTATAACATTAAAGGCTTGGAGTCACATGAACAAGGAATCTTAGAGCATATCCACTTTTTGATACTATAAATAAGCATAAAACAAGGAATCCTAGAACATGTCCACTTTTTGATAATATAACTAGGCATATACCTTAGGATGAATCTCTAAATAACATTAGTGAATATTGGTGCAGGAGCACCCAAGCTCTTCAAGGAACTCTTCAAAGGTCAGAAGTGTGCAGGGGTCAGGAGGACCTTTCCATCAAATCAAAAATCAATTATGGTATATTGGAGCCTATAATGGAATTTGGAATGAATAAAGGTAATGTGACTATCAAAAGTCCTAAGGGTCTTGAAAGGACCATAGGACCAAATTGCAATATAAAGGGAGCAATCATGTTCTAGGAGATTAGGTAGGTTTATAATGCTTTAATGGTGTCAAATAAGGTTGAACAATAATAATGTAATGTTTTTTAATGTTTCTAGTTAGTGGGAAATAATAAAATGTAAATTTGGAAATTCAAATATTTGAATTCCAATTTGGGCGGGTAACTAGCTTTTATGAGTTTTAATCACTTTTATGCATCTTAATCAATCCAAAACGGTTGGATCAGTTGGGGAAGGGATATACAAAGCCAAAATAATCATTTTTACAAAGGTTGGACGTTTGGAGCAAGCATTGTATGGACTGTTTTCTGGAAATAGTGAAAAAACACAGTTTTTGGCACTTTTATGGTGTTCTTTTGTTAAATACTTGATCTCTATTGAATCTATGTCCAGTAGGATGCTTTAGGGGTTTTTTTTTACATATTTTAACACCATTGAATGCTTTTAAAGCAGTGATAATTAATTTCTTTGCATTCTATATTGACTGTCCTAAAAAAGAACACATAATTTACACTAGTTTGAGGGTTTTTCATGGATAAATGATCCATTTCATGGGAGTTTACGACTGTATCTTGTGAAATGGATCATATTTAACATGTACCATACTGGACTAACAATATAATGTGCAGGAGAGATGAATACTATGGTGTACACCAAGAGTTGACTGTGAAAAGTGCTTGAAGTTGGAGGCTAGGGTATAGCAGCAGCAGATCTGCCTTAATGAGGGGCATGTTTTTGAGTTGGGATAGACTAAATATGTTGTCGTAATGGTGTAGAGTCAATGAGAAAGTTCTGGAAGTGATTGGAAGGTTAGTTTTCAAGAGGCCCTAGTTTTTGAGGCAAGTTAAGGAGGGTTTTGTGCTGGAGCGTGTTAGAGGTGTCATAGAGGCCTAAAAACTTGGAATCCTTGGTTTTGAGTCATTTTAGGAGACTGTTGAAAGTTTCATGGTCAGGGGTTGAGTTTAAAGGGAGGTTGCTTTGAAAAAGAGGGCTAATTAGGCCTAAATTGGAGGAAACAACAGATTTTTGATTGGTGTGCTCCAAAACAAGTGCCATCAAGAATCTAGTATGTTATGTATCATCACAAACCACATTTGGTTCAATCATTATTTTGGAGGTTCCTTTGGAAAGTTTGAGTGCAAAGTCAAAAATCTTTCGCTAGAGGCCTAGTTGGGCTAGTAGCCTAGTTAAGGTGAAAAATTGGTTTTGTGTCTAAGTCAAAGGGTTGGGCTTTGAAATCATTCAAAAAAAGTTTTTTTGGGTCTATTAAGAGAATTCCTAGGTTTTGGGTCCATAGGGAAATCAAATAAGTCATTTGGTGCATTATTGAGGCCTTATCTCAATACTGGTGCCTAGTTGGAAGGTTGAGAGTGAATCATTATTAGCCTTAAAACTTTGTGTTTCTTTCAAAGTCCCTGACCCTCTGCATCAAATATTTAGAATTTTTTTACAATGATTCATCCAATGTTAATCTAGATAAAATAATTCATCATCATAACCCTTATGAAAAGATTATTGATACCAACTTCTTTTTAGATAATTCCATTTTCATTATAAGCCTTGACTTACACTACTTGATCTTATTGTTTGGGATTAGTGCAACAAAATACCATTAGTTAAATTTAAAATTGATAAGTCTCTCCTTAAGCTACTAAATTCTAGATATGTTCTTCCTCCAAGAGACCACAAAAAGGCTTTGACATCAATCTTTATATTTGGCATATTTTGGGGAACACACATAGTCATTTTCTCCATATAATAGATAGAATTATAAGAAATTAAAGAAATCAATATTTGAAGTACCCATTCAAGAATAATGGTATGCATCATTTGATGAGGAACTCCACCATCCCCTTGCTCCATAGAGGTTACAAGATGGATCAAATATCTTATACGAAGATGGCATTGACATAAATGTGGGAACTAAATAGGATTAACGATTATCGCAAAGTGTTACTAGCATGAATTCAAAAGAATAATAGGTTCATTGAGATCTCATCTTAGAATGTTTTGATTTATTATCTTGTTCCTATGCAAACATGTTGGGCTTGGATCCTTTCCTCTTCATTCATCAATTGGTAGTAAGACTATTTCCAAATCGCTCAAGAAAAATATCCACAAAATGCACCCTAAGATTATTCTATTGGTTAAAGAATTTTTTTAAAAATTATCAAATATTGGATTCATCAAGCCTATTGAATACTAAAAATGGTTCTCCAATATTGTACTTGTTGACAGGGAAAATCAGGAGGAAGGCATGGAGCATCGATAACAACCACAAAACTATCTAATTCAAGCCATAAGAGACCCTAATCTAATAATGAAGCACAATATGATAATGTAAATCATATAATAAAGCAATAATACCTAAAATCCAAAGCCAAAATTGATTCCCCTCCATTGCTCTTCTCAAATTTTCTTGTTTGCTCTCAGATATGGAATGTGCACAATCTGTAATAAGCTCAATGTAGACGAATGATAGAAAAATCTTAAAGAATGTGATTTACCAATTTTTGATCTAAAATCTAATGTTTCTAAGTGAATTTCCATTTTGGATAGTTTCAATTTTAGTATAGAAAACATTGTAAGCACTCTAAATATAGATTTGGTTGTTGAGTCTTCGACTCTACTAGTATTGCACAAGAAGACAATATGAAAACAAGTACAACCTAATTAGTGGTATATCGGATTATCAATTTTTATCATGCCCACACAATAAAATACTAGGCCTTTGAATGGACGACTAGAGTATGCTAAGGTCATGTACCACCTTAATACCTCTTACCTTGGAAAGAGAAGCTCCTGGAAGGGGGTTAATGTTGCCTCAACAAGGGTTAGTACATGGCAAGTAACTTCACATGTTGATCCTGTCATGTTGCATCAATAATAAACTGATGGCCAAAAAGGACTTTAGGCTTCTAAAACAATTGGTTCATAGTGGGTAGAACTCTGTGAACACCACGACATACATAAGCACAAGATCGAAATCTTAAATCATGTGTTTGAAATCACTTGGGACCACTAAGGTATTCCTTGCATGGAACAAGTGGATAGAGCTCTCTACTTTCATTTATTGTCCCTTTGATATAACCCGCTAGAAAAAAATGTGCTTGAGGCCAAACCTTGGCGTGTACTCCTAGAAAAGCCTCCTAAAAAAAGGAAAGGCTTAACTGTTGCTATTTCTCATCATCCAAGAATTGCATGTAGCGCAGAGGGAGAGGATATGCAGATAACACAACTTTGGTAACAAGATTGAATCACATGCATGCAAGTGCACAAGAAATAGTAAAAATTTGTTATTTTTAAGCACTAGCCCAAATGTTCCTAGAATTAGTGTGAAAAAAAGAAAACAAAATATCTTCGTCAAACGTCTTGCAAAACCACAAGTCAACAAATTTATAATTTGTATTTTCTCAATGATTTCCAACCTGCAAAGATATGTTAGTGGTTTCAAATTTTGAGTCCTAAAAATGAAAGAAAAGCTACACCAATTTCATTAGTGGCCAAAAAACATAGATCAAATGCATTAGTTTCAAAATAAACATCCAATGCTTATATAACCTTTGATTGAACAATTACAAAAATGATTTAAAAAACTGATAACTTTCTCAATTATTAATAAAATTTAAAACTATAAATAATCTGGAAAGCTAATATTGAGATCTAAAAGACCCAAAAATTGTTTTGCAAAATTCTATGTTTAAAATTTGTTATAGATGAAAGAACAACATGGATTTTAAAAGATCAATAGAAGAATTAAAATCATAATAAATTTCTCAATTCTTAATGAAATTTAAAAACTGTGAAATGATATGGAAAGCTAAGATTTCGATCTAAAAGACCCATAATCCATTTTGTAAAATTAGATCTATAGAATTTTTTATAGTTGAAAGAACAACGCATATTTTAAGCAAGTTTTTGTATTGTAACCTACAAAATTTCTCAAAAACACTCAAGAGAAGATTAAAATTTTCACATCGGGTTCACCGATTTGTCAACAGGGAAAACCAGGAGGAAGGCATGGACAACCACAAAAATATCTAATTCAAGCCATAAGAGTCCCTAATCTAAAAATGAAGCACAAGATGACAATGTAAATCACATAATAAAGCAATAATATCTCATATCCAAAGCCAAAGTTGATTACCCTCCAATGCTCTTCTCAAATTTTCTTGTTTTCTCTCAGATATGAAGTGTGCACAATCTGCAATAAGCTCAATGTAGATGTAAGATAGAAAAATCTCAAAGAATGTGGTTAGATTGGAATGGGGTTGATAGATTTCTTTTATAGAAATTCAGATTTGATGAACAATGAAGATTAAGAGGTGCAATGATAAGATCAACAGTTGAGGATTGTTGAGAAGAATAGATAAATTAGTTAACTCAAAGCTTAATAAAATAAGTGAGCTAAATATAGAGTTAACTAATTGCATAAAAGATGAACTAGAAGAAAGTGTTAGATAGAGGATGAGTTAAATTTGAATGAGAGGATTAATAATTAATTATTATTGAATGTGCAAGATGAGTTAAATAAATAAAATAAATAATATTATTTATTTAGAGAAGAGATAAATTTAGATAAATTAAATAATTGAAATAATTACTTAATTTAGGAGATCGTGCATGAATAATTAAATAATTTATTTAATTAAATTAGTGACATTATCAAATAAATAAAATTTATTTAATTAATCAACAAAGAATAAAGATAAAGTGAATTAATTAAATAATAACAAATTATTTAATTAATAATAGAATATGAAATGAGAGAATAATTAAATAATTAAAAATTATTTAATTATGTATTGGTTGCATGAGAAGTGAAGTGGAAGAAAGTGTGTGTTAGAGGGTTTACTAATTAATTAAAATAATTGATTACTATTGCATGTACAAGATAAGCTAAATAAATAAAATAAATAATTTCATTTATTTAGAGAGAAGATAAATATAGATAAATAAAATAATTATCTAATTTAGATTCAATCATGCTAAGATTTAATTGAGATAGAAAAAAATTACCTAAATTGACAGAAGCTTTGACAGATGGTAGAGGGTTTTAGCGTTACTGTGCAGGCCGAGTAGTTTTGTGTGGTTTGTGTGGGCTTCCTCAGTCGCGATGGGCTATGCATGTTCCTCCAAGGCCCCTGTGATATCTTCCTTTTGGTGGGTTTTTGCATGCAAGGCAGGTCGTCGGTTTTCTGGTGTAGGCTATGAGTATTTGCCTGTGTTTTTTATTATTTTGTTTTGGATTTTGGTATTGTGTGTGGAGTGATCTTTGTGCGTTTTGCATGGCACCTTTTGGGGGTCGAGAGGACCCCTCTCAGATTTTGTTCAAAATGGCGGCTTTAAATGGAGATTCATCATCCTCAGAGCATGGTGATGCTGTAAATTTTCTCTTGTGTGTTGCAGAGGAGTCAAAGCTAAATCATTCTTTGGAAACAAGATCAATACCAATGGGTTTCTTGGAAAAAAGCAAGGATCGTCCGATTGTGGTGATAAATCCTAAAGATGTAGCAGAAGATGTTATGTATTTGGCGGAGCATGCTTTAATTTGCAAGTTTATGGGAGTTCGTGTCTCGCTGCCATTTTTAGAGTCATGGGCACAAAGAAACTAGAATCTGGAGGGGGATATGGAGATTATCCTAGGGGAAAATGGTTATTTTTTGTTATTTTTTCTAGGCTAGCAGATCGGAATATGGTTTTTGAAGGTGGCCTTTATTTCCACAATCAGGCTGGGCTCTTTATTAAACCATGGCATTTGGGGTTTGATCCCTCAGAAGAGCTCCCGTCAAAGATACCTGTGTGGGTCTGATTACCTCAACCTCCAATGGGATTTTGGTGGAAGGATGTTATGCATTCTATTGCTACAACTTTGGGGAAACCCTTGGGCCCCTCTAATCAAACCCTCAACTGTAGGGTAACCACCTTTGCTCAAATTTGTGTGGAAATAAACCTTAATATTCTATTGCCAGAGTCTGTTGAGATTAGATTGGGGGATATGAGCTGGATCCAGTAGGTTGATTATGAGGCACTACCTTTCTGGTGAAAATTATGTCATGAGTATGGACACCTACAAAGAAATTGTCCCAAGTCGAGAGGTAGCAATCTTGATCCTCAGCCTGAGCAACATGCATCTAAATTTAAAGGAAAGGGTAAAGACCTAGTTCAAAATGAGGGGAATGATTCAAAGGGTTTTATTCTGGTGAAAGGAAGAACAAAGGATAGGGGTGTTGCTCGTCAAAATAAAGCCATGCAGAAAGGAAATTTTAGTAACAAGTTTGATGTCCTTGAAAATTTTGAAGATTTAGAGTCAATGGAGCATGATCTTACTCTTGGGGATCAAGTTATGCAAGGTATGGACCTTCCTTCTCTTCCCCCCCAAGCTCTTGTACATGGAATGGTTTCGTCTCAAAATTTAGAGGATAAAGGTTCAAGAGTTCTGATTCCTGTTGAGACCTTAGAGGTTGTTAATCGGATTGATGGTGGTCCAAGAGTTGTTATGGTTTCAAACCTCCTTATGTGAACCACCTATGGAACATGTTGATAATGAGGTAACTAATGATTTGGATTTGGAATCTAGGTCTAAGGAAGATGGTAAAGAGAAAAATATGCCTCATTTGGGAATTTATTAGAAGAGCTTAAAGAAAGGGGCAACAATAAGCTGACAAAGATGGGTAGGAAAAAGGATTTGGAAAGGATGAAGATTATGGGCGAGCCTTTAGTGGAATTAGGTGTTTTTAAGACACTGGACTCTCACTTTTCTTCATCCCATAAATGATTTTTCTTTCATGGAATGCAAGGGGTTTGGATAGCATCCCTAGACAAAAGGCTACTCATGATTTGATTTGTGATTATGACCCTGATATTATTTTTATCCAAGAAACTAATTTTTTTGTGGATGATATGAGTAAAGTTTCCTCCAAGGCCTAGAAGAGAGGTCTTTGTCAGAGTGTTGGTGCCCAAGGATCAACTGGAGGTGTTACCTGTCTTTGCAATCTGTGTAAGATAGTTCCCCTTTGGTGGGATACTAGCAATAATTCTTTATCCGTGCTTGTGTCCTGCTTTGATTCGAGTGTTATTTCTCTCTTTTCCAATGTGTATGTGCCTAATGATCTACCAAGTAAGGCTATGTTGTGGTCTCATATTAGATCTATTCATTCTTTGGCACCTTTTTTTCCTTGGATTCTTGCAGGAGACTTCAATTCTATTTGTTGCCTTGAGAAAAAATATAGGGGGTGGGTCATTTAGGTTCTACTTTGACCTTGATGTGCGATAATATTTTTGTCCTTAATTTGGTGGATGTGAAGCCTGTGAATGGTTTTTTTACAATAGAAGATGTGGGGAGGGGTCTATCTCTGATAGGCTGGATAGATTCCTAGTTTCAAATCATTGGATTGGGGATTGTTGGTCTTCTTATTCTGAAATCTTGGGATGGAAGAGTTTAGATCACTGGCCAATCAAGTTTTCTTCCCTTTGGTTTTCTATTCCCAAGAACCCTCCTTTCAAATTCCAGCTCATGTGGCTTTGTGGTCCTAGCTTATACTAGTTGGTGGTGAGATGGTGGTTTGAAGGGAATCCTGCCTTTGGTATTGCTATGTTTTCCTTTTTCAAAAGGCTTCAGTATGTTAAATACAAGCTCAAAAAATGGAATAGAGCTTCTTTTAGAAATGTCTTCCTAGAGAAAAAATAGATCTAGGATCATTTGGATAGCATCACTTTCAGAATTAAGGAAGAGGGCATGATGATCAATCTACTCAACGAAGAGACTAGACTCTCCAGGGATCTTGCTGAATGGGAGCTGCGAGAGGAGATTTTTTGGAAACAAAAATTCTGTATTGATTGGTTTCAGGAAGGGGATAAGAATACCGCTTTTTTCCATAATTCTATGAAAGAACAGAGATATGGTAACTTAGTCACTTCTATTATTTTTGGTCATGGGGACATTCTCTCTTCTTCTCATGCTATTTCAGTGGAGGCAGCTAGTTTCTTCTTTTCCCTTTTCACTGAGGATTCTCCGATGGTGGTGGTAGAAGAGGATTTTGTTCTTGATTGCATCCCTCTGATGGTTTCTAGGGAAATGAATAACTTTCTTCTAAATCTTGTTTCTCTGGATGAGGTTAAGAGCATTGTTTTCAAGATGAAGAAAGGTAAGACACTTGGCCCTATGACTTTCCAATTGAGCTTTTCTAGGAGTTTTGGGACATCTTGAAATTGGATTTGTTAGAAGTGGTTAGAGAGTCTCAAGTTAATAAGAAGATGTTTCATGCTTTTAACTCAACCTTCTTGGATCTTATACCTAAAAAAGAGGGGGCCAATTCCTTTGATTTTTTTAGGCCTATTGCTCTATGTAATGTGGTTTTTAAGATTATCACTAAGTTGATGGCAGAAAGGTTGAAAACTTGTTTGGATTCTTTGATATCTTTGGAACAAGGGGGTTTTGTCAAAGATCGGTAGATTGTGGATGGGATTGCGGTGGCAATAGAAGTGGTGCATTCCATGTCCTCTTCTAAGGAGAAAGCAATGTTTATTAAATTAGATATGTCCAAAGCTTATGGCAGAGTTAGATGGTATTTTCTCTAGCATTCTTGTTGTTGTGTGTCATCAGCCTCCTTCTCTATTTTGATTAATGTATTTCCCTCTCCTACCTTTTCGGATTTGAGAGGTCTCAGGCAAGGAGATCCACTTTCTCTGTATCTCTTTATTCTTTTGGCTGAGGGTTTGGGAAGATTGTTGAGGTGATACAAGGATACTATCCTAATTAAGGGATGGAGCTGGAACTAGGGACTTGAATCCCTTACTCATCTCCAATTTGTTGATGATACTACACTGATGGGATTGGAAAAAATTGATGAACCATTTAATTTTGAAAGGTTCTTGATATTTATATGGCTTCTTTGGGTCAGAAGATTAATGAGGGATAATCTAGCATCATCTTCTTTAATACTCCTAGATTGATTCAAAACAATATTTCCCACATTCTTCATTTTCAGATTGGTAGCCTTCCTTTGGATTATTTAGGCATCCCCCTTTATGTGGGTAACATGAACAATAGGTATTTCTAGGTGATCTTGGATAAATTCCACTCAAAGGTCAATCAGTGGACTTTTCGATGGCTATCTTTTGTATGCAAATTGACTCTCCTTAAATCTATCTTGTAGGCTCTCCCTCTCTACAGATTCATGGCTTTTTCTACTCCCAAGGGATTTCTTAAAGAATATGATTCCTTTTTCTCATAAATTATTATCAGCCAGAAATTTGGATCAACACAAGTGGAGCTTGGTGAGTTGGGACCAGGTGTGTAAACCCAATGAGTGTGGTGGTTTGGGTCTTAGGCAGTTAGAGAATAACAATTTGGCTCTTGCTACTAAATTATTTTGGAGATGGTGTACTCTTTTTGCTCAAACATGGGATCACATTTTGAATTATAAATATCTTGATGGAGTGGAATATGAGGAAATTCCTCGTATGGAATTAACTAGAAAAGGTTCCATTATCTGGAATATTTTAAAAAGAGGCTCCACACTAATTAAGGTGGGGCTCTTTTGGATTATTAATAATGGGAATTCTTCTCACTTTTGGTGTAATTCTTGGGATGGAAATCCACCCATCCTTCCATCTCACCCTCATCTTCAAGCTTTAAGTGAGTCTTTTGTAGAGGCTGGATGGTCCAATGTTGACAGCTTTAAGATCTCATCCTCTGTGGAGACCTCTTTGGTGTATAAGTTGCAAAACCCTGTTACTTGGTCTAGTGGGGGATCTATGGAGGAAAGAAGTTCCTTTGCTTCAATCCTTGTTGAGTGCCCATGAAGTTCCTTGGAAGGGAGTGATGTGTTGGCTTGGGGTAATGGTCCTAAGGGGAAGTACATAGTGGCTCAGGGTTATGCTACTATAAGAGGGAAACTTGGAGATCTGGAGGAGAGCCCCTCGTGGAAAAGAATTTGGAATAAGAATGGTTGGCCCAAGTGTAATTTGTTCGTGTGGACTCTAAGTCTTAATAAATGCCTCATTTGGGAGAATATTAGGAAAAGGGGATTTTTTGGCCCCTCGCTTTGCTTTTTGTGTGGTAACAATGAGGAAAACTCTAGTAATATTTTCTTTCAATGCCCATTCTCGACTGAAATTTGGAGGATGTGGTGGAATTTGTGGAAGAGACCATTTGTTCAGGCTTCATCTTTGCATGATCTTTGGGTGAATTTTGGCCCTCCTCTAACTTCTACATCTTTTCTGGCAGCGACTTGGGATTTGGGTCCTTCTTTAATTATTTGGAAGATTTGGTTGGAAAGAAATAAACAGATTTTTCAGGATCGTAAGTAGGTTGCCCTCTAGATTTCGATTAATATTAAAATTATGCTTAAGGAGACAATTACGGCTAAGTTTGACCTAAGGGAGATTTTTTCCTCAAATGATTCTAGCTTCTTTTCTTTTTTGGAGCTTTCTAGAACCTTGGTAGTCTGGTCTCGACTTGGTTCTAGGATGAAGGTGTCTAAGAAGGTGAGTCAGGTGGGAAAGTGGAGTCCACTTCCAACAGATTTTTATAAAATTAACACAAATGGGTTTGCTCATGGTAATCCTAGTGTTGCAGGTATTGGTGGAGTGGGATGGTATAGTAAAGGTTGTGTTCAGTTTATCTTCTTCGCCTATATGGGAGTGCATTCTAATAATCAAATGGAGGCATGGGAAATTCTTCCCACTTTGGAGAAAGCTTGTGAGTTGGGGTGGAGGAAAGTGATATGTGAGATGGATTCAATGATTCTGGTTTCTCTACTTAACAGATGGAATTTCAAGAACTCTTCATATAAGTTTGGTGTGTTAACTCAACAAATTCTCAATCTGGCCTCCAATTTTGTTTCCATTTATTTTGTGCATATTCCAAGGGAATGGAACAAAGTGGATGATTTTTTTGATAAATGGACTTCTGATGAGATGGGAGTGTGCTTGGTTTGGAGTTGGGATCAACTTAATCAACATAATTGTCAACAACTTGCACAGTTTATTCATGATGATCATAAAGGCTAGATGTGTTGAGCTAGTTTGGTTGTGTGCTCTTTGGTGTTGGGAGGATGGTTGGTATGGGGGCCTTTTGGATACTTGTGACTTCTCCTTAGGGTTGGATTTGGATATTTTTATGTTGTGTTGGGGCATTTTGTCCCTTCTGGTGTAATGTTTTGCTTATTCTCAATAAAATTTTCAACCCTGTTTTCTATTTTTTTTTTTTATCTAATTTAGGAAGTGGAAGAATGGATAATTAAATAATTAAAAATAATTATTTAATCATAGAGGAAGAGAGCGAAATGAATAATTAAATAATTAAGAAGAACTATTTAATTATAGATGAAAAGTGATGATGGATAATTAAATAAATAATAATTTATTTAATTGAATTAGAAGAATAAAGTAATTAATGATGTAATTAAATAAACAAAATTTAATCAATTAATCATAGAAGAATAAAAATAAAGTGAATAGTAGAATGTGGAATGAGATAATAGTTAGATAATTAAATATTATTTAATTATGTGGAAAAGATGCAAGTTAATGTAAAAATATCGTTCGTAAGCTTAGGAAATTTTTCAGTGTCTATAGTACTATTTTGAAAGAAGATGAAATCCATCCATGTTTTCTTATGCTTCTATTATATCAACAAAGATTACCCTAAATATTATTTCCCTTTTTCTAGCATTGACACAACCATTGATCTTATAGTAGGTTATGAGATGATCTCCATCGTGGATAGTTTCTCAAGATATAGTAAAATATTTGTTTTTGATAAGGTAAGGTTTTGAAAGGATCAAGGAACATTTTATAGAGTTAAGAAAAGGACACTTCCAAACACCAAAGTATCAAACTTTGCCAATGAAATAGATAAATAACACAAGTGGAAACACGTAGAAATACAGTAGAAACACAAACAACACCTGGTCATCAGATAACCAGGAGTGAAAAAACACTCAGAACCAACAACATTCCTAAGTCAAAGCAAAAGAAACAAGGCCAAAGCCAAAAAGGACGAAAAACATATACACAAGATGAGGACCAAGATTCCATCACCAACCACAAACCCTATAGGCTGCAGTAAACCTGCTGCTTAGAAACAACTTCGAGCCATCCTTGAAACACTTGTCGAACTAGGAAGCCAATTCAATCTTTGCATCAAATAGAGAAAGACACCCTCTATTGGAGATGATCACATGAAAACATTTTCCATCAGACCTATAAATATCCAACAGCCCCATACTCCACCTCCATAGGAGTAGATCCCACCTCAAAAAGGATAGTAGCAGAGAAAACCAAAAAAGGAAGCTTCCAACCAAAACCACAACACCCATCTTCACCTCGATAGAAGAGGAATCTACCTCGATAGGAATATGTTGTAGAATCAAGGAGAAAGCCACCACTCCCATAGAAAAATTAAACACACCATCCCTTAGCAAACTCAATAATAAAAAATTAAAAAGGAGCAAAAACCACAAAAACATCTAGGTCATGAGGAAAGGCATGACATGCAACCCAGTCGAAAACCAAAAATATAGAGGAAGAGTAGAGTTGAATCTCCAGCAACAGACCACCACCAGGGTTGTAAGAGAAGATAACCCAACCCCTAAGGGGGTAGAGAACCACATTAGCCAAAACTAGCAGAGGCCCACAAAAGCTTCAACAACAAAGCCTCTGAGGTTGCACCAAACTGAGGAGCAAGCACCATCGAATCACCAAAGCTCACTAGAAGCAATGCCAAAACAGAGAGAGGTAGAAACCTCACCCAAAAATAGACCCATCCAATAGAAAAAATAGAGCCTGTTGGCCAACACCACCACCCGAGCCAACCGAGGCGAATTCCCAAGAGAGCAGACACAACATTCTGAGGAAAGCTAGGAAAAACTTGGGAAAACCAAGGAATAAGAGCATCATAGGCTCCAAGAGAGCCAAGAACCAAAGAAGAACTCTCACAAGGAAGAGAGAACAAGCACCAACAGGTGTGAAGATCTAGCCAAGGGAAAAGAGGAAGCACAACAAAGAACACCTCCGACAAGAACCAAAGACCCACACACCACAAAGACCCAAACACAAGATAGAACATCAACATAAACACTAATGGATAGTTGCTTGTCCACATCATAGAAAGGAGCCCACACTTTCTAGACCCAATGACCAATTTGGAAACAACCTCAGAGAACAAAGGAAACACCTTTGAAAAGAACTAGAGACCCAAACAGATGACACAAGGAGTCCCAAACAAAAAGGGGATGAAGCACAAATGACAGGCCAAAGAGGCTTCCAACCAATCGAGAGAGGAAACCACCATAATCCCAGTTGCACGCGAAGGGCACATGAGGAGGGGAGCTTCAAACCACATGAAAGAAAACTCCACACACAACACAGTCATAGCCCCCACCAGGGAGAGCAACAACCTCCTCCCACAGGAACCTGGCACCAGAAACCCAGGCCAAGGAAACACCAACAACTAGAATCCCACATTTTCATCATCAGAATTTGAGTCTCCACCATTGTCATCACTTTAATATTTCAAAAATGGAGCCCCGCTCTCTTTCCCGCTCAACTACAACATTAGTGAGAGTTTATTTCAATTCCCATAGTAAAATATATGTTACAATAGAGGATCAACATAATAATTCCTTTATTACATCTCAAGTAACATTTTTTTATTAGGTTAGCCACCACTTGTAGTGGAGTTGGTTGGTGTTGGAAAAACAAGGAAAAACAACTGAGAGGGGGGGTGAATCAGTTGTCTCAAAATATTAAACTTTTCAAACTCAACTTAATCTCAAATCTAATGAATGAACAACAAACTGTAAACAATCAACACATCAGAGAGACAAAGAACACCAAGATTTTTATGTGGAAACCCTGTTAGGAGAAAAACCACGGTGGATGTTAGTCCACAATATTATACCCTGTTAAAAGTATAATGAAAATAATAAGGGGAATGCACATGCATTCATGCACACTACCTAGAGCTCACTGCTCAAATACAAAAGGGGCTCACTGCCCAACAATACAAAATAGGATTAAATATGGAGGGTATGAACTGAGAAAATAACTTCTGCACAAGCTTGATTATAGTTCTAGTTAAGCACAGAAAAACATTCTTCACTCTTCGCTCAAACTTATTCACACTTCGCTTAGTCTTCTTCACACTTTGCTATGTAATTGAATGGTATTCACACATACACACATGGGAGCATACTGAGCACACTTTACACTGATGAAATAATCGCTCTTATATATTCATATCAATGATTACATCAACAACTTAGTCGGCCAGAAAAATAAAAAACATATTTACAATGTTGGCCAAAATTTTAAAATAAAATTTCAATGTGGATCTAACACCGTTAGCCAATACAATGATGCGACCCAAAAAAATATTTGCAAGTGCACCAAACATTCAAATTTTACTCTTCAAGGATCCGCAATATGCTACCACCAACATGTCAGCCAGGAACATGAAAACTTGAATATGCACAAGAAAAATCTTCAACCATGAGCACACAGATCAACACGGACGTACAATAATGATAGAGAATGAAGCATCCAAGAATACCGGGAACTAATAGAGAAGCATCCACAACAACTAAGATTACCAGAATCACACAAACTTTACTCAGGAACACTGACATAGACCACATAAACACTGTCAGACCACAACATGATCAAATCTTCACGTGGACCTCTGAAACTTCTAGTAGATTAACTAGATACTCTCAAAAGTAAATCCTTTAGTCCACAACAGTTGATCTCCAATGTACAGAACAAGACACCTTCATGACCTACACAGTTCCACTGGCAACAGGAAAATCTGTAACTCTTCCTTCAACAATTTTCTCAATATCCTCGACATATACAACCTTCAATACAATGATGCTAATAGTGTTGACATCAATGACAACCACATATCAAAACACATCCACAACATCCAACAATCTCCCCCTTTGGCATTGATGGCAACACATGATGTGAAAAATACCATCAACCCAACACACTTACTTCTCCTTAGATTCTGACTCTTTTCTCTTCAAGATCTCTCCCCACAAGGCTCTTCTCCCCTAGAAAGATTTTTCACATTGCTCTTCTCCCCCTTTGAAATCAATGGAAAAGGTAACCATGACCTTTCCATATACACACTTTGAACCACATATCTTCACATCTAACTACCCCCCTTGAGTACCAGCCACAAAAACATCAATCTGGATCAGAATATAGCAATGAGACTCACATATTGATGCATGTAAATGCATATTTTAGTTCTTATCAAGAGGGGTAATCACCCCTAGCATTCCTCTAAGATACTCAAAAGTATCCTTCGACAATGGCTTAGTAAAGATGTCTACAATTTTCTCTTTGGTAGGCACATATTCCAGTCTGACTTCATTCTCATTCACTTTCTCCCTCAAGAAGTGAAACTTGATTGATATATGTTTAGTCTTAGAGTGTAGTACCAGATTCTTTGAGATGTTTATTGCACTTGATTTGTCAAAGTATATGGAAATAGGCTCTTCATTTACCACCCTGATATCTTTCATCATATGTTTCATCCACATCACTTGAGTACAGTTATTTGCAGCAACAATATATTCTGCTTCAACAGTAGATAGAGAAATGGAATTTTTCTTTTTGCTCAACCAAGATACCAGCTTCTTCCCTAGGAAGAAAGCAACATCACTAGTACTTTTCCAATCATCTACATCTCCAGCCCAATCTACATCAGTATATGCACTCAAATTCAAATCATCATCCTTTGGATACCAAAGTCCAAAGTCAACTATTCCTTTTAGATATTTGAAGATTCTCTTAACAATAGTCACATGTGATTCTTTTGGATCAGCCTAAATCTAGCAACCATACATACAACATTCATAATGTCTAGTCTAGTCTGAGTTAAATAGAGCAATCCACCAATCATTGACCTGTATCTTGTTTGATTTTATTTAGGAGAATCATCATTTTGTGTTAACTTGCATCCGGTTACCATGGGAGTATCAACTGGCTTTGATTCTTCCATCCAAAATTTCTTCAGTAGCTCTCTCACATATTTGGACTGAGATATGAAAATTCCCTTGCCTAACAAGGTAACTTGCAATCCCAGAAAGAACTTCATCTCTCCAATCATACTCATCTAAAATTCATTTTTCATTTCATCAACAAACTTCATACATATATTATCATCTCCTCCAAAAATAATTTCATCAATAAAAACTTCTATAATTAACTCTTTATCATGATCCAACTTAAAATATAAGTTGCTATCAGTAGTACCTTTATTGAATCCAAGCTTCAGTAAGTGTTTTTCCAATCTAGCATACCAAGCTTTGGGAGCTTGTTTAAGTCCATATAGAGCTTTCTTCAAGCGGCAAACCATTTCTTCCTTGCCAGTTAGTTGAAATCCATCTGACGGTTCAATATATGTAATTATTCTTCCAGTTCTCCATTCAAAAAGGTTGACTTCACATCCATTTGATAGACTTTATAATCCTTATATGCAGCATAAGAAAGAAACAACGTGACAACTTCAATTCTGGCAACAGGGGCAGAGGTTTCTTCAAAATCAATACCTTCCATTTGAGAATTTACATATTAGTCTTGCTTTATTCTGGACCACTTCACCTTATTCATTCAGCTTGTTCCGAAATACCCATTTAGTACCAATCACATTCTTGTCTTTAGGTTTGGGAACAAGTGTCCATGTGTCATTATTTTTAATATGTGGTAGTTCTTCCTTCATAGCTTTCATCTAGTATTCATCTTGGCAGGATTTAGTACATCTTTAGGTGCAATCTTGGAAATTAGGCAATACTCCTCTGCTATCTTTCTTCTAGTATGTACACCTTTACTCTTATCTCCTATAATTTGATTTTCAGAATGATTTAGCTTTACATACCTTGGAAGTTTAGGACTTTCTCAAGCTTCTGGTTCTTCAAATCTTTCTTCAGCACTTACACTTGTCTCAGCTTCCTGATTTGCTTGATTTACCAAAACAAATTGAGGTTGCTTTACCAAAACATATGGAATAATCTGAACTTGGTTTTGTGTCTGAGAATTCTTCCCTTGAATTGAATTATCTTCATTTGAATCATAGCCATAATATTTGGATGATTTGGCAGAGTCCTCATCAACTCTGACATTTGCACTCCCGACCATCTTTCTCGGTCTTTTGTTATAGCACTGGTAAGCCTTTCTTTTAGTAGAGTAACCTAGGAAGATTCCTTCATCGCTTCTTGCATCAAAATTTCCTATATCATCATCTCTCTTGATATAACACTTTCTTCCAAAGATCTTGAAATATTTAACAGTAGGCTTATAACCAAACCATAGCTCAAAAGGAGTCTTACCAGAACTACCATTTACATTTACTCAGTTCAAATTATACACATCAGTGCTTACAACTTCACTCCAATAGATCTGGGGCACATTTCCATCTATCATCATTGTTTTAGTAGCATCCAAAATTGTTCTATTCTTTCTCTCTACAACTCCATTCTATTGAGGGGTTCGGGGAGAAGATAATTGTCTTCTGATTCCATTCTCTTCACAAAAGGAATTGAACTCCCTGGAGGTGAACTCACCACCTCTATCAGACCTCAGGGATTTTATTTTCAGACCTTTTTCATTTTCTTCCATAGCCTTGAAACTTTTGAACTTCTCCAATGCTTCACATTTTTCTCCTAAGAAAGAAACCTATATCATTCTAGAGTAGTCATCAATAATCAACATAAAGTACCTTTCTCCATGAATACTTTTGACTCTAGAGGGACCATAGAGATCATTATGTAGTAGCTCTAGCAAACCATTTGAATGAAACTATTTGCTCTGGAAGGAGACTCTAGTATGTTTTCCCATCTAACATTCTTTGCAAATTATACTAGCAGGCTTCACTAGGTTAGGTAGATCTCTTACTGCTTGAGTGGAACTTACCTTGAAAATGTTATCAAAATTCACATGACACAACCTTCTATGCCATAACCAACTTTCATCTACTTATGCAATTAAACAACTCTCACTAGCAATATTCAGGTGAAAAATAGTACCTTCTATCTTTTTACCTGTAGCAATCATATTACCAAAACTTCCACATATCCTACATCTTCCATCTTTGAATTGAAGATCATAACCTTTGTCCACCATCTGTCCAACACTCAAAAGATTGTGCTTCAAGCCTTCAACATAAAGAACATCATCAGTTTTATGCTTACCACCAAGACAAATAGATCCTCTACCATGAATCACACCAACATTGTTGTCTCCAAATCTTACAGCCTCGCCATCATACTTCTCTAGACTTAAAAATTTTCTTTTGTCACCATTCATATGATTTGAGCATCCACTGTCAATGACCCACTCATCCTTTTCTTCAATTTTGCCTACAAGATCTTTCTCAACTTTAGCAGATTCAGTAGCCACCAGACCATTTTCCTTGATAGTAAGGAACACCCATTCATCTTCATTTCCTTTTTCTTTATCAGACTCTTCAGCATAGTAACATTTCTTTTGAAATCTAGATTTCTTAGGCTTGTACATAGGAACTGTTTCAGGACACCTCAATGCAAAATGACCTATTTTATTGCAAGAGAAAGATTTAATAGGAAACATTCCTTTATACTTACCTTGTCCTCTTCCTTCTTTCTTCACAATCAGTGCTTCCAACTCTTCTACTTCTCTTTCTTCATCTTCAAGCTATTTCATTTCTTCCTCATACTTGAATGAATTTCTAGAACACTCTCCCAGATCATATATTTCCTTGTTTCTTCCGGATACAGTAGCCTTAAATGCAGATTCAGTCTTGGGAACAGATTCACCAATTTCACTTAACTCAAAGGAAGCAAAATTACCAATCAATGTATCTATTGTCACATTTGTCACTGATCTGATATCTTCAATAACATGAGCCTTTGCTTTGTAAGAGGGAGGAAATTATCTAAGCACTTTAGCTACAATTTCTTCCTCTTCCAGGGTACCACCGACACATCTAATACTCATCACTAGTTCATTTACTTTTTGCATAAAAGAAGAAATATTTCATCTTCATCCATCGTCAAATTTTCATACTTTCCTTTCAAACTTTGTAGCTTAGCCATCTTCACATGTGCATCTCCTTCATACCAAGTTTCCAGATTTGTCCACATCTCATGAGCTATCTTCAAACCTATCACATTTGTCATTTCCAAAATTTTTAGAGCACTCAACAAAGCTTCAATAGCCCTGATGTTATTCTCAACTTCTTTAATTTCATTAGGAGTGGAAGGACCATTCTGAGGAATAACATATCTATTCTTTGTGATGTTCCATAAGCGTTCACCTAAACATCTCAAATGACATTCCATTATGGTTTTCCACAGTGAGTAGTTTGTTCCATCAAATCTGGGACTGTCCTTCTTGTATGATGCCATCTTAGATCACCTCAAGATTTTAAACTTCTTCAGAGGAACCTGCTCTGATACCAATTGTTGGAAAAACAAGGATAGACAACTGAGAGGGGGGGTGAATCAGTTGTCACAGAATACTTAAACTTTTTTAACTTAACTTTATCTCAAATTTGATGAAAGAACAATAAACCATAAACAATCAACACATCAGAAACACAAAGAACACCAAGATTTTTTACGTGGAAACTCTGTTAGGGGAAAAACCATGGTGGATGTTAGTCCACAATATTATACCTTGTTAAAAGTATAATGAAAAATAATGGGAATGCACATGCATTCAGGCACACTGCCTAGAGCTCACTGCTCAAATATAAGAGGGATCACTGCCCAATAATACAAATCAATTCAGATTAGATCCGTGAGGTATGAACTAAGAAAATAGCTTCTACAAAAGCCTGATTACAGTTCCAGTTAAGCACAAAAAACCTTCTTCACACTTCGCTCAAACTTCTTCTCACTCTACTTTGTAATCAAATGAATAGATCAACGTTCACACACTTTCTCTTTCTCTGGATTTTCTTCACTTTACTCACTCACTAAATTTGCACAAACAACCACTCTTATATATCTGCAACCTAGATTAACATCAACAACTCTGTCGGCCAAAATATAAAACATATTTATAATGTCGGCCCCAAATTTACAAATAATTTTTTAATGTGAATCAAACATCGTCGGCTGATATTATGATGCGACCCAAAACAATATCCTCGAGTGCACCAAAAATTCAAATTTAAGTCTCCAAGGATCCGAAGACGTTACAACCACTATGTCGGCCAGGAACATAAAAATTCGAACACACACGAGAAAAATCTTTGACCACGAGTACACTAATCAATGTGGATGTGCAACAAAGATAGAGAATGATCTAGAAGCATCCACAAGCAACAAGAACTAACAAAGAAGCATCCAAAATGACAAATATTACCAGAATCACATAGACTTCAATCGGGAACACTAACAGAAACCACATAAATACTATCAAAACACAACTGTTCATAACACGATCAAATCTTCACATGGACCTCTGAAACTTCCAATGGATAGACTAGATATTCTTAGCAATAAACCCTTTAGTCCAAAACAACTAATCTTCATTGTACTGAGCAAGACACCTTCATGACCTTCACTGTTCCACTGGTAGCCTGCAACTCTTCCTTTAACAATTTTCTCAATATCCTCGACATATACAACCTTCAATACAATAGTGCTAATAGTGTTGACATCAATGACAACCACATATCATCAATACAACTATAGCATCCAACAATAGCTGCCATAATTCAAGGGTTACATGTTGACATTTTTTCCACCAAAGTGAACTCCCTTCTTTGGAAGTACAAAAATAAAGTGAAGCTTTCATAATATTATCTCAATACAAAAAAACTGGCATAAAGCAAACCCTTGTTGACAATGGCTCCACTCTTAATGTGTGTAGTGTAAACCTCTTGGATAGGCTTCATGTGGATAGATCAAAACTTCAACCTAATTCTTTATCTATTAAGGGCTTTGACAATATAACAAAACAACCACTTGGTGTGATCACTTTGCCTATTACAGTTGGAGTGGCCACATTGGATACACAAATTCATGTTATGCCTCATAAAATTTCATATAATATCCTTTTAGGCAAACCATGGATTCATGAAATTAATGTAGTGCCTTCCACTCTTCATTGCAAGATGAAATACATTCACAAAAACAAAGTGTACACACTTGAAGCTGACCCTGATCCTAATAGTCATTTGAAAATTGAGAAAAACAAAGAGCATCATTTAGACTCATTAACACCAACCACACAAGTGGAACCCGCACAACAACGAGACAAACAACATATTGAACAAGTCATGAAGCTATTAGAAGATGATTGGGGTTCCTTGGATTTTGAACATGAATTCATGGGCGAGTACAAGATCATACAAAAAGATTCAAATAGCGGAAATGAAAAAGCAGATGACGCTTCAAAAGAATCCACCTCACTCACTTTAGACAATGAAACAAATTACACAACAACCTTTGATGATGATTATCACCAACCACCACCCAATCCAAAAGCAATGGAAAAGATTTATGGAAAATGGTATGAGCTTATGAAACAACTTGGCTATAGTGGAAAAGGATGTGGTGCTAATGAAAAAAATATCTAAAACCCTATTGATCCTATCACACAACAAACAACTCATGGTCTTGGTTGTTGTCCTTTGATAGAAATAACCAAGCCTTCACTCAACATCAATAATATAAAAAATAATTCCTCTAAACCACCTTTAACTGTAAAGCATCCTAAACTAATCGACACTAGTGGTCTTCATCATTCTCCTTTACAAACAATCAACCAAACAAATACACCTTCGCTTAATGTCAATGCCATCTTGCAAAACCCTAATGAATTGAATTTGTTAGATTTTACACCCTCTTGTAAAGGAGAGAAAAAAATATCACAATTTATAGAGTCTTGCATAGATATGACATCTAATACTAAGAAAGATATATCTTTGAAGAAAACCATAGGAAAATCTTCTCCCATTGATCAAGAAGGTATTTTTTTGATACTCCTCCAAGATCACTTGATCACCCTTCCTCCAAGAACTTAGAAGAAATTTTATTACAAGACTTCATTTTGTGCATACCATAGAGTTCATGGTCATTCCACTAATGAATGTAAGGCTTTGAGTAGTAAAATCCAACATTTTCAGGAGTTTGGTATTCTTCCTTCTGTGGGGACACCTAATTCCTCTAATTGATACCGATTTTAACTCTAGCATGCATCTCATTAATCATTTCAGCTCACCCTTGTCTTGCACTAAGTGGGGGCAAGGGGTTACGTAGCCTTTCCCTCGTATGCCACTTGTTGTTGCCTCTTTTGACTAGTCATTAACCTTTCATGAACATATAAGAGAAATCTTGGGATGTAGAAAACATGCCTTAGGTTGGCTCGCATGTGGAATACTACCTTTTTCTTGATGTAGCTTCTTGGAAACATATGACTTGGCATAGGGCTTTCCGAATAAGCTCTCATGTCTTCTTCTACTTTAAAGAAATTGCTCACAAAAAATGGTGTTAGCAACCACTTTAAAGTGGGGGCATACATCGACACTCACATTTCATTGTGTGATTTTCTTTTTCTTACGATTTCCTCTCTTAGAAACATTAGGTACAATGTTGCACGGGATGAGACCTTGCACTTGTCCTCTCTTGGAAACAGGATGAGACCATTTGCACTTTTCCTCTCTTGGAGATATTAAGCATAATGTTCCCTAAGATGAGACATTGCACGAACTAAGTAAAATCCTTTTGAACAAGCCCTACACCATTTTTCATTGACAATGTCTATGAGTGTCAAGCATATGAAGCTTTGCTTACCTCATAGAGCTTGAAAACCATTTTCCTTTGTGGCACCTTATTAAAGTTATCAGGAGGTATAACTTTGATATGGTTGAGTGAGAAGCCCATTCCAAGGCATGAATTTCCCCATAGCCACCTATGTGTGTGTGATCACATATCGGTCGCATGTGTCTCACCTTTTAGGACTTCTCACTTGGCAGATAGCCAAGAGTTTCGTCGCCTCAAGAGTGAGTATGCATTTTTGGAAAAACAACCTAGACCTAGTCCACAACGTGTTGGACAAATGGTCGAAGCTTGATCCACCTTTTCATTTTTTATTTTCTCTTCTTCCCAGTTCTTTCTATTGCATGATTGTGTATCTTGTTTGGTTGCACATCATTCACCTTGTGTGTTTCCTTTTACACTCATGTTGCTTTGACTTATGATCTTAGATCCTAGGGGCTTTGGCATCCTTTTTCATTCACATTGGTACGATTGGACATCTCTTGAATGTCTACTTTAGTGTGAGTTTGAAGCAAGTTCATACTCTCACTAAAGTGGGGGCTAAATGTACCATAGAAAAAAATATTTCTTGCTTGATTTGGGAATAATTGATAATGAATTTGAATTAATAAGGTCTTGATTTGGTGTTGTGAGGTGTTTTTCACATCCACACTAGGTCTTGGACCCTTGCAAATTGAATAAAATGAATTTATCAATGTCTTGTAAAGGTGTTGTAAAGTGTTGTGAATGAATTAAACACTTTTCTAGGCTCTTATTAAGTATTCAAGTCTAATGGACCTATTTTTCCCTTAATTCAACATTGTAAAATATATTTAATCACATTATCACATTAATCTAGAAGGCTTGTAAAATAAACTTAATGTTAATCTAGTGTTGTAATGTGTCTTACAAATTCACATTGGATGTTGTGCCTTTCTAGGCTGTGTGGACATCATTTTAGTATTGTAAAGTTTATTTAATCACACTTTCACATTGAATTTTGTGTCCCAAGCCCTAATTAGCCTTTACATTATCATTAATAGGCCCCTATGACCCCATATTGTGCATCCTGAGGCATAATTTGATCAAATACCTGATGAAATCAACATAAGAACTGCAATTACTCATTCCCCAACATTCCAACTGGCAAATGGACCCCTCTAGGACTAATTCACCATCTATGGTGAATGAGTCCCTGACAGGTGGGACTGATTCACCCAAGGTGGCGAATTAGTCCCATTTGGGTCATTTTTGAGTTTTAAGCAGGAAAAAGTTGGATTTTAAGTTTTATTTTTATCCATGTTGGCCTTGGGGATCCAATTAATGGGAAAATAAGGTGAATTTCCTATAAATACAAGTCTCTAAACCCTAAATCAAAACCATTCTTCATTATTCATCCATCATTCTTCCATCTCAAGTCAAACAAGCTAGGGTTTTATCATTCCAAGTCATCAAGATAGCTTCCAAAAACATTCAAGCGCAAAATCTTCCTCCATTGTTGAAGAAGTCTAAGATCAATCATCATGGAAAGGTAATAAATCCATTTTTGCATGCTTCATTACATTCTTTCTTCATTTGGTTTAATTACCTAAAAAGGGGTTTGACCAAGGCAAACCCCCATACCCTAACATTCAACATTTCTCTTTCTCTTCTTGTGTGTTTGTAGGTTTAGACATCTTGAAGGCTTGGAAATAATTGAATATCAAGTTGCAAATTTTTTGAAGACATCTCCTTGTTGACCAAATCAAAACATCAACAAAAATTCACTTTTAGACCCGAAAATCAAACTTTAAGAGGCAGACACCTGTCAAGAACCAAAGTGCAGACCAGAGACTTCAGTTTCAACTTTTGGATTTTCAGAAATTCAAAAGTGGATTGATTCACCATTGATGGCGAATGAGTCCCACTGCCAGGCCTGAATAGGGTTTTCTGCAATTTTGGATACCCTTTTGTCTGAATGGGCTTCAAAACCATTTCCCAAATTTGGGACTAATTCGTCTAGAATGGCGAATGAGTCCCTGTAGGTCAAATTTCCAACATCAACAACATTTCAGAAGTCATTTCTAGTCTCCATCAAGTTCTCAGGTGCACACTTCCAATTTCATTAAATTCTGTTACAGTTTGCTTTCATTTCTAGGTATTTTTGCATATCACAATGTGTTTTCCAAAAAATTGCATTTCTTTAGTTTTCACTTAATAATCAATATATTTATTTAGTTTTCTATATTTAGATCATCTCATCTCGGTGCATTTTATTCATATTTCCATTATACTTGCATTAGTTTGAGTGAAAAACCTAGGTTTTTAGCCTATCTATGTCCTTTTAGGTGAAAAATCCTAAGAGTGTAAGAGAGCTATAGCACCCAAAAATCTATGGTTCACTAACATATCTATAAATCAATAACTAGGATCATTTCATTAATCATTATGTATCTAACAATCAAGATTCCATTTTAATCCATCACATTAAATGATTCTTCAATATACATTTCCATAACATGTCATCTGTTAAACAACATTAAAGATCATTTATAAACAACTAGCAATAAACATAAAAATTACATTACATGAGAGTACATCATAATTTGTTACATCATTACATTGTTTACTTTAATGCTTCCCTGAATACAATTGGGAAGGTTACATCAATATTACCATACATGGTACAACTGATATACAAGTCCAATAAATGTACTTAAAAGACTGCCTCCACGAACTAGTTCAAGAACTAGAATATGCTTCACAAGGGACAACCTCTATGCACACGATCAAGCAGCAAGGAAAACCTAATGGATAAAAAAGCACCAAGCAATTTATCTGAAGTCTACATCACGTTGTGTTTATCAACTTTCACTTGAAACACAAACATCTCATTAAATATGTATGATAGAAAACTCTAGCTTCCATAAGGAGGGGCTATTTTTAAAAGAATAAAGCAAACCTATACTGCAATCAATGAAATGTGATAAGCAAATCTTAAGGCAACAAAACTAGTATTGATCTTATACTTGTCACTATTTAGATGAAAAAGGCTGTTTAAAATGAGGGAGATAATTATGAGAGACAAGATCTCTATAAGAATGTTAGTCATCAAACACCACTTGGGTTTCATGAATTGATATATAAGCTTACAATAAAACAATATAATTTCCAAGTCTCCAAGGTATAGGGCCGCGAAGATGCTAGAACACAAAAGATGAGACATTATCAATCGATATTGATCCAAGGAGAATAGGAATGTAATCCATGGGAATCTATATGGACCCGGCTTAAGAAAATTCCTTGAGTTAAAGAATGAGGTCTCACAGATAAAATACCTAGAGATTCTTTTAGGAAAGTTCACGGTTTAACACTCCTATGATAAGCCAACAATCCAAATCAACGTTTCATGCCTAATTCAAGTTAAAACACATATTCATTAAAGAGTTCCACAATGCAATTGAAACACAGTTGATGCAAATGAACCAACCCATGACATTATAGAAAAAGAAAAGCTATGAGGATAGTTAAGCATTAATCTATACACAATTAATATACCACAAAGAAACATATAAGGTGGACCAAGAATACGAAATGAATTCAAGAGTAAAAGTGTATAAAATATCATTACCGCCTAATAGGGAAATACCAAAATATCACGCGGTCAACAAGATTTTAAAACATGGAAGCTTATCAAAACAAGAATGAAATGAATTCAAGAGAATAGGGCATGGACGCAACATGTCAAATACAGACTATTTTAGCAACATTAATACACTAAACTTGAACAAAAAATTCATTTCTATGCATGACTAAATCCATTATCAATTGAATTGTTGTGGAAAATTAATATGCATTTTCTATACCTATTATTAGAGCACTGAAATGCTATGAGAGATAAATGAGTAACCGAAAACAATTAGCAATTACAATGCTACATACAGGAAAATGCATTACCAAGTATATTACATAACTACAACCAGTTAGTAAATTGTACTAGCATAAAGTATGGCATAGTGTTATGTCAATGATTTATGGATGACATGCGAGGGTTGAACTCACAAGGAGATGCAACGAAGGTTGGTGGCAAGAGGGCATAATAAAAAATTTGATGAAAAAGCTTCGAAACTTTCAAGCAAATGCAAACACAAGTAAAAATAGATGTCATATCATGAAATGTGATGATTGTAGAATATGCACAAAATGGATTCCGCCAAGAAGCTCTCTAAATATTATCATTAATGAAGCACTCTGGAACGAATCCTAATATTGTAAGCTTTGTTTGTTTTCTAGGCGCTCCCAGCCATGTAGGTTTGATAGATGAGGTTGTGTATACTTCACACTTCAGTAATCCCTATTGCATTACAAATATAGTTGATTAGTTTGGGTGTGTGGTTGGCATTCATGCATGTGTCAGCTATCTTGGAAACACCCTAAAATTATTACTATGATGTAGATAAACCTGAGGTGCCTATGGATCCTAAATGTTGTGACCTATGTTCTTCTGATGCACAATTCGAAGTAATAATAAATAGGTGTTTAGTAATGCAGAATAAACTTTAAGTGACAGTATAATTATATAGATATTATTTGGGTTTTACCTGATCAACTCTTAAAACTATAGATCTTAAATGTGTTTAAGTATTATTTACATCCAAACACCACTGCAAACTTACCCCTTGAAGTTTACATTACAGACAAACCATGTTACAATCATATTTAAGCAAGAGAATTAATCTACATACCTTCAAGTTTTGACTGACTTGTTTGGTGTGACAAAAGTCTTCACTTGTAAGACGCCTTACTCCTCATTCATCAATGATTCACCCCAAAATGATCAATTCTCTATCTCCACTAATGCAGATAAAGAATAACATCTGATGCTAGTCATAAACTCCAATTTTGCAGCCTAGAATGAATGGTCAACGACCAATCCCCTCAACAATGGATAATATTATTGCAAGTGCAACAACTCATACAATTGCTAATAAATTTGAATCCCTCCATCATCATGCATGCAAATCAACCCAGACTGGTAACGCCAAAGAGTCACCTATAGTCTTCATGCTTAATCCCCTTTTGATAGATTTAGTCTTCCTTTAGAAAAAGGTTTGATGATCTTCGTCTTCGAGCAGTAAATAATGAATGAGATGGATGAGTAGGTAATCTGCCAAAAAATCATAACTGATTTGTAGGTTCACAGGAAAAAGTTCTAAGGATAAACATGAATGTGGAGTATACACTACAAGGGTTATGATCTCATTATGTTGGCTAGAATCACAATATAAAAGCAGAGGAACAACAAATAGGACACAAAAAGCCAAGTAAACAATGTAAAATTTGTGGTTACTTTCATTCGAAGTAACAACAATAAATCATTCCTCCAATAAGTTAATAGACTAACTTGCTACATATACAAAGTGATAAATACCACATCCAACCATGATTACAATGAATAGGGAGATTTAGGAGGAACCAACGTCATTTTATTTCAATCCATTTAAAACAATAGTTAAAATCATCTCTTTTTAAAATTATAATTTTGGGTAAATATAGTTGATATCCAATTTCACTCAAACGGTAAAACCATTTACTAGTATTTATTGCATATTATAATTAATTATATGTTCCAAACCAATTACTTTCTTATTTATTTATTATATTGCTATTATTTGTTTATTTAATTTAATTTAATTTTAACATTACATTACAACTATAATTATTTATTTATGTAAACATATATATTTATATTTATTTAACAAAGGCATTTAATGATTTATTTTAATGCATAAGCTAATCAAACGCATTTAATCCAACAATTCAAATACAATAAACCAAATGCTAAAATAGATAACTGACCACCAACCAGGGTCAAAAGCAGAACTTCAAATGACACGGACTGGCTACAGAATTAACACGGTATGGACTTGGATACTCATCCTCTTCGAGGATGATGGCTAGGGTAGGGGACCAAGTGCTATCTCCAATCAACTATTCTATTGGGTTTAAGGCACACTCAGACCTGCCAATTCAGGTGGAGTTGATGCCTAGTACCTGCAACCTATAGCACACAACATGATCGACATATATGTATACATATAATCAGGCACACCATGAAAGGGAATCACAACGTCGTAGGGTAATCACAAGTGAGTGATAAGACACTATCTTTTTCACTCAATCACATTAGAAGACAATAGTTAGTAATCAAATCAACTCATAAATAATTAGCTACATAGCAATCAAAATGGTAATCACATAATGATCATGATAAAATAATCACATACTGATCAGAATAATGCATCTAACATCATATACTGTATTATAAAATAGATCAACTGCTTAACATCATTAGTACATACCTTAACTATCCCGATCATTTTACCTTCATCTCTAAGTTCCAAAGCAAGCTACCTACACATCCATAGTGAGAATACAGGGGCACTATATCCTCCCCCCCTAAAACTTGACTTACTCCTGGAAGTCACAAACTAGGGTGGAAACATAACGTATTAGTACCAACATTAAAGCAAATTGATTACATCAAAATGCTACACTTCTATAAAGCATTGCATAATTATGCACACAAAGCACACATTTTTCATTAAATATCCATCATTTATAGAAAAAACATTCCACTTTATTCATTATACAACACTAGATCTCGTAACATATTCAACACAAGATCATGATTTACACCATTTTTAGAAACATGAAAATACAATTTATCATTCCAAAAGTGCTCTAATAATAGGTGTAATGCCCCACCAAGGAACCCTAGAGGACAACACACAACATGACTAAATAACGAAACAATTTTTTTTATAACTTAGCATAAAATATTAACTAAACTAATTCCTCTAAGGTTCCATGACTACGTTCTAACATATCTATAAATCCAAAACTAGGATCATTTCATTAATCATGATTTATCTAACAATCAAGAGTCTTGTTACCAATTTTTCACCTCAGCTCAAATTGGCAGAGCTAGTTAATTTAAGTTTATTTTAAGGTGAAAGAATTTCAATTCATTTCTTCATTACTTAAACCATTGCATTTATTGGAGTCTAAAGGATTGTTCAATTAAAATGTGCAATGTGTTTTCTGTTAAAGAGAGCATTCATTTTTCCATTCAATGTTTACAACATAGAAAAGATTGCATAAGATACAAAGAATAGTGCTTTCATTCTGTATTGATTTATCCATTCCATAATGATACATACATTTTTGCAAAAGAGATATACAAAATTGAACAAGATTGCACAAAATTTTGTTCTCATATTCAGTGGAAAGAAAAGAATGATCAAGTGTCCCACACAAGCCATGGGAATTGCTTAATCAACGTAACACAAGGAATATACTATGCTACTGAAGATAAAGGAAGGAAAGAAACACATAAGAAGAGACATAGCCATCATTTCCTGAGGTGTCTTTGAGTTGGCCTTCGTTGTTGCTTACCCCTCCTTTCCCCTGGTCTCCAAGTGAACCTGTAGACGATTGAGAAAGTTTTGTTAGAGCTCCAGTTATGAATCCTCCTATATGATCTATCAACAACAATATAGTACATTGCTTGTGGTGCATTGAATCAGTTGAACAAGCATCAAAAGTATGCAAGGGAACATGAAAAAATGAAACATCACAGGAGCATTGAACTTCTTTGTTTTTTTATCTAACATGTTTTTCCATTGTGTAGGTATAGGATAAATCGCGTTTCTGATCTATTCTGAAGACATAATAGCATGTGGTGTAAAAATAGGCTCCCACAAGGGTTGATCCCAGCACATTGCCCCTTAACTGTAAGAGGGGTTTTTGAGAAAAAAAATGCATTCACAGTGTTCAAAATGAAACATCCAACTGAAGGAGAGGTTCACAAATCAATACGAGAGAGGTTGATTCATTTCCCATGCATGACAATCAGATTTAGAAATGCAAGTGAAAAGGAAGATCATAGATGAGCAAGGAATCTTTCTTGATTGCTCAAACAATATGTAGAACAGAAGTTGGTTAGACTATCTTTCATTAGATATTTTTGTTTGCATTAGAATATGTCATGTACAAGTGTTGTTACAACATTATATGGCTTCCATGTTTCATAAATATGTTCTTCACATTGATAGGGCAGCACGCAATTCTTTGCCATAAATTGTGATAGTGAATAGGCATGCATAATTCAATTTTGCGAATCAAATGCAGTAATTGAAGCAATTGGAGAAGCTTCAAGACATCTTCACGAAGTGTCACATATTTCAAAATCTTCCATGCATTGTGGATCAAGATTCATATCAACTGTAGATACCCAAGGGAACATAAAAATGCATGAAGAGTGAAAAGAGACTTTGGTTCTATCAAGCAATGGAAGTACAAAATAGTTGCAAAGGAACTATTGAAGTCATAGCATGAAATGAAAAACACCATTATTGACTGTTGGTGCAATGCATTATGAAGGAGACAATGTTTACACATGGAACAACATTATGGAAGTAAAATGGAGCACAAAAAACAAGTTTTGTTTCAGCATTATGATGCCACAGTCATGAAAGAAAGCTTCATTGTATTGGTTCATGCTCACATAATGACAAGGAAATGGTAAAGAGTGAAAGTTTGAGTACATTTTCTAAATGCAAAATAATTTCAACCTATAGTGTCAAAGCTTCAAAGTGCTTGAAAATGGATGGAAAAAAACAACAATGGAAGTTTCATGGTCTATAGATGCATCATGTTGTCCTAATGCAAGCATTGTAGGTAATGAATGAACATAAAATGAAGGCATCAACATTAACACTGCATTTTAGAAACAAAGAGAACTAATGCTATAATGGAGTTGTATTGTTTTTTTGAAAACAAATGATGCAAAGAATCAAATTTCTTCAATAAAAGTGTTTCAAAGAATAGTGATCTGGGTTGTCAAAACATACAGGTTATGAAGTGAAAGTTTGCATTTTGAGAACAAACAAGGTGGAGCTACAAATTGCATACATGGAGAAAATGAAACCATTTTTGTTTTAGAATAATGAGAAAATGTTATGATCAAGGTATGGTTTCAAATAGAAAGTGAACAATAATGTTTTTCCATTCAGAAAATGTGAAACCCAAAAAATTCTAAAGCCTCGGCCTTGTTTGGAGAAGCCTTTCTATGGCTTTCATTTAGAAAAAATGGAAGAACTATGTTATCTTTTGCATATTCTGAAGTGGAGGAGAAATCTAAGATGCATCACATGTTTTCAAAACCCAATTGTTGTCCTCATGGTTGTGGCCTGGGAGGAGTTGTTTCCTTCACAAAACACAAAACTCGTTTGGGGTTTATACCAAAAATAAAAAATAGAAGAAATGAAAGGGTTCAAGCCTATGTATGCAAGTGTTAGAGCTCTCAAAAATGGAGGTGGTATAGTAAATGGTTGCAGCCATTAGGGGTTTCAAAACCTAGAAAGTAGTAAACAAATGCATGGAGTTTCATTGACCTTCATTATTCTATCATGGGTTGAACTCGAATAGAGCTATTTTTTACACAAAGCAAAGAGGAAGATACAAGTGGGTTCTGATGGCCACAACCTAAGAACATATTTTTTCTCCACAAATGTCAAAACTCACTTAGGGTTTTCACAAGAAATCACACATACAGAATGAAAAAAAATAGTTCGAGTTGTTTAGGCCATGGCCTTCATGAAAAGAACACATAGAAATCCCTTTGTTTCTTTCATAAGAAGCATGGAGAAGAAAAATATTCATTTTTTTTGCATTTAAATGAGCTCAAATCGAGCTTCTTTTTGCAAGAATTTAAGAGGGAAATGCAATGCTCAAGACTTACCCAATTTGTTGTTTAGAATTTTTCTCCAAAACCCGTGTGCAACTATATTTCAATATTCAATATGGAGGCGTCCATGGCAGCCCAAAATGGAGAAGACATCAATAGAGAAACAAGGCACAAAAAGTGAGTTAGAAAGCTACAAAAGTCGTGGCCTAGAGGCCCCAAAATCTTGCAAAATGGAGTTGAAATGTCCCAGAATGATAAAAGAACAACTTACCATCGAATTCCTGAAGGGATTTGACACCAAGCATAGAGGAATCGACATGAAGATGCAGAAAATGGGCTCAAACCCTAGTTTCCATGGCGGCTCGAGTAGAGCCTTTTCTTCCAAAGTTGGCCGATGCAAATGATGAGAAGAAATAGGGATTAGTTTCAGTTTTGTGCTAGGGTTTCCCAATGCCCTAATTTGAATTTGGGATTTTTATCACATTCATTTAAAAATCAAATACCAAACTAATATGTTGACCATGACCTTGCATTTTATACCAACCTTAGGAGCTTTTGAATTTTATTTAATTTATTCCCTCATCAAAATATCATGCCGATGCCTTTCGATGCATGATTTTACCTAAGTCTTAAATGCTTTAGTCTCCCCTTGAACCTTTGAGTAGGAATTTATGACAGGTGCCTTAGATTTTATGATTTTTTATAGAAAAAACAAATACAATAGGAGCCTTTGCATATTATTTTGGTTTTTGCAAAGTACCAATTTTTACCCAAATTGCAAAAATCGGAATAATTAGAGTCAAGATTGCATCAAATCAAATATAATAGGAAGCTTTCTATATTGAATTTTTGAAACTGCAAATGATGTAAAACATCATTAAGGTAATGTTTTTATAAATTACCTTAATGTTTGTTATTGTTTTAGAATGCAGTTAGTAAACTTGAGTCCTCATTAAAAACTTATATTTATGAGTTGAGTTCTTGGGTGAATTTGGAAAGGGGCAAGCAAACTGGACTTTCTAATTTTAGTTTTGAGTAGTTTGGGCTTGATTTTGTGGATTTTTTGGATCAACCTCTTGGAGATAGAAAGTTTCCACTTTTCTCATGCAATTTGGAGTAGTTCTGGACACTATTTTTTAGGCTTTACTAGGGAGCTCGAAAATGGATCAAAATTGCTAACTTGGAGAGGTAGTTTAGTTGATTTTTGCCATTTTCACTATTGGAGACACTTGGAAAGATATAAGTTTGGAGAAAATTTTTATTTTTTTAGTTCAAATTGTCGTTTCTTGCTCTTCTACTCATTCAAAGAGTCTTGTAAACATTTCTTTTACTCAGATTTTGAGCTTGACAATCCTTCATTTCAATAAAACAACAAGACTTTCCTTCCCATTTTCTTGTCTCTGACTTACAATACCAATTTGATGTTAACTGTGATTCAAAATACAAAATCCTCTTCATGTCTTGTTATTGTGAATTTTTTTACAAGAGTTTCATATAATTCAAGTTGTACTATGTGTTCTATTTAGTGAACCTTTGTGCAAATCATTGTTGGATTATATGTTTTTAGGGTGGGAATGTGAGAGCTAAAGTTTTTTATAGATTTTTGAGAGTAAAAGTTATCAAAATATTTGAATTTCTGGTGAGTCATCTTTAGGTTTTAGGATCTCAATTTCAATTTTCCTCTTAACCCTTTCCTCTAAAAGTATTCTAGATTAGGTGACTTACTAGGGGAACCAACCCACTCTAGAGATTTTCTCTCATAAATAGATTACCCACAATCTGAGATTGTTTCCATGTTTCAACAGGATAGGAAAGTCTAACTTGGCTAAGGGTGCAATCATGACTAACAACAGTTTTTGGCACGCTCGATGGGACTCTAAAGTCTTGTTTTAGTGTTGTTTTCAAATTGTAAGTTGTTGTTTGGTATACACAACAGTATTTTTCAGCCTTTGGAGGTTTCAAAATATACCTGACAACTCTGATTTATGGTTTTAGTTGCAGATTTAGTGTGAACAGCGTATGAGAAATATTCAAACCAAATGAAGTCCTGCTCCATTTGAATACTTGCAACTTTCCCTGCCAAGAAGGAGGGCTATGAAACTATGGAGGATTTTTTACTCAACAAGGAGGGAAAAATCTACACCTCTGAATCTCAGTTCTATAGTTTCTGTGAAAAATAATTCAACTCCTGTATCACAAGCACCGCCAATGGCAAGAAAGTTTGCTTTCACACTGTTTAATGGGAGAAGCCCATTATGTTTGGCTCAACATGATGACATTTTGGTTGTTGCACTTAAAGTTTTTCCATATTACACTAATGAAGATCAAACCACTCCCATTGAACATATTCAGGATGTGGCAACCCTATGCTCAGTACACAATGTGATGGAAGAAAATATTGCTTTGAGACTTTTGGCTGCATCATTGAAAGGGAAGGCCCTTCAATGGTTCAAAGGCCTTCTGAATAATTCTATTGCAACATGGGACCAACTTAGTGATGGCTTGCACCAGTAGTTTGTAGATAAATTAGATCACCTATCATTGTTGGAGCGACTAAGCACCATCAAAAGGGCTCCCCATGAGCACATGGGAGATTTCAACTACCGGTTCCAGAGAACCTAGGATAGAATCCCTTTGACGATTAAACTCTCACCCGAGCATGCTTTCCTATTCTTTCTTAAAGCTCTAAATAGTGAAATTTCAGTCATGATACAATCCATGGGTGGGTTTACACTACCTAATGCCTTTGACATTGCAATAAGGGCAGAAAATTGCCTCATACAAGCTAGAAAAATAGCCCTGAGGCCACCTATTCCTATCTTCCCCAAAATACAACCACCTATTCCCATGAATTTACCACCTATAATTGTTGTACCACTAGTTCCAGCAATAGGTTACTAGGCTACAACCCAAGAAAATTTTATCCTATACCCGACTAAAGAAATTCAAGAGCTAAAGAGTATGTTGCAATCCTTCAACAAAACTGTTAGTAATGAATTTATGAACCTTAAGAAGCAAGTTGGCCAGGAACATAGACCCTATCAAGCCCCATATCAACAAAACCAGCCAAATAGGCCACCTTTTCACATTGATTTCCAAGGCCAAAGGAGGAATTTTAATGCTAATCATTTTCAATCCTATAACCCTAATGCTACAAGTTCATCAAAGGATCTTGTACCACAAAATAACATGGCACAAGAATGTGATTAGTGCTACTCATACAACTAGCCACATAGTTAAGTTGCATGCATGAACGAGATGAAGAACCAAGCTCTTATGGTGAAAAAAATTATGTTGGTCCAAAGAATTTATGAAATGATAATGTGGAGCAGCAAGGTAACTCTAAGGTTTCCTTGATGAATTGGCAGAGAACTGAATTATATGGAGTAAATCACTTTCATGGCCAAAACCATCAAAATTCGCCCGTTTCAGCTAACACAAGGTCAAAAAAGAGAGTTGTAGATTTGGAGCAGCAAGCTGCTAAGGATAAAATTCATGTTGTTTCACCTCAAGTTGTCCCCACAGTAGAACTAAAAGTGCAGATTTTGCAGAGAGGGAAAAGTGAACCTGAAAGGGAGTAGTCTAGAGCACAACTACATCCTTTGCAAAAGGTAAATGATGATGTTTTTGCTAAAGGATAGTAAAAGGTGAGCCATGTTTCCTTTAATGTGGTTGAACACCTTAAAAAGGCTACAGTTAGCATGCCTATTATGGATTCTTTACACATTCTGGGTCAAAAGAGTTTGTTACAAGATGCTTTAGCTGAATTTTCAATTTCAACTGTTGCTAACCCTGAAAAGAATAGGGTCGTGCTTGCAAACAACCCAAAAATCAAGAGTGGGCAACAAACTCAAGAAGTGAAGCCTCCTCCATTCTATTTGAGCCTTATTATTGGATATAAGCTTGTTCACAATTGTATGATAGAATCAGGTGCTAGTAGTTTAGTCATGCCCAAGAGTCTAGTTGATAAGCTAGGTTTAGTCTATGAGCCTTTGTCAAAAGGAGTGGTGCAACTAGATATTTTTGTTGTACAAACAACTGGAATTATTAAAAACTTAGCTCTTACATTGCATGCTTGTCCTAACTTTGTTGTTTCCCAAGATATCCATGTCATTGAATTACCCCCTCATTTTGCTATTTGCCTTTCAAGAGATTTCACTGCCAAGTTGGGTGGATTTTTATCTTCTGATTGGTCCCATCTATATTTTAGAACTAGGTATGGCACAAAAGTAACCATTAAGTCTGAACTATTAGCTAAAGACCACATTGATCCATACATTCCCAGCCCTATAAATGCTAACATGTACGTCACTAATGGGCCGGAGAGTCAATCCATGACCTAGACCCCAACACACCCAATGAAGAGGTAAACCTAGATGAGTGGGTTTCTGAAAATCATGATCTTGACCCTTTTGGCCACACAATGAGGTAGGGTTAGGCATCTATATGATTCATGAAATTAATGCAGTAATTCCCAATATAGTTAAGGACCAAGAGCCACCTAAACAGTAGGAAAGCCAGCTTTGGAAGTTGTACTTTGATGGTTCAAGGAGCAAAATGGGTTCTGGTGGAGGAGCTATGTTGGTTTCACCCAATGGAGACAAGTACTATTCAACTTTTAGGTTTGCTTTCAGCTATACAAATAATACAATTGAATATGAAGCATTGATTCATGACCTAGAATGGGCCCATAAAAGAGGTATCAAATTTTTGCAAGTCTATGGTGATTCATAACTAATTTTGAATCAAGTTAGGAACTTAAATGATGTAAAAAATAATTTACTTAAGAAATATAAGCATCGATTGTGAGACTTAATAGAGGACTTTGATGCTTTTAATTTGTTTCTATCCCTAGAATTTAAAATAAACATGTAGATAAGTTGGCTACTTTAAGAGATCAATTTGACATTCTGAATGAAATGCATAATATAGAAGCACAACAATATGTAAAAATTGTTGTTAGACCATCTGTGCTTGATAATAACATGAGTTGGCAAGTTTTTGACAATGATGAGCAGATTGTGAGTTTCTTGATTGCAGAAGATGAATTTGCAGTTGAAAACTAGCAAAAGTGGCAACAGTAGTATGATAACCAAATTGTACAGTTGCAATCAAACAAGTTGCCCAAGGGATTGGTGACATTGGAATCAATTTTCAACTTTGATGACCAAGTAAGAAAGGATAAATGCAGCATGACCTTCAAGCAAGAACACTATGAGGCCATTGAAATATTCGAGGGAAAGCTTCTCAAGTTGGGAAAGGTATATACAAAAGAAGAGCAGCAAGCTTTCATTCTGTTATGTCAAGAATTTAATGATGTATTTGCTTGGGAATACAAGGATTTAAGGGGTTTTTATCCCAAGCTAGCTCAACATACCATTGAGTTAGAACCCAATGAGAAACTTGTTAGACAGAAACAAAGGCCTCTGAATCCTAAGCTTGAACATCTAATGAAGGCTGAGTTAAACAAGTTGATCGAAGCAATATAATTTTCCCTATTAAGCATACTTCTTGGGTCTCTAACTTAGTTCTAGTTAGAAAGAAAAATGGGGAAATTAGACTTTGTGTTGACTTTAGGGATTTGAATAAGGCTTCCCTTAAAGATCACTATTTGCCACCTTCGATGGAGAAATTTTGCAGGTAGTGTTTGGTTCTGATAGATTTTCTTTGCTTCATGGGTACTCAGGTTATAATCAGATTCTGGTAAAGGAAGATGATCAATATAAAACTGCATTTACCACTAAGTGTAGTACTATGGCTTATAGAAAAATTCCTTTCAGTTTGTCCAATGCGGGGGCAACATTTCAGAGGGCAATGGACATGGCCTTTCATGACCTCATGAATAAAATTATTCTTGTTTATTTAGATGATATTATAGTTTTTTCAAAAGATGCTAATGAACATTTTGAACATTTGAGACAGATTTTTCAAATATGTAGAAAGTTTGGAGTTTCTCTCAATCCAAATAAGTGTAATATTTTCTATCCATGAAGATAAGCTCCTTGGACACATTATCTCAAAGCATGGTATTTATACTGACCCAGAAAGAGTTTCAACTATTCTTGAGTTACCATTACTAGCACGTAAGAAAGGTTTATAGAGTTTTCTTGGTAGAATTAACTTCATGAGAAGGTTTATACGCAATATTGCAGAATTATTGCAGCCTCTCATAGCCATGCTAAAAATGAATTTACCTTTCAGTTGGACCAAGGAAGATAAGAGGAGCTTTGAGAAAATAAAATAAGCCCTTGCAGCTGCTCCAACCCTCATTAATCCAAACTATGATAGGGATTTTATTCTATATGCTTTTGGAGGAGTTGACACTATTTCTGCAATATTGTGCTAGGAGAATGATGAAGGCTTGGAGTAACCTGTGGCCTTTTTCAGCCAAGTACTATATGATTATGAGGTAAAGTACTCATTTGTTGAGAAGCATTTGTTTTTTGTTGTTAGGAGCCTTAAAAAATTCAAGCACATGCTATCTAATAACAAAATTCAATTGTTGGTTGCACATCCAACCATTAAAGTTTTCTTACTTAATAAGGATATGAATGAAAACAGGGTCGGTTGGATAACTAAGGTGATGGAATTTTATGTTGTTATTAAAGTTACTAAGCTTGTTAGGGGTAAAGGATTGTGTGAGAAGCTTGTAGAAAATGTATAAAATGGCTTGGAAGAGGATGGAAACATTGCAACAGCGTTAAGCAATGAAGAACAAGTTGTTGGTTTAACTCCTAGTACAAGCTAGGTGCAGCAAATGGTTCACTATCTATAGATTGGTGAATGCCCTAAAGGCTTAGATAGGGAAAAGAGAAGGTATTGCAGATTAAAATCTATCCCTTATGCTATTATTAATGGTGTTTTATATAGGATGGATTTTCAAGGTGTATTGTTGAGATGTATTGAGCCTAATCAAACATATAAGTTGTTAGAAGAATTCCATAATGGACCTTTAGGAGGCCATTCTGCAGCAAGAACAACAACCTTGAAAATTATGAGGGTTGGTTACTATTGGCCAGATATATTCAAAGATGCATTTGCTTGGGTAAGAAGATGTGAAAAGTGTGCATTGTTTGTAGGTAAGCAAAAGCTTGCAACTTTGCCTCTACACCCCATTCAAGTAGAACAACCTTTTTCCAAGTAAGGTCTTGATTTTATTGGTCCTATTAACCCACCTTCAAGTGCAGGCTACAAATGGATTTTGACCGCTACAACTTATTCTATTAAGTGGACTAAGGCTATTACATTGAAGGAAGCAAATGGAACTTCTATTTTGAATTTCTATTAGGACTTAGTGTCTAGATTTGGTACTCCATATTCAATTATTTATGAAAATTCTTTAGCATTTATTGGTTTAAATATTTCTGATTGGTTAATAAAAAATAACATTTTCTTGAATACTTATTCTAATTATTACCCACAGGGTAATGGGCAGGCATAATCTACCAATAAAAATCTGATCAAGATCATTAAGAAGACTATTGGGGAAAATTAAAGAACATGGCATGAAAATCTAAAATTAGCCCTTTGGGATAATAGAATAACTCCCAAGAGAGCTACTGGTTTCTCTCCTTATGTTCTTACTTATGGTAAGGACACCAAGTTACCCATTTCTATTGAGTTACCAACTTTAAATTTTCTCAAGGAACTTGAACTGTTAGAGGAGCAACCTATGGAGGTAAGACTGGCACAACTAATGGAGTTGGAAGAAACCAGAAAAGAGGCATTGAGAAAGCTTGAAATCCATCAAGCTCAAATGAAAGGTTCTTTTGATAAGAGAGAAAATCCCAGATATTTCATTGTTGGATATTTAGTGTTCAAATGGGATGAACACAAGAGAAAACCTGGAAAACATTCCACGTTTGATGCAATCTGGGATGGACCATATGTGATAATAGAATGCAAAGAACACAACTCTTTTTAGCTTTCTAAGTTAAGTGGAGAGGTGTTGCCTATCCCAGTTAATGGGATCCACCTCAAACATTATTTCTAAAGATAAGTTCTACTTTTGTACTATAGTAGAATAGTTTTGTTGCTAATAAGTGCTTGAAGCACATTTCATTTCAGTTGTTTCCTTTCCATAAGTGCTGCTACACATTGTTTTCTGGCCACCAGGGCCTTTTAGTTTTCTTTTAGTTTGGTTTTGTTTTTTTTCTATTGTTGTTTGGAGTGTTGCAAGTTTTAGTTTCATGAATTTATGAGTTTTAGAGGGGCAGATTTAACTCCACATCCAATGGATTTGTTCAAGGAAACTGGTCTAATGCTTAGTAGGAAAGATTTCAACAAAAATTGCCAAGAATGTTACCAATTTTTCACCTCAGCTCAAATTGGCAGAGCTAATTAATTTAAGTTCATTTTAAGGTGAAAAAATTTCAATTCATTTGTGCATTTCTTAAACCATTACATGTATTGGAGTCTGAAAGGATTGTTTAGTTAAAATGTGCAATGTGTTTTCTGTTAAAGAGAGCATTCAATTTTCCATTCAATGTTTACAACATAGAAAAGATTGCATAAGATACATAGAATAGTGCTTTCATTCAGTATTGATTTATCCATTCCAGAATGATACATACATTTTTGCAAAAGAGATATACAAAATTGAACAAGATTGTACAAAATGTTGTTCTCATATTTAGTAGAAAGAAAAGAGAGATCAAGTGTTCCACACAAGCCGTGGGAATAGCTGAATCAATGTAACACAAGGAATGTACTATGCTACTGAAGATAAAGGAAGGAAATAAACACATAAGAAGAGACATAGCCATCATTGCCTGAGGTGTCTTCAAGTTGGCCTTTGTTGTTACTTACCCCTCCTTCCCCTTGGTCTCCAAGTGAACCTGTAGATGATTGAGAAAGTTTTGTTAGAGCTCTAGTTATGAATCCTCCTATATGATCTATCAACAACAATATAGTACATTGCTTGTGGTGCATTGAATTAGTTGAACAAGCATCAAAAGTATGCAAGGGAACATGAAAAAATGAAACATCACAAGAGCATTAAACTTCTCTGTTTTTTTATCTAACATGTTTTTCCACTATGCAAGTATAGGAGAAACCATGTTGCTAATCTATTTTGAATACATAATAGCATGTGGTGTAAAAATAGGCTCCTACAAGGGTTGATCCCAGCATGTTGCCCCTTAACTGCAAGAGGGGTTTTTGAGAAAACAAATACATTCACAGTGTTCAAAATGAAACATCCAATTGAAGGAGAGGTTCACAAAGCAATACACAAGAGGTTGATTAATTTCCCATGCATGAAAATAAAATTTTGAAATGCAAGTGAAAATGAAGATCACAGATTAGCAAGGAATCTTTCTTGAATGCTCAAAAAATATATAGAATAGAAGTTGGTTAGACTATCTTTCATTAGATATTTTTGTTTGCATTAAATTATGTCATGTACAAGTGTTGTTACAACATTATATGGCTGCCATGTTTCATAAACATGTTCACATTGATAGGGAAAAAAGCAGTTCTTTGCCATAAATTGTGATAGTGAACATGCATACATAATTCAATTTTGTGAATCAAAAGCAGTAACTGAAGCAATTAGATAAGCTTCAAGAAATCTTCACCCCATGTCACATATTTTAAAATCTTCCATGCATTGTGGATCAAGATTCATATCAATTGTAGTTGCTCGAGGGAAGATAAAAATGCATGAAGAGTGCAAAGATACTTTGGTTCTATCAAGCAATGGAAGTGTAAGATGGGGTTAAAAATAAAATAGCATAGATAAACTGACAACCAACACTTCTAAGCTATAAAACCACATCAAACAAGAGAAAACAATCAATAAGGAATTAAAATGAAATCATTCATGAATAAACACTCCCCATTGTGGTTGTTTCACTTCTCTTGTCTCTCCTTCTTATGCCAATATTTCCCTTAGATTTGTTGTTGAAGTTGTGTAAATACTTGCAAATAGTAAGAAAGAAAGTTGGAGATAATGGTTGTTCAGTTGAAAGTGAGAGAGGAAGGTTGCTTTTATAGACAACCATTCAAATGGACGGTCTAGATTAATCCTCTAGAAGGATTCCAAGATCAACGGTGGAGGATGCATGAGAGGGAGGTCACGAAATGGATGATTGAGATTGAGTCTCAGAAAAGATGCCAAGATTAACGGTCCAGAATTGATGCACCAAAAATATGCTATTCTTAGAGGAATCATGACAGGTATGACGTCTGACGGCTATGACAGCAATGAAGGATATGATAGGGCATAATGATAGGGAATCTTTGACCAGAAGAGGTGGGTGCATAAATAATTTATTTTTAAATTATTTATTCAAAAAATGGAGGAAAGGGACAAGTGGAAAATAAATTATTTATTTGGAGAAAATGAAAGATGGAGATTTAATTAAATGGAGAGATGGAAATTAGACGTGGATAATTAATTTGAATTATTTATCCAAAAGAGGGGAATGACATAACTAAATAATTTTGACAATTATTTAATTATAGAAGAATAAAAGGGTTAAATAATAGTTATTATTATCTAACTATGGACATATGATGAAAGATAAATAATTAAATAAATAATGATTTATTTCATTATTGAAGAAAGAGGGTATTAGTGATGCAATTAAATAATTTTAATTGATCAGGATAGAATAAAGATTAGAAAGTGAATTAATTAAATAATTAAAAATTATTTAATCAATAGAGGAATATGATCAAGTATTATTAAATAATTAAAATTATGTAATTATTAGAGGATGACGACCAAGGAAAAATGTTGCTCACAGACTTAGGACATTTTTCAGTGTCTACATTTTTCCCCTCTTTGACATAATGCAGTTCATCGCGTTGTGTCAAAGAAGTTTAATTCCTAAATATGCCCTAGTGAAAGCAGGGTGAGGAAAGATAACTAGGACGGTTGTGGTATGCCCCCTCAAGAGGACAGACGGGTTCAAAGAACATGAATGTGCTCTTGAAATGGATGATAAGACTAGAGGATGAAGGATGCAAGAAATGTTAGCATTAAGGGGATGGATGTTAGCGTGAAAGAGAAAGGAGGATGAAGATGGAAAGTTAGACAAGAAATGATAAGGGAACCAACTTTCATGCTTAAATTTTTATATTTATCATCATTGGGAATCAAAATGTTGCAAATGGACTACAAACACCATGGTATGACATAGACCAAGGTGTGCAAGCTGACCATTTGGGAGAGACAAGCAGTCAAAAGACAAAGTCAACATACAAGGAATGCCCCGGCTCATACTAAGGACCCAATTGTCCCAGTATTTTTACCAAGACAAGCCACATACAACAAAGAAATGAGGCCATGATCCATCATCATCCCTCTAAATCCATTGATAGGACATCCTCGAGGAGACTAGTAACATGACCCAAAATCAATCAAGATAATAAGACAATTCCAGCCCAACAAATTGTTTGCCATGATAGTGCTTTCCAATGGTAACGATGAGATCGTTTGTTTGACCAAGATGACCAACTTGATTGATAGGTTGACCAAGATTGATTGATAATTGATAAAGGTGGACAAATTCATCTGATCAAGAAGTTGACAAAGATTGATTGATAAGTTTACAAAGGTTGAAAATTTGATTTGATTGATGATGATTATGCCTGACCTCAAGAAGGACACATCCTAACTAAGACAAGATTGATTGATTTGATAAAGTTGATGAGGTTTGATTGATAATGATTGTGCCTGACCTCAAAAAGGACACATCCTAACTAAGGCAAGATTGAAAATATTGATTGAGATGATCAAACAATGTGACGATACATACCTACAAGAAGGACACATCTTGTTTAAGGCAAAGGACACATCTGATAAAGTTGACCAATTGATAAATGTTGACGAGGAACCTAACCACAAGAAAGACACATCTTGCTTAAGGTGAATGATCAAATTGACAATGTCTAATCTTGGGAACGACACATCTTGATAAAAGACACAAGATAAGACCGAATGAGACAAATGACGAAACGCCCCATTTTGATTGAATGACCAATTTGATTGATTGATGAAATATTTTATTGGTTATGTTTGTTTGTTGTTTCATGGTTTGGTTTGAATGATGATTGTTTTCAGACCAAGGACTTAACTAGACCTGACAAACCCTAAGGGACTTGGCCTAGGGGGCCTCGAGGGCTCATCGACAGATGGCCTTGCCTAAGTAGCAATACGCAGAGACCTCGTAGTTCGACACAACTTGACTTTGTCAAATTCGAAATAATACTGAGTCATGATTTTATTTGGACAACCTAAAAGGACTAACCTAATGCCTCAAGGGCTCATTTAAGATGAGCCTTCCCTATGTAGCAAACACACAGAGGCAACGTAGTTCGACCCTACTAACACAAACTGACTGAGACTCAAACTCGGACTTAGACTTTTTTTTGGAAATTTTGAAGTTTTTTTTTTGGATTTTGAAGTTTTATGATTTTTTTTGGCTTTTGATGTTTTCCAAAAAATATTGGATTTTTTTAGGACATTTTATGATTTTTATGGATTTTTTTTTAGGACATTTTATGATTTTTAGGGATTTTTATCAAGACATTTTATGATGCTAATATTACTTTTTTTGAAGACGTAGGTCAAGGAATTTCCCCTAGTCAAGTGCAAGACCAATTTATTATGCACAAAGGGGTAGCGGAAAATGCAAAGGATGATCGGGATCCCCAAATGTCTGTGGTTCCCAGGCCATGGAAGGATGACAAATTTTATTATGACAGAGTGACATGTGTGTCTAGATGAGCAGAAAGTTGGAAGACTAGATGGAGTGACTGTAGATGGAGTAGGGACTGACTACTCATGGTGCCTGTTTGCCAAGTTTTCACCATGGTACTTATCCAAAGTGCCATTGAAGTGGTTTTCAATTTTGGATGAATTATTTCTCTTTACTATTTTTTTTTTGGTGTCACCAAGACACCCATTTTCCAAGTTTTCATCAGGGTGACTATTTTTTTTATTGTTTTGATTTTTTTGTATTTTTGTCTTTTTAAGGGGATACTATAAGAATCAAGTGTAATATTTTTCGAGATGCACGTTGTTGATAGGTTCAAAAAATGACTCTTCTTTAGGATTAGAAAGTTGATAAGCACCTGATCCATATGATGTAATGATATAAGGGCCCAACCAATTAGGTTCAAACTTTCTCAGTTTTTCTCATTTTGCTTGATTCTTTGGATTTTCTCTCAGGACTAAATCTACAATGTCAAAGTTTCTGGGTTAGATTGTTATAGCTGTGTCGAAGGTGATTCTGGTATGCTTGTAGATGTGTTAAGGAATTTTGTCTCTTTTTTTCCAGCATCTCTAGCTCATTTAGATGGGAGACACAATATTCTTCTTGATCAATCAAGCCTTGCATGGAGACTCGCAAAGAGGGTAACTCGACAGGTCTATAGGAATTATTGCTTTAGATGCATAGACAAGGGAATATGGAGTGGCTCTAGTCAAAGTGCGGACACTAGTATGGTAGGCCCACAAAGCAGGATTGAGTTGTAGGTGCCAATCACAACCAGTGTCATTGATGGTCTTCTTTAGGATTTTTAGGATAGTCTTATTAGACGCCTCAGCTTGGCCATTACCTTGGGGGTAATATGGAGTGGAAAAATGATGTTGGATATGGAATTTTTCACAAAGCTCATGGACATCTTGTTTTTTGAAAGGGTGACCATTATCAGTGACGATGGATTGTGGAATACCATAGCGACAAATGATATAATTCAGTATGAATTTGGCTATCTATTTTCCAATAATGTAAGTTCAATGGGATGACTTCAATCCATTTTGTAAAATACTCAGTAGCAACAAGGATAAACTTATGTCCATTAGAAGAGGTGGGATGGATCTTTCCTACGAGGTCGATTCCCCACTGAGAAAAAGGCCAAGGCAAAGTGAGTGGCTGAAGTTCCTAAGTTGGTGCATGTATAATATCTCCATGAATCTGACACTAGCGACATCTCTTCATGAAGTGATAAGCATCTCATTCCATCGTAGGCCAATAATATCCTATTCTCATGAGATTCTTAGCTAAGGTTGGACCAGTAGAGTGAGCTCCACATATACCTTGGTGTACCTCTCGTAAGGCTATTTGTGCTTCATTTGAGTTGAGACACCAAAGAAGGGTACTATCTAAGCTGTGGTGATAAAGGGTGTCTCCGATGATGGAATATTTGGATGCTTGTTAGATAAAAGTTTTGCGTTGGTTAAGGGACAAGTTAGGTGGGATAATTTGGTCATGCAAGTAGGAATAGATGTCTTTGTACCAAGGAGATTCAAGACCAACTAGTTCACACACAAGTTTGATTTCAGGGACATCGAATCTAGGGATCAACAACTGTCCACCAAGAATTCATATTGTGCCGCATTATTAGGGATTTCCAAGAGAGATATGATGGTAGCCATTGCATCAACCGCTTTGTTCTAGATTCTTGGGATTTTATCAAAGGAGATACTATCAAAGTATAATCTGAAACTGTCGACCATGCACTTGTAGGCCATCAATTTCTCATCCTTGGTGTCATAGTCATCAATAAATTGCTTAATCACTAGTTGGGAGTCACTGTAGACTTGAAGATCTTTTATTTTCCAATTTATAGCCATTCAAAGTCTTATTAGTAATGCTTCATATTCAGCCATGTTGTTTGTGCACATAAATTCTATACGAAATGACTTAGGAATGGAGTCTCCTTGAGGTGTGACAAATAGAATACCGACTCTTGATCCATGACTTGTATAAGATCCATCAAAATATAGCTTCCATGCTGTTGGTGTGTCTATGACAGGGATTGATTCATCTGGGAAATCAGATACCGAAGGATGGTATTCTTTTAATGGTGCATTTGTGAGTTGGTCAACTATTGCTTGTCCCTTTATTGCTTTGTGGTCAACATATTCAATGTCATATTCACTTAGGATCATAACCCATTTAGCTAGCCTTCCTATCAATGCTGCTTTGTTGAGTAGGTATTTCAAAGGATCAATTTTGGAAATCAACTTGGTTTTGTGATTTAGCATGTAATGTCTCAAATTCTGTGCTACAAATACCATTGCTAGACATGCTCGCTCAATAGGACTATAGTTTAGCTCATACCCAACTAAAGTGTGACTAATATAGTATATTTCCCTTTCCTTACCATCATTATCATTTTGTGCTAAAAGTTCCCCCAGTATTGATGTAGTGTCTGTCACATATAGTATTATATGTCTTTTGTCAATCGGTTGCATAAGGATTGGTGGAGTCAATAGATACTTCTTGATTTGTTCAAATGCTTCTTGAAACTTGTCAATCCAATTGAAGGGCACACCTTTCCTTAACAAATGTTGGAATGGATGGGTCCTGTCTGCTAACTGGGAAATGGATCTGCAGATTGATTGTAACCTTCCTTGTAATGTCCTTAATTGACTGATATTGGTTGGTGGTGGCATTTCTAAGATTTCTTTTACTTTGGTAGGATCAACTTCTATTCCTTTATGAGAGACTATGTATCCCAAGAGTTTTCCTGATTGGACCCCACATTTCTTTGGATTTAGCTTGAGTTGATATTTTTCCATTCGGGTGAAAATATTATCCAAGACTGCTAATTGTCCACCTCATTCTAAAGATTTGGAGAGAAGGTCATCAACATAATCTTCCATAAGGACATGCATATAGTCATGAAAAATTGTAGTCATGGCTCTCTGATAGGTGGCTTTGGCATTTTTTAGTCCAAATGGCATGACATTCCAACAAAAATTTCCCCAAGCGCATGTGAAAGCTATTTTTGGCTAATCTTTAGTGGAAATTCTAATCTGATTGTATCCTAAGAATCCGTCCATTAGTGATAACATTTCATGTCTAGCAGTTAAATCCACTATGATGCCAATATTCGATAGAGGAAAGTCATCTTTGGGACAAGCTTTATTGAGGTCTCAAAAATTCATAAAAAACTCTGATTTAACTGTTTGGTTTGGTGACCAGAACTAGATTTGATATCCATTTTGTATAATCAATTGGACGAATAAATCTAACATCCAAGAGCTTCTTGAGTTCCACCTTAACCAAGAGCGCAATCTGGGGGTGCATTTTTCTTAACTTTTGTTTGAATGGTTTTGAATTTGGTAGCAATCGAAAATGATGTAGAACCAATTTGGGATCCAATCCAGGCATATCGACATATGACCATGCAAAATTGATGTGTCTTTCTGAGAAGAATGCTATGAACTCAGGCTTTTCCTCAATGGTCAAGGATGCTGCTAACTATATTATTTTGGAGTTATCTGTTGTTCCAATGTTGAATTCCTCTATTTCTTCTATAAGAAACGATGATCTCTCTTAGTCTATTGGGAGATAATCCCATCCTCCATCCTTGAGCACTTCAAAGAGGTTTTCACCTTTAGATACATCCTTTATTTACTTTTTCACAGTTAGCAGGCGCCTTTCGATTTTCACCTAAAGACCTATTATTTTTATTTTTACGTTTTTCATTTTCACTTTTGCGACTAGAGGATAGGACAACTTCACCAAAGTATGTAGCATAATTGAGTTCTATTGCAAAGCCAACTTTATGATCTCCATTTGGTATTCCATCACGAAGTCCCATGAACTCAACAATAGCTTCGTCATTCTCAAAATTATCTAAACTTGGCAGTCCTTGTTGGTCCCAATCTATGAGTTGAGGGTAGACAAGAGGTAAGCCATCATCGGTATTGTGAAGGGTAATTGTGTAGGAAAATAGGGTAAAGATGGAACTAGAGTCATCAGTCTCCTAGGAGGCTAAATCAATGGATTTCCAAAAATAGTGTTGGAGCCATTCTTCTTTAGTCAAAGACATTCTCAGACGAGTATTTGATGGATTTAGTGAAGAGTTAAAGGTAAGCATTTGGTCAAATTCCCCAAACAGTTTATCAAGATCCATGAAGGTGGTGGAGGATAAGGAGTCCCATTCATACTAATTAGAATCAACATCATAATCCCAAGGGTTTTCATGTGTCTCACTCTCATCTGAAGCACTAGCAACTTCACTTGAGGGTGACCCAATACCTCAGATAGTCACTTTTACCAGAACAAACCCTAGCCCTTGATGACTTATTAGCTTAGGAGGTTGTAAAGGTTCCAACATTCCCTGCTTGTTCAAACCAAGGCAACTGCGTCCATCATATCCATGTCATTTCATTATTCAGAACCCTTTTGGATACTGTTCAATTGGAAATTTCTTAGTTTCAATATCCTCTTCTTCTTTGTACAACCATGTAAGAATGTGGTCATCTAGAGACTCCTTAGCAAGTTCCCCCCATCTAGTGAAGGTGGTAGGAGGATTGTGAATGAAAAATTTGGGCTACATAGGATGTGGTTTTCCATATGACTTTGGTGACTTAGGTAGCTTTCCAATGAAAAAGAGACTCTTCATATCGTACTCTCCGTAGCCTTTATCTTGGATCTGGATTTTAGGCATGGAAGGTGTAATGAATGAGTTGGATGATTTGACAAGGGTGGATGGATCAATGTAGTGGGATGGAGTGGTGGATGAAGTGGAAGATGAGGCATCTTGATTGATGGGAACTTGATGCTCAACAAATCCTTTGAGATTGGAACAATATTGGAAAGGATCAAGGTCACCTAGAATAGTGATTTAAGTGCCGTTATGTGGGAACTTGAGGCATTGATGGTATGTGGATGTAATAGACCTCATGGCATAAATCCATGGGCGGCCAAGGAGGAGATTATAATGTAAATCAAGATCCAAGACATGAAATACCGTGTCCTGTATGGCTAGGCCAACCTTCACTGGGATTGAAATTACGCCTTTTGATTATGATTTTCTTGGTTTGATCAATGCAATTTGTAGAGTATCCCAATGCCTTCACTAATTTTAGCAAGAAAAAATTTAGACCTGCTCCATTGTCTACTAAGAATCATTTGATCTTGTGTGTTAACGCATGCTTCTAAATGCAGAGGACTATTATGGTCAAATCTTGGTGCTGAAAAGTCTTGTTCAGAGAAAGTGACATGGTGTGGCATAGCGAAGTATCTGAACATGGCCTGAAATTCATTAACATGTAGATTTGTGGGAATAGAGGCTTCTTGTAGGGCTTTATCAAGGATCACTATGTGCTATAGTGAAATGCGAAGGAGTTCCAAGATATAAATTTGTGCTGGAGTTTTCCCTAGCTGCTCTAAGAGGTTATATTCTCCCTTTGGCTAAGGACTTGCGGATGGACCTGGAATGGTTATCTTGGTTCTTTGGGTAGCAACAACATAGTCTAATTTTGGATTGTTTATAGTGATGGTGGAAATGCGATCATCAAGAGGTGCCACATTAAGAATGATGGTGCTATAATCATGCTTGGCAACTGCATAATTGGCATTGTTGTTGTTCCCTAAACTGAAGGCTTTTCCTTTATCATGGTCTTGCAAAGGGGTCTTGAATATTGTATGATCAACATTGGCTTTTCCTTGTGGATTATCAATTGAAATGGTTTGATCCTCAATAAGGTCTTGAATGATGTTCATGATTGTCCATCATTTAGATTTCTTGTGTCCTTTTGTGCAATGATATTCATAGTATTCGTCATCTTTCCACCAATCAGGTTTGATGAAAGAAGGTTCATAACTCTTGATGTCTCACAGTGTGATGACATTGGATTGCAAAAGTCGTTTGAGGACTAATTCGATAGGTTCACCCAAGGAGGTGTACGTTCTCTTAGCACAGGGAGGACCTCTTCATTGTTGGTTGTTCTGGATAGCATTCAACATTTGGTTTTGACTTGGCATTTGGGTATTTAGTGCATTGGGTATGTTTGATGAAGAGGGGCCTTTAAGTTGAATGATTGGTCCTTTGGTTATCAGTTTGGCATCAACAACTTTGTCATTTGTGATATTTTTATTTCAGGACCAATATATTCCTTTGTTATTGTTAGGTTTCAAAGTGTCTTTGTTTATCTTGACCATTCCTCTAGAAATAAGACCTTTCTCAATAAGTACACCTTTCTAATAATCTCCTCAAAGGCTGTGCAACAAGAGATGATGTCACATTGTTTTGATGTGATGCAATAATGTTGCCATTGAGGTCATGTGTTGTGTTTGGATTTTGATTGATTTTTTGTGATATGAGACCTTGATTGTTATATGGGTGTGGGTTCTTTTGATTTGGAATGAGATTAGTGTTTAGGTTGGTCCCAAAGGTCATGTTCATATTTGGTATGGCATTTTGGAATTGAGGTATGGACCCTTGATTCATGTTTTGATTTTGAAAATTGAATCCTTGGTTTGCAAATGAGGGTATATGACCTTGATTTAAATTTTGATATGAAGGTGTGGGTCCTTGATTGATGTTTTGATGTGAGGGAATGTTCCCTTGGTTGAAATTTTGATGCACGAAGGAATGTTCCCTTGATTGACATTTTGAGGTGATGGTGTTGGCCCTTGAGTGGAGTTTTGGAATGATGGAAGGCATCCTTGGTTTGTATTTTGAAGTAGTGGAATATACCCTTGGTTTGTAGTAGACCCTTGGTTGTGGTTTTGACTTGGGGTCTTTTGTGAGATAATGTGCACCTTTCTAGGGTTATTTGGTGGAGGCTGATTTAATGAAGGTGCACTTTGGAATTGGAATGAGGGCCCTTGGTTTGTGTTTTGGGATGTGGGTATGGAACTTTGGTTTGCATTTTTGTTCAAGGGTGTGTGACTTTGAATCAAAGGTGTGGGACCTTGTGATGTGGAGCCTTGATTTGTGTTTTTAAAGAGAGGATTCACGAAAGTCTTACCCATGGTGTTTGAGGAACTACCAAATTGAAAGTTGGACCTTGTGTAGTGGAATGAGTTGGGATGTTTGTAATGTGTGTTGTAGTGGTACCTAGTGGTAATGTGTGTAGTTGTCCCAAGGGGTATATTTACCATTTGTTGTGATGAAGGCATGCCAAATGGATTTTCAGTTCCTTTTTCTATGATGGTTGATACGTCATAACCTTGAGGTAATTTGGCACCCTTTTTGGCTAGTGCATCAAAAAATTTGTTTGGGTTGGCACAAATGAGTTGGTCAACTATGCTTAAAAGTCTTGGATCTTTATAGGATCTTTCAATCTCTTGAGGGGTCAATTGTTTGTTGGATACTTCAAAGTTTAGGTCTTCCCAAGGGTCACTTTGGTCTTTTTGTGATGTGTTGTTGTGGGGTGTAGATTGATTTGAATCTATGACATAATCAGGAAAAGGGTCACTTAGGAAATCCATGTCCCTTCATTTGGCTTTGGACCTTGTTTCAACCATATGAGACCTTTGCAAGTTGGGGGATAATGCAAGATGGTAATGAACTATATTAAGTTTTTGGATTTTTTGGATTTTTGGATATGAAAATGCAAGGGTGCTAATGCAAGGATGATAATGCAAGGATGACAATGCCTAAAAGATAGGGGATAATGGATGCTAAAGGACACTACAAGATTGATTGATGGTCAAAGTGAGTGATAAAGTGACTAAAGGATACTAATGCAAGATTATGATGATAATGAGATTAATCTATGTTTTTTTTTGCTTTTTGGGGTATGAAAATGCAAGGATAATGAGGGATTGATATGATACTAAGGTAAAGTGAGCTATTTTTTTATATTTTTTGAATAATGGGTAAGGTGCAATCTAAGGAAGGGTAGTCTAAATGAGGGTGATCTAATGCAAAGGAACCCTAAAATTTTAAACAAAGGGTGGAACTCAACCTAATGTAAATCCAAGGCAACAAATTCAAAATGTCATTGACCATAAGAGGACAACCAAGACAAAGAGACAAGACCAAGACTCAACTTGACAAAGTGACAATGACAAGACAAATGACAAGGACAATGGTCAATGACAAGTAGAATAAGTAACCGAGAATTTTCAAAAGCTCAAAGATCTCCCTATGTTCAAAATCTGAAGGTTTAGATGCAACCTAAGGATCAAAGTCTAATTTTTGCAATGCAAAGGATTGAGGAATGCAACTTATAATGCAACGTATTTCTAATGGGAATGCCTAAAATGAACTAGTAAATATTGCAAATCTCTGGTTTGGAAGTCAATATCACTATTATGATGAATTGGTTCAGTTTTGGAAAGGATTTTGTGAAGTTTTGGTAATTAGGCAGTTGTGGTTTTGTATTTGGCAGTCGTGATTTTCTAGAATGTTGTTTTGAAACTTTTAGTTTTTTCAGTGGTTTTGATCCAAGTTTTTAACTGTTTATGATGAAGAATGATTGGAAAACATAGTAGACAGTATCAAACACTTTGTTTAGGAATATTTTGATATGAAATTGTAATAATAAAACAAGAATAATCCTAGTAGGAAAGGGTTTGTATACTTGGTATAGGCCCATTGAAATACCCCAGATCGGTGTTGAACACCTCTCCTTCTCGAGAGTGGATAGCTTAGAAGTTTGGTGGCACTAGCTCCCCTCCATGACACTCACTTCTATGGGAACACCAACTTCAGATTCTCGGGTAGTTACTTCTCGAGAACTATTATATCTACTCAAGGGAGTCAATAGTGAGTAACTTTGGGCATGTTACTATACCCTGCACCATACCAAGCAATGGCCGAAAATGGCTAGGCTTCTAAAAGCAAAAGGTGTCTAGTAAGGGCATATAGTTTAGGGGATATGCTGATAAACTCCCTCAAGAGGTCTCCCAACCCTTAGAACAAGGGTTTCTCATAACATAAAGATACTAGAGTAGAACTATCATGTACTATCCTGTTGACTGCGAACTTTCTTTGAAGCCACAAATTTATATAGTGGTTCGGAAGGACTTGGCTGTAGCTCGTTACCACTTGGGTCATTCCCTTAGGGTGAGTACTTTTACCCACTAAGGCAGGCCCTCTAATGGGTAAAAAAAAAATCAGATGGGTTTGGCTTTCTGATCACTAAGTTTGCACAAGGTGAGTGCATAATACCTACCACCCTCAAACACTAAGACATTGTGTTCTTTACCCTCTAATTAAAGCTATGTGAGAAAGAAAATCATTCATTTTAGAGAACCAAAACAATATGTTTTCTAATCTAAAAACAATCAAAGTGGTTTCAAAATGTAATTCTTGGACGTTTGAACCTATAAAACCACTTGTTAGTAGTCTCAAAAGAAAATTTTTGGACCAATGAAAAGGCTACACAAACTCCAAGTTAGCACCAAAAAGGGGTTAGCACCAAACCAAAACCAAAATCTAAGAACTAAACTAAAAATGAAAGCAAATATTTTAACTAAACTAAAACTCAAATAAAACTAAAAACTAAAGGACTCAATTTTTTTTTTGCTGCTCCAAGAAGCAATTTTGGGAGTCCCAACCTAAAGTCACATGCTGCAAATAGAAGATTAGTAAACCAAAAAAAAACTTGAATTAAAAAAAAAACTAAAATAGTGATAACTTTCTCAAAAATAAACAAAATTTTAAAATGTAAAAATCTATGGAAAGCTAAGACATAGACCTTCAAAACCCAGATTTTTTTTACCAAAATCATGCACAACAAAAGTGTTATAAACAAAAGAAAATTTGGGCCTTAACAACTAAATCTTACAAAATTGTGAGAACTAAAACAACCATAGCTTTCTCAAAACATATCACAATTTTAAACTGTTTGAAGTTTTAGAAAGCTAAAAGTGAGGCCTACAAAACCTAGATAATAGTTTTTTAAGATTTTGTGTGCCCATTTTTCTATACTCAAAATAAGATGATGGGATTTTGTGCGAATTCTTGGCTGTAACCTGCAAAACAACAAAAACAAACAAGAAAAAAAATGGATTTCTTTGCAAAATTGTAAGATTCGTATCAAGTTCACCAATGTAAGATGGGGTTCCTAATTTCTAGCCTAGAATAGTGACAGCTAACACCTCTAGACCAATAAACCACATCAACAAGAGAATACAAAATAATAGAGAGAACTAGAAATGAAAAGCATGAAGCAAAATACTCCCCATTATGGTTGATTCACTTCCCTTGCTCTCCTATTTCTCCTTTTTGCAATCTTTTCCCTCAAATTTGTTGCTTCAGATATGCAAATACCTAAAAAATAGTGAGTAGAAAGTTGGAGAAGATTAGTTGTTAAGGCCAAAGTGGAGGGGGAAGGCTGCTTTTATAGATAACCTTTTGAATGGATGACTAAGATTAATCCTCTAGAAAGATTCCAAGATCAATGGTTGATAATGCATGAGAGGGAGGTTATGAAATTGATGGTTGATATTGAGTCTCATAAAAGATGCCAAGATCAATGGTCCAGAATTGATGCACCAAAAATATGCCAAGCATGGAAAACCTATGACGCCGACAACTATGACACTCAACGGCTATGACAGACATGCAGGCTATGAAAGACATGTAGGCTATGAAAGACATGCAAGATATGACATACATGCAGGCTATGACATGAAATAATGATAGGGTATCTTTGACCAAAATGGAGGGATAAATAATTTATTTTAAATTATTTATTCGAAAATGGAGGAAAATGGACAAGTGGCAAATAAATAATTTATTCAAATTATTTATTTGGAGGAAATAAATGATGGAGCATTTAATTAAATTTATTCAATTTAATTAAATGTGAGGATGGAAATTGGAGAGGGATTAAATAATTTCAACAATTATTTAATCATGGAAGAATAAAGGGTCAAATAATAATTATTATCTTACTATAGAGAAATAATTAAATAATTGATGATTTATTTAATTATAGAAGAAAAGGGGGTACATTAGTGACACAATTAAATTATTTAATCAATCAAGATAGAATAAAAAATAGAAAGTGAATTAATTAAATAATTTTTTTTATCTAATTAATAGAGGAATAAGAACATAATTGAATAATTAAAATTATTCAATTATCGAATGACGAAGACCAAGAAAAATGATGCTCGCAGGCTTAGGACATTTTTCAGTGTCTACAACACGAATAGGTGTCCCTTACTATTCTTGACCTTTAAAGGCTCACAAGTTACCATCAAGATATCTTTCTTTCATATTTTATTTTGAATCCTTATGTCAGGTGATTTATCAAACAATTACCAAGGTCAAAGTTTCCTTGGTAGAATGAAATTCTCATCATATGTATTCTACCAACTCACTCTTCAAGACCATCAAGTTCATCTACACAACTATAAAATTCAACATAAATGACATTTCTTCATTAGCAAATGTATAAATGGCTCCTATAAATAATGTGTCCTCGACTTATTACTCATATGTGTTTTGGGTTATAAAAATAAACATGTATAAGCATGGCAGAAATGCACAATTTTCTATACAAATTATGCTAAAAAAAATTGAAGCCATTTTTGAATTTGATGAACCTCTAGTAAACCCCCTGCCAACACTCTTAGTGTTAAAGTCTATTTCTTGGTGTTGATCCTACACAATGCACCACTATGCAAGCTAATCACTGGTTTTCTTCGACCTCAAATATAATTGGTCATTATATTTGATCATGTTAACCCTACTAAAGATTCTAAGTGTTGGATAGAGGCAGAGTAAAAAAAAAAAAAACAAAACAGAGAGAAGAGCAGGGGATGAATTGCAAATAACTCTTTGTATTAGTAACCAAATTTGTACAAAAAAATTGATTGTGCAATGGCAGAGCTATTGCTCTTCTATGCCTAGAAAAACAAAATGAAAGTTCCCTGTTCTGTGATTGTTCATGCTATTTGTACAAAAATCTTACATTCCTATTCTTTTCTGCCTTCCTAATTACCTTCTATTCATTCTTTTTTTTTAGTTCTTTTTCACCCACAAAAAGACAATACAAAGATTCTTGCATAAGCTACGAAAGAGCCCAACAATGAAGGGAAAACCCAAAACATTAATTACAATTAAATGCTGATTTAACAACCAACAAGGAAAGTTTGAATGTGAATATTTTGCATTAAATACAAATCTTAGAAAGCAATCCTATATGCATGTGAGAGAATGGAAAGAGAAATGATTACTGGAAAAACATTCAGAGGAGGAATAAATGCAGTGGTTGGGATTAAACTCCAACACTCCCCCTTAATCACAACTAGCTGAAATTCTTCTCAAAATCTCTGAAGCATCCATCTTTATTTTTGGCTCTAAAATTTTTGGTGCACCTGTCTTCATTTACAGTTTTGAAATTTCTAGCGCATCTGTCTTTACTTACAGTTTTGAAATTTTTGACGCATCTATCTTCACTTATAGTTCTAAAATTTCTGGAGCATATGTCTTCAACATAAACACCCAACACAACTTCTCAAAATATTCAAATACATATTTTCCTAATGGTTTAGTGAAAATATCAACAAATTGATCTTGAGAGGTATGCAAAATTCCAAAAAGATCTCTCCATTGTTAATTAATTCTCTAATGAAATGATATCTAGTGTCAATATGTTTTCTTCTCTTGTGAAAGACAAATTTTTTGGACAGTGCTATGGCTGATTTGTTGTCACATTGTATCTTTGTTGCATCTTCTTGTTCATGCTTCAACTCTTTCAACACTCTTCTCATCCAAATTGCTTGGCATTCTGCCCTTGTTGCTGCTACATGCTCTACTTCTACTAAAGAAAGAGTAACAATGGGAAGTTTCTTCGAGGCCCGTGATACAACCCCTATTCCAAAATGAAAAACATAACCAGATGTGCTTTTTCTATCATCAATGCTGCCAACACAATAACTATTTGTGTATCCTATTAGCTTGAACTCATTTGAACATGAATATTGAATGCCATAATTTCTTGTTCCACTCACATATCTTAGAATTATTTTCCCTGCTTTCCAATGTGAGTCCTGTGGAGACTCCATGAACCTTGAAATCAAACTTACACCATAAATTATGTCTAGCCTTGTGGTTGTTAGGTACATGAGACTACCAACAAATTTCTTAAATAAAGTTGGATCTACATTGGATTCTTTGTCATCTTTGCTTAGCTTCAAACTTATGAAAATTGGTGTTGGTGCTGATTTGCATTTCAACATATTAAACCTTTTCAAAATATCATTAGCATACTTTTCTTAAGAGATGAATATACAATTTTGATTTTGATTCACCTCAATGCTTAAAAATTATTTCATGAGACCCAAATCAGTCATTTCAAATTCCTCTTTCATAGCTCCTTTGAACAAATCAATAGATAAGTCACCCGTGAATATCAAATCATCAACATATAAGCATACAATCATAGTTTCACCTTTTTCATTCATCTTTGTGTATAAATTAGGCTGATTGCTGCACTTATTGAATCCATTTTATAGAAGATAAGAATCAATTATGCTTTACCAAGCCCATGGGGCTTGCTTGAGACCATATAGAGCTTTCTTGAGTTTATAAACCTTGTCTTCTTGACCTAAAGTCTCATACCCAGGTGGTTGTTCCACATAAACTTCTTCTTCAAGATGACCATTTAAGAATGCTGATTTTACATCCATTTCATAAACAAGCCACTTGTTTTGAGTTACTATGGAAAGTATCATTCTCATGGTGTCTGCAGACACTGAAAAAGTAACCCTTATACCTTTTCTATCTTGTTCGGCCCTCCTTGTGATTTTTGGCTTAATTTTTCCTTGATTTAATGTTGTAATGTGGATAAAACATTCACATTAGGTCTTGGGCCCTTGTAAACTGAATAAAATACATGTCTTGTAAAGGTGTTGTAAAGTATTGTAAATGACTTTCACACTTTTCTAGACTTTTATTAAGCGTTTAAGTCTAGAATGGACCTATTTTTCCTTTAATTCAATGTTTTAAAATGTATTTAATTGCATTCTCACATTAATCTAGAAGTCTTGTAAATTAAACCTGGCCTTAATCTAGTGTTGTAATGTGTTTTACACATTCACATTGGATCTTGTGCCTTTCTAGGCTAAGTGGACTTCATTTTAATGTTGTAGAGTGTATTTAACTACACTTCCACATTGAAATTTGTGTCCCTATCCCTAATCACCCTTTATATCACCATTAATAGGCCCCTAGGCCCCTTATTTTTGCATCCCAAGGCATGATTTGACTAATATCTCGATAAAAACACTTTAATACCCTAAAATATTGGAGACCCACCTCAAAAACCTCAAGGTGGGACTCATTCACCACCTTTTTTGAATGATTCCCCTTAGTTGGGACTTATTCACCAAGTGTGGTGAATGAGTCCCTTTTAGGTACTTCAAAATTGAGTAGGAAAATTGCAATTCTAACTTGAATTTTGATGAATGTCGGCCTTAAGGATCAAAATAGCGACCATTTGAGTGCCTTGCCTATACAAACAAGCTCTCAAATCATTGTTTCATAAGGTATTCAAGATTTCAAGTCAAGCAAGCCAGAGTTAAGCATTTCAAGGTCATCAATATAGCTTTCAAGATTATTTCTAAGGCATTCAACGGTAGATTCTTCATCCATTGTTGCAGCAATTCAAGATCCCTCATCATGGCAAGGTTCTAATTGAATTACTTCATATTCAAGATTCATTATCTTGTTTCATCATTTTGGTTTAATTACGTAAACGGGGTTTGACCAAGGCAAACCCCTATTCCCTAACAATCAACATTTTCTCTCTTTCTTTGTGTGATTGTAGATCTCGGTGCTTTGAAGGCTTGGAGATTATTGGAGATTAGGTTTCAAACTTGTTGGATTTATCTCCCTATTGGAAAGGTTAAAATCTTCACAAAAATTCACTTAGAACCCTAGAAATTAGGGTTTAAGATTCAGACACTTGGAGGTATAGATTGAGCAGACCGAGAGCTATAGATTCCACTTATGAGTTTCCAGAAAAGTTAAAGTGGAATCATTCACCAAGAGTGGTGAATGTGTCCCACTGTACCTATTTTTTAGATATTTTTATGGATTTGGATACCCATTTGGCTAAAACAGGATCCAGTGTAGTTTTCTAGAATCAGGATTGATTTTCCCAAAATGGTGAATGAGTTCCACCAGGCTTAAAAATCAACATTTTTAGAATTCCAGAGCTATTTCCAGTCTCTTCAAGGTTTCCAGGTGCACACCATTCACATATTTACTTTTCTGTTCTACTTTATTTACATTTCTAGGGCTTTTCTTAGGTCATTTAGCATTTGTTTGCATATCACACTATGTTCTCAAACATTTTGTATTTTCCAAGTTACTTGGTGGTGAACCCCTTTCTTTTCTCAATCATCTCTTGGAATACCTTATAGTCAGATCTCTCACATCCTTCATTGGGTTGAGATCTCTAAGGTGTCCTTGAATGTGAATATTGTGAAATTAGATCCCTCTCCTTATACACCCACATTTTATGTGGACAAGGAAGTGAAGCATCCATTTGTGGTGTTCAAATTCTGGTAAACCTAAATTTTGAACATCATAATTCTGATTTGGAGTCCATCATCATCCTAGATCTAGCTCACATTAACTTTTCATTAGGATTTACATTGGTTAATTTGCATCTAGGGTTTCTAAATTTTTGCATTAGTGAAAGTGCATATAGGTTGCATTTTTGCATCTCAAATCATTGGAAATCATCAAAAAACTACATTTTCATTTACGATACACATCATACAAACTAAAAAGCATAAGAAATCAATTGAAAAGTTTTGCAAATTTTGAAAAAAATACCTACTGGGACTCATTCGCCACGCAAATCAGTCCTAGTGCACCCCTAAAACTGCCTTTTACAACACTAAAAACCTTGTTTCTGCACTTTTGTTTGCTGCCATTAACTATCTGTATCAGTTGGATGAGTTTTTGTTACATGCATTTCATTAGATCTAGCTTAAATTAGCTCATTTCATGCATTACTCAATTTCAAATTTTCATTTACAACATTTCATATTTTAGGTTGTTGCATAATGTAATTAGCAAATTACCTTGTTTCACATCTAAAAATTGCATTTAAACATATTACTTTAGGTCATTGCATTGCACTTGCTTTACTTTTTCATGATAACATGTTTTCTTTCAAGAGATGTGGCTTTGATATGGTTAAAAATGGATTGCAAAAGCACAACATCCCCTCTTATGAGTTCAATTTAAATTACACCAATGAAGTCATTAAGAAACATGTTAATCATCAAACCATTGACACAATTATTAATACTACATTACCCATTGGTGAGGATGGTAGTGTTGACAATCATAACAATCATACTTATTCTTCTCTCAATACCTCTCCTATTAGTGACAAAGGTATCTTGGTGAAAGAAGATACAAGCATCGAGGGTCTTGATTGTCCCTCTCCTCATTCCCCTTTGGAAGGTATTGGAAAACAATAAGATGAGATTATAGAAACATTTCTAAACATCACTTTGCCTTATCTCCATGCATCCCTTGCTTGTGAGAATGTTTTATCAAAAGAAGCTGATATCATAGATAGCCATGACACTCAAAATTGTCTTTCTTCTAATATCCCTCCTCGATGCAAAGAGGATAGGTTGGTGTTAGAAGATATACCTATTAAGAGTTATGCGAATCTTGTCCCTTCCTTCCCTAATGCTCCTACCATTTGGGAAGATCTATTTGGTAAGAATGAAAACCATAGTTGTCATTCTCTTGATGCCTCCCCTACTTTTGATGAAGCTACTTTAGAAAATTTAACCATGGATGAACATATTACAAGCTCTCTTACTAGGGTAGATAATATGGCACAAGAGAATGAGACCTTAGAGAAAATGACAATCAAATAGAGCCTTCCCCTAATCTCCCCACTATCAATAAACAAGAAAATCCAACCATTGATAACTCCCTTACTTGTGATGAAGTCATTTTAGAAGAACCAACCTATGAATATCATGAACATCTAGTTTTTCATTCTCCTAAAACCTCTCCTCCTAGGGAAGATATCATGGTGCAAGAAGAGGAAAACATTGACAATAATGATATTATTCCCTTAGATGAAGATGATGAAGTAAAATTAGACTCTCCCTCACTAAGGGATGTTAATATTATTCAACCTCAACTCATCCTTTACCCCCCTTCACACAAACAAAAAACTAAAAAAAAACTTGAACTTATCCTTTATCCAGGTCTAAGAATAATGTGTCGTAGCAGCCGAGTCATAATACCGTTTCTCATACATACAGCACTGGAAACAATCCGCAACCAAAAAAACCAACCCTGACACCCTTACCTTTTCCTAATCCCATATTTCCTAGTGCTCCTCATTTTCCTTCACATAGTGGGAAAGAGTATGATCTTTTCAAACAACTTAAGAATACTCCTGCAAAGATATCTCTATGGGACCTAATTCAAAATTCACCTAATTAGCACACTATGCTTCAAAATTCCTTGCAACAAGTTCCTATCCCTTCTAATGTGCAGCCAAATGACATAGAAGCCATGATCCAAGGAATAAATGCTGACATTGTTTTCCACCAAAGTGAACTCACCCCTTTGGAATTGCAAAAAAAAAATGATGTTTTCATGATTGTAGCTCAATACAATATGATGGGAATAAAGTGAACTATTGTTGACAATGGATCAGCCCTTAATGATGTACCATAAAGCTCTTGGATAGGCTTCGTGTGGATAAATAAAAAATTCAACTTGACTCTTTATCTATTAAGGGATTTGACAATATAGGAAAACAACCGATTGGTGTGATCACTTTTCCTATTATAGTTGGGAAGGCCACATTGGAAACACCAATCCATGTTATGCCACATGATCTCTCATATAATATTCTCTTAGGAAGAGCATGGATTCATGCAATGAATGGGGTGTCTTCTACTCTTCATCGTAAAATGAAATACATTTACAACAACAACGTGTACATGCTTGAAGTAGAACCTAACCCAAATAGTTGTTTAAACATTGAGAAAAACATAGAAAATCCTTTAGCAACATCCTTTAGCAACATTAACACCAACCACACAAGTAGGCCCCATGCAAAAAAAAGACAAAGAACAACATATTGAACAAATAACAAAGCTATTGGACAATGATTGGGGTTCCTTGGATTTCACACCTAGCTTTGATAGGAAACCAAAGATCATAATAAAGAAGCATGAAAAAGAAAAAGCAGTAATGTCAACACAAAACTCAAAAGACCCTTTGAAAGAATCCACCTCAACCACTTCAGAACACAAGACAAAAAATTACACAACAACCTTTGATGAAGCTGATTACGAACAACCACTGAATCCAAAAGAGATGAAGAAGATTTATGGAAAAGTTTATGAGCCTATGAAACAATTTGGATATAGTGTAAAATTATGTGGTGCTAAAGAACAAGGTATCTATGTCCCCATCGAGCCTAACACGCAAGAAAAAACTCATGGTTTTAGTTATTATCCTTTGATAGAAATAAACAAGCCTTCACTTAACATCAACACTCTCACAAAACATCCTTCTAAGCCAACTTTAGCAGTAATGCATCCTGAACTAATAGACACTAGTGGTCTTTATCCTTTGCAAGAAAAAAAACAAACAAATACATCTTTGCTTAATGTCAATGTAATCTCGCAAAACACTAATGATTTGAGTTCGCTAGATTTTACACCCTCCTGTAAAGGAGAGAACAAAATATTGTAATCTAAAGAGTCTTGTGTAGGTATGCCATTTTATACTAAGCAAGAGATATATTTGTCACATAATAAGGGAAAATCTTCTACCATTGATCAAGAGGGTATCTTGTCGAGACTCCTCCAAGATCACTTGATATCCCTTCCTCCAAGATCACGAAAGAAATTTTATTACAAGACTTTATTCTGTGCATATCATAGAGTTCATGGTTATGCCACTAATGAATGTAAGGCTTTAAACAACAAAAACCAACATCTTAAGAAGTGTGGTGCTCTTCCTTGTGTTGAAGCACCTAATTCCTTTAATTGATACTTACTTTCATCCTATTCAACTCATCCTTTTCCTGCACTAAGTGGGGGAAAGGGGTTAGATATCATTCTCGTATGTCACCTATCGTTGCCTCTTTTGGCTAGTTGATCACTTTTCATGTACATCTAAGAGCAAGCTTGGGATGTGGACAACATGCCTTAAGTTGGATCACATGTGACGTACTGAGCAACCCTTCCATCCTATTGCATGATGTAGCTTATCAAAAACATATGACTTGGAATAGGGATTTCCAAATATGCTCTCATATCTTCTTCTACTTTAAAGAAATTTCTCACAACAATGGTGTTAGCAACCACTTTAAAGTGGGGGCATACATCGACACTCATCATGTTTCATTGCACAATTTCTTTCTTCTTGTGACACGTCCTTTTCTTGGTGGTGTCATTGGGATTGATTTACTCTAAGAGAATGATATTTCTTTGACACATCCTCTCTTGGAAACATTAGGAATGATGTTCCCTAAGAAGAGACCTTGCACGAAGGAAGAAAAATCCATTTGAACAAACCTTACACTATTTTGCATTTACAATTTTCATGAGCCCTAAGCATACAAAGTTTTTCTTGTCTCATGAAGCTCGAAAATCGTTCTTGTGTGGCATCTTATTAAATTTATTAGGAGGTATAACTTTGGTATGGTTTGAGTGGGAAGCCCGATCCAAAGCATGACTTTCCCCATAGCCATTTGTGTGTGTGTGAGTACATACTAACCATGAGTGTATGTGTCTCACCCTCTTAGGACTTCTCACTTGACGAACAACCAGGAGTTTCGTTGCCTCAAAGTGAGTATGCATTTTCGGACAAACAACCTAGATCTGATCCACATCGTGTTGGAGAAATGGTTGAATCTTGATCCACCTTTTTTTTTTCTTCTTCTAGTTATTGTCATTGCATGATCACATATCTCATTTTGCTACATATCATTCATCTCATGCATGTCCTTTTGTGCTTATGTTGGTTTGACTTAGGATCTTGGAACTTGGGGGATTGACCACCTCCTCCATATTTTTTATCCTAGACCATCCACATTGGTATGAATAAAATCCTCTTGAATGTCTACTTTAGTGTGAGTTTGAAGCAGGTTCATCCTCTCACTAAAATGGGGGCCAAATGTGAACACTGAAAAAGTGACCCTTCTACATTTTGTCTCTTTTGGGCCCTCCTTGTGATTTTGGCTTAATTTTTCCTTGATTTATTGTTGTAATGTGGATAACACATTCACATTAGGTCTTGAGCCCTTGTAAACTAAATAAAATACATATCTTGTAAAGGTGTTGTAAAGTATTGTAAATGACTTTAACACTTTCTAGACTTTTATTAAGCATTTAAGTCTAATGGACCTATTTTTCCCTTAATTCAATGTTGTAAAATGCATTTAATTGCATTATCACACTAATCTAGAAGGCTTGTAAATTAAACCTGGCCTTAATCTAGTGTTGTAATGTGTTTTACATATTCACATTGGATCTTGTGCCTTTCTAGGCTAAGTGGACTTCATTTTAATGTTGTAGAGTGTATTTAACTACACTTTCACATTGAACTTTGTGTCCCTAGCCCTAATCACCCTTTATATACTCATTAATAGGCCCCTAAGCCCCTTATTTTTGCATCCTGAGGCATGATTTGGATAATATCCCAATAAAAACACTTTAAAACCCTGAAATCTTGGAGACCCACCTCAAAAACCTCAAGGTGGGACTCATTCACCACCTTGGGTGAATGAGTCCCCTAGGTGGGACCCATTTTCCAAGTGTGGCGAATGAGTCTCTTTTAGGGACTTTTTCAAATTGAGCAAGAAAATTGCAATTCTAACTAATGAATGTCGGCCTTGAGGATCAAAATAACAGCCATTTGAGTGCCTTGCCTATATAAAAAATCTCTCAAATAATTTTTTCAAAAGGTATTCAAGCTTTCAAGTCAAGCAAGCAAGAGTTAAGCATTTCAAGGTCATCAAGACAGCTTTCAAGATCATTTCTAAGGCATTAAAGGGAAAATTCTTCATCCATTGTTGGAAAAATTCAAAATCCCTTATCATGGAAAGGTTCTAATTGCATTGCTTCATATTCATGCTTCATTATCTTGTTTCATAATTTTGGTTTAATTACCTAAATGTGGTTTAATTACCTAAATGGGGTTTGACCAAGGCAAACCCCTATTCCCTAACAATCAACATTTTCTCTCTTTGTGTGATTGTAGATCTAGGCGCTTTGAAGGCTTGGATATAATTTAAGATTAGGTTTCAAACTTGTTGGAGTCATCTCCCTACTAGAAAGGTAAAAATATTCACAAAAAGTCACTTACAATCCTGAAAATTAGGGTTTCGGATTTTGACACTTGGAGTTACAGATTGAGCAGACTAAGAGCTACAGATTCCACTTCTGAGTTTCTAGAAAAGTTAAAGTGGACTCATTCACCAAGAGTGGTGAATGAGTCCCACTGTACCTATTTTTCAAAGATTTTTGTGGATTTGGATACCCATTTGGCTAAAATAGGCTCTAGTGCAATTTTCTAGAATTATGATTAATTCGCCCAAAATGTCGAATGAGTCCCACCAGGCTTAAAAATCAACATTTTCAGAATTCTAGAGCTATTTCCAGTCTCTTCAAGGTTCCCAGGATCACACCATTCACATCTTTGCTTTTTTTTTTTTTGCTTTATTTACATTTCTAGGGATCTTCTTAGGTCATTTAGCATTTGTTTTCATATCACACTGTGTTTTCAAACATTTTGTATTTTCCAAGTTTACACTTGGTGGTGAACCCCTTTCTTTTCTCAATCATCTCCTAGGATACCTTATAGTTAGATCTCTCACATCCTTCATTGGGTTGAGATCTCTAAGGTGTCCTTGAATGTGAATATTTCAAAATCAGATCCCTCTCCTTGTACCCCCACATTTTATGTGGACAAGGAAGTGAAGCATCCATTTATGGTGTCCATAGTGTCTAGATGAGCTACATGAGGAAATTTCTCAATGTAATCAATTCTAGGCTGTTGTGAATATCCCTTTGCCACTAGTCTTGCCTTATGTTTCTGCACATTACCATTTGCACTCAACTTGGTTTTGTAAGCCCACTTAACTCCTATGACATCTTTTCCTTTTGGAAGGCTCACTAACTCCCACTTTTGATTCTTTTCAATTTCATCAATTTCTTCATCCATTGCATTTACCCATTTTTCTTCTTTATTTGCTTATTCAAAATGAACTAGATCATCTACAAGTGAATATAAAGCAAAAAGAGAAGTCCAACTTGCATTATTTTCACCTTCATTATGCTCATAAATCTCTCTAATACTTCTTATTTTTTTGTCTTCTTAAGCTTGCCAATGTAGGATTTGACATGTCACTTGATGAGGAACCTATGGAATGTGGACTTACTGATCCTGCATTAAAAATCCCTATTGTAGATGGTGTTAATTGTGCACTTGTTGGAGTATTTTCTTGCATATGTGAGGCTGCCCTTACACTTCATGATGGTGCCACTTGTGGACCACTTTGTTGAGGTTGAATGAGTGTGGAAGAAATCACATTTGAAGTAGTACCTGCTAGTATAGAAACTTCATTTTCCTCTTTTGGTATGCTTACTAATACGTTGACTATTTTTTCTACACTTCCATCCCATGCTTCCTCTTATATAAACTGCACATCTCTGGTGATTATAACCTTTTTTCTGATTGGATTATACAACTTGTAAGCCTTTGATTCATTACTATATCCAAAAAATATGCTTTCTTCTCCTTTGTTGTCTAATTTTCTTCTCAATTCATCTGGTACATGTGTGTATGCCACACATCCAAACACTCTCATTTGAGTGATATTGTGTTTTATTCCACTCCAAGATTCTTTTGGAATCATATTCTTGACACTTTTTGTTGGACATATATTCATTATATAGTCTGCACATGATATAGCTTCAGCCCAATATTCATTTGGAAAATGTTTGGCTTTCAACATGCTTCTAGCCATTTCCATGATAGTTCTATTTTTTTCTTTCAGCTACCCCATTTTGTTGAGGTGTGTACCTAGTTGTGAATTGCTTATGAATTCCATGTTCCTTGCAAAATATTAGAAAGTCATTTGAAATGTATTCACCACCTCTATCTGTTCTCAATGATTTGATGCAATGACCACTTTGTTTTTCAACAAGAGCTTTGAATTGACAAAAATATTCAAACACCTCACTCTTATGTTTTAGAAAGTAAACCCATTTTTTCCTTGAGTAATCATCAATGAATGTAAGAAAATATAATCTACCACCTATTGAAGGTGTTTGCATTGGCCCACACAAATGTGAATGGATGATCTCCAAAGGTTCCTTAGCTCTCATTGACATACCTGTTGGAAATGATTCTCTATGTTGCTTGAACCTAAGATGCACCCTTCACATACTCTTTCTGGTTTCTCTATTAAAGGAAAGCCCTTGACCATGCTTTTCCTATGAAGCAAATTTAGGGCTCCAAAGTTTAAATGCCCAAATATTAAATGCCAAAGCCAATTTTCATCTTTTATTTCTGCTTGAAAGATTGTTTGCATGACTATTTCATTTTCCTCTTTACCCACTTGTGGAGACATTGAGTGGTGTGCTTGACCATAATCTACACTCAAATATGGTTTTAACCTTAGGGGAAACATCCTATTGTTGGTCATTTGAACCTTGGAAATGAGATGATTGCTTGGAAGTTTGTCTAAAATTATGCACTCTCCATTTTTAAAAGATACTCTATACCCTTTTTGAAATTTTTTTCCAATGCTCATTAAATTGTTTTTTAAATCGGGAACACAATAAACATCAGTTATATATTTCTTCTCCCCCTTCTTGGTTAGAATGTTGATGTTCCTTTTTCCTTTGACTTCTACTTTATTGTGATTGCCCAATGTTACATCTAATTTTACACTCTCATCCAAACTAGAAAACATTTCTAAATTCCATGTCATATGACGAGTCTAAAAACCATACATCTTTTTCATTTGCTTGTGCAACATTGCAAGCCAAAAACATAGTGCTTTGTTCTAGTTTTTCGTTTTGGTTTTCTTTTGTGAAATTTGGATTTTGCTGTCTAGAATCATATTGTTTCTTTCTACATTCATTCAAATAATGCTCGTATTTTTTACAATAGTGACATTGGACTTGAGATTTATCATACCTTTGGCCTTGAGGCTGATTTTGAGATGCATTATGAGTTGGGTTATGGATGCTACCTCTTCCACTTGAGCTTGATGGAATGCTTCTTCCACCTCTATAAGAATTTCCTCCTCTACCTTTGAGATTTGTTCTTCCTCTGCCCAGGAGCTACCATGGCTGATTGTAACTTGTGACTTGAATGCATGCTCTAATGATGTGTTTGCTGACCTGATTAGCCTATGTGCATGTGAAATGAGGGATGCATAGAGCTCATCAACTAAAACTTGTGAGAGATTCTTTGTCTCCTCTATGGCCACAACAATGGATTCAAACCTTGTGGGTAAACTCCTTAAAATATTTTCAACAACCCTCCTATCTTCAAGTGTCTCACCATGTGATCTAATTTGATTTATCAGTCCAATGATTTGAGTGAAGAATGAGTCTACTAATTCATTATCCTTCATGTAAATTTTTTCAAAATCTCTTCTTAGCATTTGTAGCTTTGTTGTTTTAATCTTTTCCATACCTTGATAGGTTGTTTGAAGTATATCCCAAGCTTGTTTGGACCTTGTTGCTATTGTAATCCTTGGGAAAATTCTCTCATGCACTCCTTGGGGGATAAAGAAAAGGGATTTTGAATCCTTCTTCCTCTTATCTTTCAAAAAATCCTTCTCTTCTTGAGTTAATGCAATATAAGTTGCTGCATCAACTAGTTTCTGGAAAACCATTCTCTACTAGCTCCCATAAATATTGTGAGAAAAACAATGCCCTCATGGTGATTGCACAATAGTCATAGTTCTTTCCATTAAACTGTAGAATTTGTGGGTTTGTCAAGCTTGTGCTTGCTTCCATTTTTGACTATGAGAATACCTTGGCTCCTTGAAGACCTACTCTAAAAACGTTGCTTGAAGATGATACATTGTTTGAGAAACTTGGCTCTGATACTACGTGCTGGACAGAGACAGAGTAAAAACAAAACAAAAATAAAACACAGAGAAGAGAAGGGGATGAACTACAAATAATTATTTATATTAGTAACCAAATTCATACAAAAAAATGCTTGTGCAAAGGGAGAGCTACTGCTCTTCTATGCCTAGAAAAAGAAAAGGAAAGTCACTTGTTGTGTGATTGTTCATGTTGTTTGTACAACAATCTTCTTCCTATTCTTTTCTTCCTTCCTTACCTTCTATTCATTATGTTTTTTTCATTTCTTTTTCACCTAGAAAAAGACAATACAAAGCTTCTTGCATAAGCTATGACAGATCCCAACAACTGAGGGAAAACCAAAAACATTAATTATAATTAAATGCTGATTTAACAACCAATAAGGAAAATATGAATGCGAAGATTTTGTATTAAATACAAATCTAAAGCAATCCTATACACATGTGAGAGAATGGAAAGAGAAATGATTGCTATCAAAACATACAGAGGAGGAATAAATGCAGCGGTTGGGATTAAACTCCAACACTGAGAGCTTCCCAAAATCTTCAAGAACCTTCAAATTTTAGTAGTATCAAAATTCTATGATCATCATGAGAACTTCTAGTTTAGACATTGCTTTAAAAAATGGTAGAAGAAAATAATCAATACCAGTGAACAGAGTTGGAGTCTTTGGAAACTTTATCTTGAGCCATCAATACTACTTTGAGGACTAAGGCTCATCATTTGGAGGAAAAGAAGAATCCCATATTTATTCATTTGAAACTTGCAAACTTTGTGCTTTTTGCCATTATCAAGAAATCCCAAGGCTCTACAGGCAACACTTAATACATGGGTATTATCTTCAATAAACAACTATCATGTTTATGATGATTACACCCAAAAATATTAATAACTTGTTCTATACATTTTGAATCCAACTCTTCATCTTCTCATGAGATATTACATATGAAACAAAATTTACATACACCTTCGTCAGGGCAATCGCCAATATAACATTTGTCAAAAATCATCTTTTAATAATCTTCAATGAAGTGCATTCTCTGATCAAAATTTCTAAATGTATCTACTAGAGCCTCTGTGACTATAATATTTAGTAGCTAATTCCTAATACTATGCTTTGATAAATATCCCTTCATTGTTACTGGATATTTGAACCAGTACAGATTAATACCATTAATTTCCACAAGCATACTAGCCCCATGCTACCTTCATTTTCCAAACCAATTTATCCAACTTGTAAAGAGCATACTTGCTTTAGAGGAGGACACAAGTTGCAACATTTTAGGATCCAATTGTAAAATTAGTGTTATTGGAAATATTCAACCAATATCCATAAATGATCCATAAATACCAAGAAACTTAGCTGTGTAGCCACCATTGGTCTAACTGGCATTTTGATAGGGGAAATTTTAAAATTTTCAATGATCAAAATTGGGGGTACAATAATGGCTTTGATTGGGGACTACACTACCTAGAGGAATGTAGATAACTCTAGTATCTATTGTTGACCAATGTTGATTCATTGGGCCAGAGTGAAAGGGGAAAACAAGAGACAAGAAAAAAACCAAAATAAAAATGAACCCACACAACCAGAAAAGAAACAACCTAAGACACCTATGTACTTGAACTAGGTAAACAAACTATTGCTGCCCTCATGAGACCATGCAAAGCCATTAACTGGTTGAGAAAAGTAAATGATAGTGTGAAAGAAGGAGGTATGACCATGAAGTGCTTGTAAAATCAGGAATGTTTTGAGGACCATGAATGTAAATATGGAATCTACAAGAGAAAATAACTCCTTGAAAGATGTACCAAAAAGCCACTTCTCATCAAATACCTCTGAAGTATCCTATAAATTGTCTTGCATATCAGTTAGACCCTCATATGAATTTATATATAAATAAATTCCTCTTGAAATAGATTGAAAAATCATGCGATGAACAACAACCTCATTAAGCTTAGAAGCAATTTGACCCTTATTCTCATGGTTTGATTCATGCCTTTCTAATTACAACTCCTACAATTTTAGATTTATCAATCAAATTATCATCTTTTATAACTACAATAGAGACACAAAAACTCCTTGTCCACATAGAAAATCATCCTCAGACATTTCCAAGTACCAACTTGGAATATGAACAACATGGGGCTAAACATCTCCATTTGCTAAATCAACATTAATTTCTCCATCCTCGTTCACAAAATCATTCTTTATTCCATATTTAACAACCTCTAAATCAGGTTCAAAATGAGATGACTTAAAAATAAAATTATCTTTAACCTTTTCTTGCAGCCTTTCCTCTTCATGATTCGATGTAGGAACTTTAAAAACTTCATGCTTTGGCCATGCATGATGACCATTAATATTTAAATATGAAGAAACATGATCTTCCTCATCACTTGAAATATTAGTATATTCACCCTTGTCTTCTTTGTAATGCACACCAAATACTCCAGCTCTTGTTTCAACACATTGACCAATTTGGCTATTTCTTAAAAAAAATCATGACAAAATTATGAAATTAGTGCATTCAAGCGAAGAAGATGAAAGATTTACCTCATGTGGCTACACTTGATAACTTCTCATAAATCCATAATTTGAAGTCTCTTCAACATTATTTGTTTTCCAAAGTCCGCACTATCAAATCATCTTCAATCTTAATGGCTTCATGTTTTGTAGTCTCAAAATCACATACCCTATTTTGCTTCAAGAGGAATTTTCCTTCAGGGTGTAACACTGCAATAAAAATGGACAATTGATTTTGCTCACTTGGCCGATCGCCATGAGGAATCCTTTTTAAACATCTATTAAATCGATCCACAAACTCCCTCATAAGTTCATCTTCTTTCTTTTTAATGTTGAAAAGTTGATATAACAATGCACCCAATTTGTTCTTCATGATGTCCCAATTTGTAATGCATCCATCTTCTAGAGACAAAAGCTAATTTTCAGCAGCCCCAATGAGGGATTCAACAAATAATGAAAAGAAGACATTTTTTTCATTCACTCCCAAAACTCCACTAGCTATGGTGAAGGCTTGAATATGATCATATGCAATTTGTGAATTTTCTCCATGGAATTTTGGAAAATGCTTCCTCGAAATTGCAAGTAGGGCTGAATATTATGGCAAAGATAAAGGCCCAAAATGAGTATCCCATGGCTGTGGTGAAGCCAATACCATAATGCAGATTGAAAGAATATCATTAGAATTTTTCTACAAAAAAATGATTTATGAGCATGTTCCATTTAACAGTCGTCGACCTCCATCCTCGAGGAAGTACCTTCAAATTTCTGAGGTAGAAAGACACTGACAGTTTTATTCTTTCCCAAGTGAAGTTGCCAAAAACTATTGGTAAATGGCTTTGTCACTGTGAAAAATCAACTAATTTTCCCAACAGACAACGACAATATGCACCAACAAATGAATAAATTATTATAGGATTAATAATTATCCTCTATATTTAGAGGGGCAACTCCCTCGTATAATGAATTTGTATTTTTCGAGGTATGTTTTTGAGCAGAAAGTAGGAAAGGTAAAACTAACATCCATACATAACAGTGACACAAATGCAATGGTAAACTTGAAGTAGAAGAGAAACAAAAACAAATAACACAAAAATCATTAGTTACACACCTATAAATAATAATTGATAGGATAAGGAACAATATCTTCCAAGCATAATAGTAGATATTAAATGTTCGGGACTCAAAGATCCTGTAACACATATATCTGAAACCAGATATAACAGAGCATACACCAAAGAAAGATTATGACTTCACAAAAAAAAACTTACAGTAAAAAAGAAGAAAAATAATACAAAGATTAAAATATCTCCTTATTCATTTGATGAAATAAGAGTTCAAGGACTCTCTCTTCTCTATACAAAGTGGTCTGTTCAAAGAATTCACTACATCTAATTACTATCTTCCCTCAAAGCTCTCATAGGAGCTCCCTTGTTTGGACAGCAAAAAGACCCCGCTACAAAGCGTTCCTCTCCTTTTTAAAACTTCCCGATCAGAATACAAAAAGTTCTCTCTTTCAAGAAAGGTCACAAAATAGAGAAATGTGAAGAGTTGTAGACACCTCTTCACATTCTATATTTCCTCCATGCAGATATTCTTCAAAAGGTTTTATTCAAAGCTGGTCATAAGCAAGCATCGTATTTATGGTGATATTAATCCGACTGGTGGATAGTATCTATCTAGATGATTTCATCAAAAAGTATTCTGTGAAAACCTTAAGCTATCCTTGTGCATTACATTGATCTGGTGTATCAATCATCAACTACTATCCACATAATCTCATGGTTTGGTCACTGCCAAGAATTGACTTATGGGCAGAATTGCCCGTGCTGCTTAATGGAAACAACTTCATTCCCTTTCCCTCTGTAATAACTCCAACATTCCTCTGCAGCTGTGAAACGAGAGAGTTTTGTGTTGATAAAATCAACACTGACACCCAAATTTTTTGTCATGGTTTCCATAGTTACACTTTTGTAGGACTCTAGAAACTATGAGTGCACAACGGTGCGGATCATCTCCTCCACTAAACCATAGACAGAGACATTTCTGAAGCCTGTGATTGAAGAATTGTATTCAATGTTTTTAGTTTCTTTTGTAAAGAGTCCGAGTGAGAATCTCCATTTCTGCCGCCTTTTACTCTTATAGTGCCTTTTTGAAATGAATTTAATCTTTCTAAAGACAGAATCCATCTACTGCTGTCTCCTTGACGTAATCAGGCCATTCTAACTTGACAACTATTGAATGACTCGGGATAAGAATTTTCTGATAGATTCTCTTAAATTGCTCTTGTGCTATCAAAATAAGCTCAAAGAGATAATTTGCACAAGGGACATGTCAAGTGTTGTCAATAAAGTGTCTTCCAGTGACAATTGTATTACAAAATATTTGTCATAATCAACAGCTAGGAGTGCCTGCAAATATGAAGATCTCAACATAAAATGTCCATGGATTCCTTAACAATCTCCCTGAATATGTTATCATCATACCATCCCAACTTCGTGACATGACAAAGAAGTTGAATCAGGGACCCTGTCATGTATGGCTTTAATTCTGGCCCTCTAGTAGTCAGGTATCCACAACACAGTTGTGACTATCCATACGCAGCTGCAGAGAAAGAGAATGTTCTATGACCTGTTTTGACAGACCAGAGCTGACCAGAACCAATACATAAGGAAATAGAGTATTATCAAGAATTTACTGGCATTGTGAAATATACTCTGTATTCAATGAAAAATACTGCAAAGTGCTCTCAGTATGAACTCATTCTGTTGAATCCTGTGAATTATAAAGCCTTTCACACAAGACTTCCAGCTACATTAAACTCTCCAATAATTACAGCATGCCAAAACCATCATCAAACAAAATATCCAAGTTTCGCCAATTAAAAGTGTTTCATTTCCTCTATGTTTGGAAAGGATTTGTCGATTTTCTAAACGCAAATCCCATTGATAACAGTATTGCAAATTATGAAATTTGGACAGAAACCTCTTTGCTAGAAAAGATACGGTCAATGGAAGAGTGGTATCAAGAAATTCAATGCCACTAAACTTTTTCAATTAGTTAAAATTCCTGTTGTTTGATAAAAATGTTTCATGGCTCGAGCTTGAAGTTTTAAGACTTCGGCAAATAAGTCCACAATAGATCTATGTGTTCATGATCCTATTTTCCAATTTGGCAATCTTAGACATAAACTTGGTGGTAATGTGGCAATCGAGAAGATTCTTGGTGACACGAATAGGTGTCCCTTACTATTCTTGATATTTTAAAGGCTCATAAGTTACCATCGATATATCTTTCTTTCATATTTCCTTTTGAATCCTTATGTCAGATGATTTATCAAACAGTTATCAAGGTCGAGTTTTCGCTGGCAGAATCAGAATCTTATCATATGTATTCTACCAACAGACTCTTCAAGACTATCAGATTCATATACACCACTGTAAAACTTTAGCACAAATGACATTTCTTCGTTAGAAAATGTACAAATGGCTCCTATAAATTGTGTCCTGGACATATTGTTCATATGCGTTTCGGGTTATAAAAATAAACATGTATAAGTATGGCAGAAATGCGTAATCTGCTATACAAATGCAAAAAAAAAAAAACTGAAGCTATTTTTGAATTTGATGAACCTCTAGTAAAGCCCCTGCCAACAATCTTAGTGCTAAAGTCCATTTCTTGGTGTCGACCCCACATAATGCACCACTATGCAAGCCAATCACTGGTTTGCTTCGGCCTCAAATAGAATATAATCAAATGATAAAAGGGGGTCCTATTAAGGGAGGATCCATTCGTCACCTAGGGCGAATGGGTCCTACACCATTTTATAGGACCTAATTTTTTCCTAATCAATTTTTTTATTAAATTTAAATAATGGGTGTCAGGATAGAACTTCGAGAGGTGTCATAAATAAGGCTTAAATTTGAATTAAAGGGGCTAATTAATTCTAATTAACCACAATTAATTAATGAGACCCTAGATAAGTGTGAAAGTGTGTTACAACACTTTACAACACCTTAAATAAGGTACAATTTAGGTACATTTTATTAAAAAGGGCCCTAGAATAATGTGAATGTGTACAACACATTACAACATTAAATCTAGGAAAAATTAAGTTAATTTAATGACAATTATTCCCAAATCAAGTAAGGAAAAGGGATACTTTTTTGTTACTATATATATATATATATATAAAGAGATAGAGTTAGAGAGGGATACATAGTTAAAGAGGGAGATATATAGAGAAAGATAAAGATAGGTAAAGGTAGAGAGATGTAGGGATAGAGAAGAGATAGATAGAGAGGGGAGAGAGATAGAAAGATTTGGAGAGACGGTGAGATAGAAAGTGAGGGAGATATAAAAATAAAATGAGAGAGATAGAGAGATAAAGATCTAGAGAGAATGAAAGAGATAGAGAGATAACGATATATAGAGAGGGAAAGAGATATAGATATATAGAGAGGGAGAGATATGGATATAGGGGTGTAGTGTCAAAAAATGTATCCCTTTACATTTTCTCACTTGTTTGGGCCCTCCTAGTTAAATTGGACTTAATTGTTCCTTAATTTAGTGTTGTAAAGTGTACCCCTTTACACTTTCACACTTATTTAGGGCTCCCTTAATTAATTGAGCTTAATTATTTCTTAATTGGCCTTTTAATTCATTTTCCAACCTATTTAATTATATTGTGTGAAGGGGAAACTCGACATTCATTAATGCCTTAACATAACACTTCACAATGAGCAATGTGTATCCTAGGTTTAGGGACCTGAGACCCATTCATCCATGGGAGAATGGGTCCTCCCTTGACCTTAGGACCTAAATTTAAATTATGTTTTTGGTGGTATTTTAACATATTCAAATCTATAATTCAATGTCGGCTTGTGATATATGAGTTTTGAAAAATTGAGGAGACAGGTCTATAAATATAAGGTTATTTCACTATGTTTCACTGAGAAATTTGAAGTGAGCATTCCTATAGAAAAATTGATGATCAAAGGAATTGGCAGATTTATTAAAGTTTTATTGTAGCATTCAAAATCCAATTGTCATATCAAAGTCTTCTTGTATCATGCATGTTTTTGGAGCTAACATTGTGATGTAGGTTTCATGATCAAATAATCATTCAAAGCACTATTTCAAGCAATATTCAAAGTTAAAGATCGACATCCATTGAGGCCATTTCATGCAAGTTGTAGATCTACTCCCAAGGGTTTGTTGAGTATTAATATAACTTTGTTCATTCTTCATCCCCTCTTTCATGCTTTTATTCATTTCAAAGTTTGATTATTGAAATGGTGTTTGACCAAGGAAAACCCCCTTCACCAAAAATAAACAATTTTTCCATCTTATATTGTGTTTGCAAATCTAGGTGGAAGAAAGCTTGAAGATCTATTGAAGAGAAAATTTGAAGTTGACACAGTTGCAAATTTTTTCATAATTGTTGTTATCTCACGAAAACTCATGTACAAAATTTGTTTTTGACATTCCGACACTATCACTTGGAAAAAATGGAAGATTCAAAATTGTATCATAGGCTCCTGAAAGTTGTAGAAAAATCCCGACAAGGGACCCATTCACCCCTAGGAAAATGAGTTCTAGTCAGCCTTTTAGAAACTCACTTTTGGTGACTAGTAAACACAGTTCTTCCCTTCTCAAATCTGCAATTTAATTTTTGGTTCTTCTTAGTTTGAGTTTAATATTATTGTTTTAAGTTTAATTTAACATAATTGGGTTGATTTGCTAATTTTAATATTTCTCCCAAAAGTACCTAGTGAACCTGAACCTCGTCCTTTAGTCATAAGGAAATTTCTAGATTCACACCTTGAGTTGACTCACCTAAGCCTAGTTGTAAGTCAATTCTTTGTGTGGATCTCATTTCCTAATGAAAGAGTGGGAAATATGCCCCTAATTGGTTCATCAATCCAAATTTTGGCGAACCTACCTATTTTCCCCCTTTTTCAAGGTGTAGAGAGATAGAGAGAAGGATCAAGGTGAAGAGAAGATAGAGAGAGGGAGAGATAGAGACATAGAGGGAGAGAGATAAAGATAGTAAGAGATAGATATATAGAGCGAGAAGAGAGATAGAGAGGGAGATATAAGAGATAGAGTTAGAAAGGGATAGATGTAGAGATAGAGAGATATAGTATAGAGGGAGAGAGATGTTGGATGGTACTAGGGGTACCACATATAACATAATACTACCTTATACATAGTATACAAAATTCTTTAAAAAAGGTTTGCAATGCTGCACAAAAATAGAAAGGTTCAATGTAAAGATAATCATGTGATACCACACATTATATATAGACATATATATAGACATTTGCATTTATGAGTTTTTGATGTTATGGTACATTTTATGATCTCTAGACACGTATTTGTCCCTGGAATTGATTACATATACATTTTCAATATGATATACATGTGTTTTCCATGTTTGACATGATAGTTCACATTTATCCAGGTGATGATTTATGTTTGATATATTAGCATGTGCATTTGCACTAGGAATTGATTACATACATTTTATTATGATATACATACATGTGTTTGAGCTTAAATATTCATCTATGTACATTTTTTCTTATGCTTATGTTTATGTTCACCTATGCACATGTTTGTGTTTATGTTATACCTATTTAGAGAACTCATGAGTAAACGATTTATATATGTTAAACATGTTAAATTTACATTAAATGTGATGGGTATATGTTATGTTATATATACATGTACATGTTTCAAGTTCATTTAAATATGAACTTAAATACATATAACTTTTAAAAAATTGTTATGATTACATGGTTTGAGTGTATGTTTTAGATATTCAAGAACTTGGACATACATATTCGAGTTTATTTAATATAAATTATATATAAATTATGAATTGTTCATTTAAATATATATCATGTGTACATAGTGTATATTTTTGGAATTCAAAGCATGTTTTAAAATCATATTTAGCTCGACAAAAAAATTTAATTACATATAGATGTGTACACAAAATAATGATGTATGTCATGTCAATAGATAAGCATCAAATCACATGTATAATGAAGATAAGGATAAAATCAATGGTAATAGCACACATGTGATCTTAAAATATGTCAATATGTATAATTAAGCGTCATGAATCAATTTATAATAATTTCTATCTAGATAGATAATCCTAAAGTCACAAGGAAATTATATGTAACATTGTGATCATCAAAACATGGGATATGGTTAAAAATTATATGGAGATATACAAGTGCAAAATAAATTCATAGATCTCCTATTAAGTATTTCTAGGTAAAGTGGTCTTTGTACATTAATCAAATAGTACATCATCCTTAAAAGTGGACCACATAAAATAGTACTTCATCCTTTAAAAAAGTGTCACATTAAATATAAAAGTACTTTGAATTAAATAGTACTTCAATGTGGAACCTTAAAAGTGTCACATTAAATATAATTTAGTATCACAAATTATTTAGTACTTCATCCTTAAAATCCAAATTAAGCTCAAAAGTAATAAACATGTACACACTTGACTTCTAAGTCTGGATCTTAAGAACATCTAGAAATTAACTTACACCATGTTTCAATTACTAATTTGTGTCCAACCAAATTTAATGATGAGGGCCACACTACCCAAAACCCATAGAAATAATAGCAGATACCAAAATAGAAGATGCAAGATAGAAAAATGACTCTTTCAATTATTTTTAGAAAATGAAATTACAGATTCAAAGCTTACATGCTACAGCCTCATGGGCTTGATTCATTACAACAAAATCAACTCTGAAAAGAAAGTCTACTATTCAGAGCCACAATCAGCACTATCAGGGCCACTTCTACAACCCCCACTTAACCCTTTTTATTTTCCCCAATAACTTCCCTAGAATGTTTTAGAAAGTTCAAATTTCCCATTTTTGTTTTGGCAGCAAAAGTCCTGCCATTTGATTTCTGGTCTAGGAAGAAATTTTTATGAAATTCACTTTTTAGAGCACCAACTTTGCGGGGCTATAACTTTTGATCTGGGTGTCCAATTTTCTATTATTGCATATCATTGGAAAGTATCGACGAGATCTACAATGTGCAAACCCATTGTAGGTCAGTTTGTCAACTTTTAGAGTTGTTTTGGGGCCTCTAAAGTCTTCATATTTGAATTTGAAACTGCATTGGAGAAATTTCCCGAGATGAAAAATTTTAATATCTCCTAAACTATGCAGGGTATTAAGATGATTCTTTCGTGACCAAAAATGTTTTTCAGTTCTAATCCTTGGGGTAAATTTTTAGGTACATACGAGCCCGTTTAGGCTTATTAAAAATAGTAAGTGACATTTTTTCACTATTTTTGAATCTTGACTGTCTTACATTCCTTAAGTGCCATCATGGAACTCAAAACAACTAAAGAAATTAAGGAAAAATATTTTTTTTTTGGGTGTTGGAAGATTTCCCTACACTGCTAGATTCTCCTGCATCAGACACCTAGGGTAATTGAAAAAGTGACCTTGTCAATTCATAGGGGTTAGAGGGAAACCAAGATGGTTAACCTCAACCTCAAATAACCATGATGAATCTTCAATAGGCCTTCCTCTCCATTTCACCAAGTACTCTTCATATTGCCTATTTCTTGTGCTTCTACCCACACGACTATCCAAGATTTCTTCTATCTCTTCCTTCACTGAAGTAGGTGTTGGAATTTTCCACTATTCTTTTATCGGCCCTCAGGATATCACCTTCATGATACTCTATCAAATCATCAATGTTGAACACAAGAGAAATGTTTATTCCACTAGGAAACTCTACCTCATAAGTATTTCCTGAATCATACTTCTTCAGGATCTTGCATGGTCCAAACTTCTTCATCTTTAACTTGTTGTATGTACCAACTAGAAACCTTTCCTTTTGTAAATGAACCATAAATTTATATCCTACCTGGAACTCCTTATACCTCCTTTTCTGATCTTCCTGAGCCTTATATTGTGAGTTCATCTTATTGATATGTTTCCTCACCTTTTCGTGCAAATTCTTCAGGTGCTCAACAAAATCTTTAGCCTCAACACTACTCTTCTCCCCCTTATCCATCTTTCTTAGTTCAAAAGTAGTTCTTGGACTACTCCCATATACAATCTGGAATGGTGATTTACAAGTGCTTCTATTGACAAAATTGTTGTAAGCAAATTCTGCCTGTGGTATAATCAAATCCCATCCCTTGGGCTTATCTCCAACTAAGAATCTTAGCAAGTTTCCCAAACTCCTTTTTGCCACCTCTATTTTTCCATCAGTCTATGGATGGTGTGCATAATTGAACTTCAAATCTGTCTTCAACTTCTTCCATATTGTCCTCCAGAAATAACCAACAAATTTGATATCTCTGTCTGAAACTATACTCTTTGGTAGACCATGTAGCCTCACCACCTCTTTGAAAAACAATTATGCAATATGAACAACATCACTCGTCTTATGAAAAGGAATGAAATGTGCCATCTTTGAAAATCTATCCACCACTACAAATATGGAATCATGCCCTCTTTGTATCCTTGTCAAGCCAAGAACAAAATCCATGCTAATATCCTCCCATGGCCTCTCAGGTACATGTAATGGATGATACAATCCAGTATTCTGACTTGTTCCTTTCACCATCTAACATACTCTGCAACTTTGTGCAAAATTCTTCACATCTTGTTGTAAATGTGGCCAATAATAATTCTCACTGACAAGAGCAATGGTCTTATCTCGACCAAAATGTCTAGCCAATCCTCAACTATGCTTCTCCTTGATTAGATGCTCTCTCATAGAACGAGCCTTGGAATGCACAATTGGCTTCCTCTAAACAATATCTCATCTTGGATTAAGAAATCCAACCATCTCATCCTATCCATTGTAATAGGTTCCAAACAAGCTTTCCAAGCTTCTGCAAAGTTTGGATCTTCAGGATACAAAATCTTGAGTTCATTGAACCCAACAACCTCTATATTCATTTCTATCAACAAATTTTTCCTTCTACTCAAGGCATTTGCAACTTTGCTTGACCTTCCACTCCTATGCTTCAAAATAAAAGTATAACTCTACAAAAACTCAACCCATTTTAAGTGCCTTTGATTCAACTTTCCTTGACTATTGTGATACTGCAAAGCCCGGTGATCGGTATATAAAACAAATTCTTTTGGCAACAAATAGTGTCTCCATTTCTTCAAATCCTGAACTATAGCATAAAACTCTTGATCATAGACAACATATTTCTTCTCGGCATCATTCAAATTCTCACTAAAATAGGCAATAAGCTTACCTTCTTGATTAAAAATAGCTCCTATAGTAGTGCCACTAGCATCACAATCTACTTGTGAGACCTTATTGAAATCTGGAAGTGCCAAAATAGGTTGCTCTATAACTTTCTTCTTCAACATATCAAAACTTTTGGCTACTCCTGTGGTCCACTTAAAATATTTTCTATCTCCTCTCATCACTTTATTTAGAGGTGCATTGGTTAGCCCAAAAGGCATGACTAACCACTCGTATAAGCCCTCCTTGGTTTTAAAGGCTATCTTCCATTCATCTCCTTGTCTAATATGGATTTGGTGATATCCGCTCTTCAAATCTATCTTCGTGAAGTACTCAGCTCCACTCAAATAATCCATAATGCCATCCATCCTTGGTAAGGGAAATCTATACTTGATGGTGATCTTGTTGATGGATCTAGAATCTATACACATCCACCATTCCCCATCCTTCTTTGGTGCTAGTACTATAGGTACTGCACATGGGCTCAAACTCTGTCTGCTCAATCCCTTCTGTAACAACTCTTACACTTGTCTATTCAACTTTTCACTCTTTGCTGGAGTCATACGATGAGCTGCCTTATTTGGAAAATTGGCTCCAAGAATCAAGTCCATCTAATGACTAATTTTTATCACTGGAGGAAAAACTTTAGGTATGTTATCAGAAATAATAGATTGAAACTCATTCAATAAATCTAAAACCTCTACAGGTACCTCAGTAGTATCTTCATTATCAATTCTAGGGATCAATGTAAACCACATATGATCATGCCTCATACCTTCTAGGAACTTTCTTCCATCAACCAAATAAATTCTTGCATTACTACATACCTTTTCCTCTACCTCTTTCAAGGGATTCAACTTATGACGAACCCCATCCTTTATCAAAGAATAGGTGTTGGCATGTCCATCATGTACTGCTCACCGATCAAACTACCATAGTTTTCCTAACATATGACAAACATCCATAGGAATAATATCACACAATACCTCATCATAGTAATTTCTAATCTTGAACTTTACCATACATTATTCATTTACCAAGGATTTATGGTCCTTCTACAACCAAACAATCCAGTATGGGTTCAGATGCCTTCTTCTCTCCAACCACAACTTACTAACCATTTCTTTTGAAACAAGGTTATCAGTACTACCTCCATCAATAATAACATTACAAACTTTACCTTCACACTTACATCTGGTGTGAAATAAATTCTTCCTTTGAGTTGGTTCCTTCTCACCATTCAAGAAGGCTCTTCTGGTAAAAAGAACCTCTCCTCTTTCTACATCCTCAGAATGTGAAGACTCAACATCTTCATCTACATGTGCAACTCGTGCATTATTGTTAGGTCTTCTATTTGTCCTTCCTTGATGTTGAGGAAACTCATAGGCTCTATATCCTTCTTCTCCACACTAGAAATAGGTTCCACAGAAGCCTCCTCTTCCTATTCCCCATCTAGATCTTCCTCTTGCTCTTTGGTCTCCATTATTCTGATCATGAGGATGGTAGGTGTTATCTCCTTTCTGGTTCTAGTTGCTACTAGAGCCTTCACCCTTATTTTGATCCTCATTTCGACCTCCATATGACCATCCACCGATCTTTCCTCCACGACCTCCACCTAATTGTTTGTTCTCAAGCCTCTTGTTGAGTCATTCTTCAACTTTTAGAGAAAAATGATAAGCATCCTCAATGGTAGTCATTCTTACCAGTGCCAATTCTTCCTATATGCTTAGCTTCAACCTATTAATATAATGAGCAACTTTCTCTTTATTCACCTCAAAATGTCTTGTTTGAATTACGACCTTGTGAAGTTCCTCTATGTATTCTTTCACCATCCTTATCCCTTTCCTCAAGCTCTGCATCTTCTTGAGTAGCTCCAATTCATAATCGACTGGAATAAATTGTTTCTTCAATTTTGACACCATTTTGTCCCATCTGGAAATTTTGTCTTTCCCGTGTCTTCCTCTTTCTAGCTGGACCTCTTTCCACCATATACTGGCGTGACCTTTCAATTTTGTCTTTGAAAACCTCACTCTATGAGGATCTTCAATCTCCTCAAACTCAAAAAATTCCTCCATGTCATTGATCTAATCAATCAATTCTCTAGGATTTAGATTTTCACTAAAAGTTGAAACCTTCATTTTAGGTCTCTTCCCAATGCTTGAGATTGCTTGCAACAATATTCTTTCTCTAGGATCCATTGGATCCTGCTCTTCCTCTTCCATTTCATCTTCACTCTCATTTCTATCTTGTTGCAAGGTTTCTAATTTCCTTCTAAGGGCTATGATTTCATCTCTAGGTGGACCTCTTCCTCCACCACCTTGGCCTCTACCTCTGCCATATTGGGCAAGTCTTGGAGGCATCTTGAACTCAACCCACACTCACAGGTATTGCAAAAACTACCTCATGTTTGGAGCTCTGTTATAGGCTCAGGAACTCTTGCTCTGATACCACTTGATGAGGGCCACACTGCCCAAAACCCATAGAAATAACAACAACAAATACCAACACAGAAGATGCGAGACAGAAAAATGACTCTCTTTCAATTATTTTCAGAAAATGAAATTACAGATTCAAAGGTTACATGCTACAACCTCATGGGCTTGATTCATTACAACAATATCAACTTTGAAACGAAAATCTACTATTCAAAGCCACAATCTGCACTATCAGGGCCACCTTCTACAACCCCGACTTAACCCTTTTTATTTTCCCCAATAACCGCCCTAGAATGTTCTAGAAAGTTCAAATTTCCCCATTTTGTTTTGGTGCCAAAAGTCATGCCGTTTTATTTCTGGCCTATGAAGAAATTTTTATGAAATTCACTTTTTAGAGCACCAACTTCGTGAGGACATAACTTTTGATCTGGGTGTTCAATTTGCTATTATTGCATATCGTTGGAAAGCTTTCAATGAGATCTACAATGAAAGAATGACTATAGGTTGGTTTAGCCACCTTTTGAGCTATTTTGAGGCCTCTAAAGTTTTATATCTTTTTTTTTTTTAGACTGCAGGAATCGGGTAGCACGACCCCCTATAAACTGCAGTGCGCCTGGTAAACTTTTTAACGTGACCGGCGGCGCTGGCGCAACACGCCCTCCGGTACCACGGGACGGGGGAGACTAGAACTCGTGACCAACAGAGCCGCAATGGAATTACTTAGCCAACCGAGCTAGGGCCCCCGCCCCTACTCTAAAGTTTTATATCTGAATTTGAAGTTGCATTGGAGAAATTTCTGGGGATGAAAAATTTAATTTCTCCCAAACTGTGCAGGGTATTGAGGTGATTCTTTTGAGACCAAAAATATTTTTCAGCTCTACTTCTTGTGGTGAATTTTCACATCCATAAGAGCCCATTTAGGCTGACTTACTAAAAATATTAAGTGCCTAATTTTCGTTATTTTTGATGCCTAACAGTCTTATTCCCCTTAAATGCCATCATGGGACTCAAAACAACTAAAGAAAATAAAGAAAACAATTTTTTTGGGTGATGGAAGATTTCCCTACATGGTGCAAGAGCACCTTGGCTTAACTCCATTTTGGTTTGTCTTCAATTTTGGCTTGTACCTGACCTTAGCCAAGTCAGGGTGTTTGTGTGCTTAGTTTGGACCTTAGAAGGTCTTGTTGGTGTGTGATGAATTAGTCACTAGGACTAAAGTCATCAATAGGTTATCATTGTGGTTAAATTTTGCTTTAATTAGTCTTAGACCACATATGTTAGAATATAGAACCTTAAATGTGTTCTAAATGCATGGTTGTGGTTAGAAGATGCCAAGAGGTAGTTGAGGAAGTTGTTAGCTCAAAATCAAGGAGTTAAAGATCCTAAAATGCAGGAGGATGGAAGGAGTTGCAAGAATATTGCAAAAGTTGCATGACAACAATTGTGGAGTTGCATGCAAACTTGTTGTCTTGGATTCCCTTGAAATCAGGAGTGTGGGATCGATCTAATCTCCTTGAATCATGGTAAAGGCTTAAAAAATAGAGGTGTGGCTCATAGAGAAAAATGATGATACATTGTAAACAGATTTTGGCTTGAAAATATAGAGTAGTTTTCTGCATTCTCTGTGTTTTACCCGTGTGTTTTGTAAAACAGTGGTATCAAAGACTTTGTGTATACTGTTTCATCATTGGATTTGTGTTATTGGATAGTATAGTGTAACTTACAACTGGTATATAGATTTCTTAGTGTAGATTTGATGTTTCCAATTCTTAGTTTAGAGTGTAGAGGGTTTATTTTCTTTGTTTTGAGCAGGAAGTCTTTTCATGGCTCCCCCATAAACACTGACCACGGGTTTTCCCTAAGATTGGTGGAATATGGAATGGGAGCCAGTCAATTGTAAATATGTAGTAGTAGGAAACCTTGAGAGCCAAGCAAGAATTTGTAAAACCAAACCCTAGGTGAGCTCTTGTTACTCAGTTAGGAGTTTGGTGGAGAAAAGTTGGGAACTTAGGCAGGGGAAAGGTACCACTGTACGGTATTTGTACGGCTTCAGGTGGGGTAAGATAGGATCCTCACATGCCATAAAGATTGAAGCATCAATCAATCCATTGGCAGTAGCTTTGAAGGAGGAAGCAGTGAAACCCTAGAAAATAGGTCAATTAGCCCTCCCATCCTTGATTATAGGAATGCACTGTACGGAAGATGCAGAGGCCAGAAACCCAGTGAAAGATTTAAAGCTTTGAAAAGGGTATCAGAAAGTGTAATTTATTTGTTAGGTTATTTTTCAAGTTTGAACAAGAAAAGCCAAAAAGGGACTAGTAAGGGCTAGTAGAGATTAGGCCTCATCAAGGCAAGATCTTGAGATCGGGTAAAGTGAAGACTAAAGAACCTCCAAAATGGATCAATTTGGATGCAAGAAGCATGAGGACAGTACCTTTAATTCCCTTGCAAGTAGTTCAAGGTTGGTGATGAAGTTAGCATCTAGACCCTTCTAGGTGTTGAGAAGAAGTTTGCAAATACAAAAGGTGTTGGTCTTCCAAAGGTAAAGCACAAGTGGAGAACTCTTTGAGAAGAGTTGGAGTAGGACTAGGATAGTCTTCTAAGCTCAACAAGAACCCTTGGTAGCAGGTTCCAGGCAGGAGACAGTGGAAAGTCTTCTAGAAGATAGTGCAAGCAACCTTTGGTTTCTATCATACACCATATTGGTATCAGATTTTTAGTTAATTCAAGGCTTGTGATTGATGTTGCAGCCCACTGAGTCAGTAGGAGAGAACACACCAGAGGAAGGAACCATGGTGACTAATGCTGAGTTGGCTAAAAAGGTAGAAGAGCAAGAGGAAGATAACCGGTTGCTAAGAGAGAGGTTATCTCAAGTGGAGAAGCTCTTGGATGAAGTCCATGAGATAGTAGATAATGTGAAGGACAAGATAAAGTAGAAGGAAGAATAGGAAGCCAAGGAAAAAGAAGAGGATTTGGAGGAGGAAGCTCCAAAGCCTGACCCTGTTCTTGCTGAAGAACCATTCTTGAAGGCATTGGAAGCCTTAAGTGGTAAAGCATTGGAGGGTGTGCCACTATTCAGTGGACAAATGGACCCTGATTTAGTTGTGGACTGGATTGAGAGCATTGAAAATCACTTTGAATGTGATGGCATAACAGAGGCCCAAAAGGTAAAGGTGGCCAAGTCAAGGTTGAGATGAGCAGCTCTCACATGGTGGAAGTTTGTACAATTTGAAAGAGAGAAGGAAGGCAAAGGTCCCATAGTTTCATGGAGAGGAATGGTAACTAAGATAAGGCAGACCTATCTTCCTGATGATTATGAAGTTCAGTTGCATAGGAGAAGACACAATCTTAGGCAAAGAGATATGGATGTCCAAACATACACTGTGGAGTTTCAAAAATTGTGCCTTAGATCAAAATTGGTTGAAGACGAGAGAATCAAGTTAGAAAGGTACATGAATGGGCTCAAGTGGTCTATCCAAGAAGATATGAGCTTAGTAAATTTTAAAACAGTATGCCAATGCTATCAAATGGCTTTGAAGATAGAGGAGAAAGGCAAAAAGAAACAAGAGCAAAACCCCAAAAGCAGAGGTAAAGGGAAAGATAGCAGAGGACAAAGAGGAAGTTATAGTGGAAGAAGTTCAGAACCAAGAGCCCAAGGAGAAGTCAGTTTTTTAGAACAGCAAGAAGGAAGCTCCAATAGAGGTGGTAGAGGAAGAGGTTTCAGCTCCAGAGGAAGAAGTGGTGGACAAGGGAGAGGCAACTACTTCACCAATATGAAATGTTACCACTACAACCAATTGGGACACCCGACCTATAGGTGTCCAGAGAAAGGTAGCACTTCTCATGGAGGAGATAAGAGGACTAATTTGATTCAAGATGAGACTACTGCAGCAGATAAACACCCTAAAGTACCACTAAATTCAGAGGAAGGTGAGAATCTCATGATGAGGAGGACTTTGATCAAAGAACCAGTTAAAGAAGAGCCAAGCCAAAGGAGGTCTTTGTTTAGGATAAAGTGCAAGATGATGGGGAAAGTGTGTAAAGTCATCATAGACTCAGGTTCTACTGACAATATTATGTCAGAGGAGGCAGTTAGCAAGTTAAAGTTGACAAGGATACCCCACAACAATCCTTACAAGGTCACATGGCTCAATAAAGGTCAGCATGTCTTGGTGAATGAACAAGCATGGGTGGAGTTCTCAGTTGGTAGGTACAAGGAAAAAGTTTTGTGTGATGTGTTGCCTATGGATGCATGCCACTTGCTCCTAGGTAGACCATGGAAATTTGACCGCCAAGCTGTGCATGATGGAGCTAGGAATTCCTACACCTTCAAGAAAGACAGTGTAACCTTCAAGATTCAGTCTTTGCTAGAAGACATAGAGGTGCAGACAACAGGTTCTAAACTGCTCATGGTGGGTGAAAAAGAGTTCTTAAAAGCCTTGGAAGAAGGAGAAGGAGTTGGCTATGCAGTGATGATCAAGCCAAGAGAGGAGAGCAAAGAGAAAGCAGCTGAAAAGCAAGAGTTACTTGAGGAGATACAAAATTTGTTGCAGACCTATGAAGGTATAGTAAGTAGTGGTCAACCAGCAACATTACCTCCTAAAAGAGCCATAAGTCATAGGATAGACTTGATACCAGGAGCCACCCTTCCAAACAAAGCAGCTTACAAGATGACACCTTAGCAAAATGAGGAAATAGCTAGGCAGATTCAAGAACTTCTTGACCAAGGTCTCATTAGGAAAAGCATTAGTCCATGTGCAGTACCCACTGTCTTAGCACCTAAAAAGGGAGGAGAATGGAGGCTTTGTACCGATTCCAGGGCAATAAACAAGATAACCATCAGGTATAGGTTTCCCATCCCTAGGATTGAAGATCTCATGGATTGTCTAGGTGAAGGTAGGTACTATACCAAGATAGATTTAAAGAGTGGTTATCACCAAATTAGGATACATGAGGGAGATGATGGAAAACAACCTTCAAAACCAATGAGGGTCTCTATGAGTGGCTATTTATGCCATTTGGCTTGTCTAATGCCCCCTCCACATTCATGAGACTCATGAATGAAATCCTAAAAGACTACATTGGTAAGTTTGTAGTAGTGTATCTTGATGATATACTAATCTATAGCAGAACAAGAGAAGAGCACCTCCAACATATAAAGCTAATCTTCAAGAAGCTACAGGAGGAGAAGTTGATGATCAATCTGGAAAAGTGTGAGTTCATCAAAATAGAGCTGGTGTATCTTGGATTTGTGCTATCACATGGCAACTTGAAGATGGATAGCAGCAAAGTGGAAGCAATCCTCAATTGGCCTACTCCAAACACAACAACAGAGGTAAGAAGCTTCCATGGTCTTGCTCAGTATTATAGGAAATTCATAAGGCAGTTTAGTGCTATTTGTGCTCCTATGTTGGATACCATTAAAGGAGGAATGAAAACCAAGTTTGTATGGAATGAGCAAGCTAACAAGAGTTTTGAGTTACTGAAGGAAAATATAGCTACCCAACCTGTTTTGGTGTTACCAAGTTTTGAGAAGCTATTCACGATTGAATGTGATGCAAGCAATGTAGCTATTGGAGCTATTCTCAGTCAAGAGGGCAGACCGGTGGCTTTTCATTCAGAGAAGTTAAGTGAAGCCAAGAAGAAGTATTCTTCTTATGACCTTGAGATGTATGCATTGGTCCAAGCACTAAGGAAGTGGAGGCACTACTTGCTTCCCAAGGAATTCATTGTGTATTCAGACAATCAAGCACTCAATTCCCTGAATTCACAAGAAAAGTTGAGTCACAGGCACATGAAATGGGTGCAGTACTTGCAAGCCTACACCTTCAATATAAAGCACAAGAAAGGAGCTCTCAACAAGGTGGCAGATTCCTTGAGCAGAAGAGTCCTCACAATTCAGGAAATTCAGTTGAAGAGCATGGGGATAGATCATTTCAAAGATCTATATGCAGATGATGAAGACTTTGCAGATATTTATAAGGTATGTGCTGAATACAAGAATCATTTCCATAGAAAATATGCTGAATATACCTTGCAAAGTGATCTTTTGTTTAAAGGGAATCAACTTTGTGTTCCTAGAGGTTCTATTAGGGAAAACTTAATACAAGAAAAGCATAATGGTGCATTGAGTGGTCATTTTGGGATCACCAAAACTCAGGAACTGGTTCAAAGGTTTTACTATTGGCCAAGGATGAACTTAGATGTCAAGAGGTATGTGGAGAGTTGTGTGGTGTGTCAAAAGGCCAAGGGAACTTCTTCAAATGCAGGCCTATACCAGCCACTGCCTATCCCTTCTAGGCCATGGGAATGCTTGAGTATGGACTTTATAGTTGGTTTACCCAAGACAAGGAAAGGTATGGACAATGTTTATGTTGTTGTAGACAGATTCAACAAAATGGCTCACTTTGTGCCATGCAAAACAACCAATGATGCCAGTCAAATAGCCTCTCTTTTCTTTAAGGAGATAGTAAGGATTCATGGCTTACCAATCAACATTGTATTAAACAGAGATACTAAGTTTATGAGTCATTTTTGGAAGACTCTTTGGCAAAGAATGGGCACCAATTTATCCTTTGGATCTGTATACCATCCCCAAACTGATGGTCAGACCGAAGTTGTGAATAGGACACTTGGAAATCTCTTAAGATGCTTGACCAAGGAGTATGGTCAGCAATGGGATCAGATTATTGGGCAAGCTGAATATGCCTATAATGACACAGTAAATAGATCCACAGGGAAGAGTACCTTTGAAATTGTTTATGGTCTACATCTTAGAGGTGTTTATGAGCTGAGAGAGTTGAAGGATGGAGTCAAGGGAAGTGGTTATGCTGATGACTTTGCTTGTGCAATGCAGGAGATTCATGAGACAGTCAGAAAAACATTGGCAGAAAACACCATGAAACATAAAACTAAGGTGGATGAGCATAGGAAAGAAGTTCACTTTAATGTTGGTGACTTAGTAATGGTGCATTTGAACAAATCTAGACTATAGAAAGGAGTTCCTCATAAGTTGCAAATGAAGAGGATAGGTCCCTGTCCTATCTTGGAGAAGTATGGAGACAATGCTTTCAAGGTGCAATTACCAGATGACAGTGGACTATCCCCTGTTTTTAATGTTGCAGATCTAGTGCATTACAAAGGACCACCACAAGACTTGGATCAGACCCTCCATGAAGTTAGTCAGGATGTAGAAGAACTTAAATTGCCTACTGTCACAGTCAAACAAGCTGATAAAATATTGGATACCAGGGTCTACAAGCAGACTAGGAGCAAAGAGTATAAAGAACATCTGATCAAGAGGCATGGAAAACCTAATGCAGATGCAGTATGGGTCAAGGAGGCAGAGTTTAAGAAGTTGGGAATTGATCTCAACTTGCTCAATCCAAGGGTGGATTGAAATTTTCTGTTTTGGGGAGGATGGTGCAGGAGCACCTTGGCTTAACTCCATTTTGGTTTGTCTTCAATTTTGGCTTGTACATGACCTTAGCCAAGTCAGGGTGTTTGTGTGCTTAGTTTGGACCTTAGAAGGTCTTGTTGGTGTGTGATGAATTAGTCACTAGGACTAAAGTCATCAATAGGTTATCATTGTGGTTAAATTTTGCTTTAATTAGTCTTAGACTGCATATGTTAGAATATAGAGCCTTAAATGTGTTCTAAATGCATGGTTGTGGTTAGAAGATGCCAAGAGGCAGTTGAGGAAGTTGTTAGCTCAAAATCAAGGAGTTAAAGATCCTAAAATGCAGGAGGATGGAAGGAGTTGCAAGAATATTGCAAAAGTTGCATGACAACAATTGTGGAGTTGCATGCAAACTTGTTGTCTTGGATTCCCTTGAAATCAGGGGTTTGGGATCGATCTAATCTCCTTGAATCATGGTAAAGGATTAAAAAATAGAGGTGTGGCTCGTAGAGAAAAATGATGATACATTGTAAACAGATTTTGGCTTGAAAATATAGAGTAGTTTTCTGCATTCTCTGTGTTTTACCCGTGTGTTTTGTAAAACAGTGGTATCAAAGACTTTGTGTATACTGTTTCATCATTGGATTTGTGTTATTGGATAGTATAGTGTAACTTACAACTGGTATATAGATTTATTAGTGTAGATTTGATGTTTCCAATTCTTAGTTTAGAGTGTAGAGGGTTTATTTTCTTTGTTTTGAGCAGGAAGTCTTTTCATGGCTCCCCCATAAACACTGACCACGGGTTTTCCCTAAGATTGGTGGAATATGGAATGGGAGCCAGTCAATTGTAAATATGTAGCAGTAGGAAACCTTGAGAGCCAAGCAAGAATTTGTAAAATCAAACCCTAGGCGAGCTCTTGTTACTCAGTTAGGAGTTTGGTGGAGAAAAGTTGGGAACTTAGGCAAGGGAAAGGTACCACTATACCGTATTTGTACGGCTTCAGGTGGGGTAAGATAGGATCCTCACATGCCATAAATATTGAAGCATCAATCAATCCATTGGCAGTAGCTTTGAAGGAGGAAGCAGTGAAACCCTAGAAAATAGGTCAATTAGCCCTCCTATCCTTGATTATAGGAATGCACTGTACAAAAGATGCAGAGGCCAGAAACCCAGTGAAAGATTTAAAGCTCTGAAAAGGGTATCAGAAAGTGCAATTTATTTGTTAGGTCATTTGTCAAGTTTGAACAAGAAAAGCCAAAAAGGGACTGGTAAGGGCTAGTAGAGATTAGGCCTCATCAAGGCAAGATCTTGAGATCGGGTAAAGTGAAGACTAAAGAACCTCCAAAATGGATCAATTTGGATGCAAGAAGCATGAGGATAGTACCTTTAATTCCCCTGCAAGCAGTTCAAGGTTGGTGATGAAGTTAGCATCTAGACCCTTCTAGGTGTTGAGAAGAAGTTTGCAAATACAAAAGGTGTTGGTCTTCCAAAGGTAAAGCACAAGTGGAGAACTCTTTGAGAAGAGTTGGAGTAGGACTAGGATAGTCTTCTAAGCTCAACAAGAACCCTTGGTAGCAGGTTCCAAGCAGGAGACAGTGGAAAGTCTTCTAGAAGATAGTGCAAGCAACCTTTCATTTCTATCATACACCACTACACCGTTGGATGCTCCTGCATTATTTAAAATAATTGTCATCAACATATTATAAGTAACTAAAACAATAGATTTCAAACACTACTATAAGTTCTCACTTGAACATATGTACATGTAATTGAACTCAAATCATGGATATCTAAATCAAACAACTGGTTCAACCTGCTCTTCAATAATGCAATATCTTTTGATGATCATCACTATCTAGTTTCCATTTATTTCATCCATGTGCATGTGGATCTACATGAAGATGTAGGGCGGTAATTACTAGGTGACTATACTGATATATCTTTTTCTTAGGTTGATAGTCAATAAAATGAATCCCTTGTTGAACAATTTTGACTTGTTTGAGATATATCCTTTACACTACAATTGGATTTGAATGGTAAACAACATGAACCTGAGGTAAGGCATGTGCTTGTAACATTTTCAATAAACTTGTATAATATATACTGTAAGGTAATGCACATGTACATGTATATATAAATTTAAATGTTCACCGATGGGAAACAACATTTCATTGCTTGTTTTAGGTTTTGTTAGCTTCTTCCTCTCTTTTAGCAATGTATTAAATAATAACTATCACCTTCTATGTTTCTAGGCTTTGCTATGACTACAAAAACATCTCGTACACCAATTTTACATGGAAAAATTGTAAAAAAATTAGAACTATCTAGAAGAAAGATCATTAAATTTAACTCATCTAGTACTAAACATTAAATAACTACATTGTAAATTTACATTAAATTTATCAAGTACACATGTACCTTTTCTAATCAATCCTGAAATATGGTCATAATTGTGAGATGAAGAGATGTCAGTGAGGGTCGATTACACTTGGTTCATGATGAATCAAAGCATAATTTCACCAAATATACCTACATCTACAAACAAGATCATTCAAATTGGAAATCTAAACTAAGCATTTTACTGAAATTAAAAGCTACAAACTAAGAAGACAATTAAATTCCTAATCTAACCCATTTGAAACTTATCCTGTTTTAGAATTGGTGTCGTGTTGATGTGAAATGATGACCCTTTCCCAATCCTGTGATCAGTGAGCTTGTTTTAGTCAATTCTATGGAAGAGAATCGATGAAACCATTGTGATTGATGTATGAAAACCTAGTTTATGCTAAAAATAAACATGATGCAAGCTAAGTTACCATTATTTTATGCTAAAAATGCACTGATTATGCTATTGCTAAGCTAATCTAATCTAATTCTAAGCTAAAAGATGAAAACACTAATTATAAACAAGCTAAGATGGATGCATGGAAGCCATTAATGGATTTTGTAAGCTATAATGCAATTAACATTAACTAATATAAGCTAAAAAGTGAGTAAATATGAGTGTGAGTGCATATGAGATACAACGACATGAGTTTGCAATTGAAAGATGGATGGATGAGTTTCAACAACATAAGTTTACTCTGAAAAAGATGGATCCATTTGTCTCCAAAAAGTGAACTATTTATAGGAAAGCAAATGAGGAATGAAGGGTTGAGATAAAAAAGATTAATCAATGGTCCAAGATGAAGGAGATGAGAGGCATGGATCATGGATTCTTATCAACGGATGATAATGCATGATGAGATTTTAATCAAGGGTTCACACTTGCCTCAAACAAACACACTTTTGACTTGCTCACATACATCAAAGGTGACTTGTTCAAAAGGTTGAAGGTTAAAACTTTCTTAAGAAGCCAAGTGAAAATATCCCTTTTTCAAATTATGAAGGAATAAGAATATTCTTTTGAAATATTCTCATGGGTGAGGAAAAAGGAAATTTGCAAATTAAAACAAAGTTTTAATTGTGCAAAAAGGGGATAAGGAATATTCCCTTTGCTTAGAGGAAAGTTAGTTTAATTGATAATTAAACAAGGTTTAATCATGCAATTAGGGGATTTGGAGGAATTATAATGATATTCATTAAATTAAATGATTTAATGAATAGGGGAGAGATGGGATGATATTTAATTAAATAACTTAGGGTTATTTAATTAAATAAGATGACTTAGGAAATTAAATTAAATATTTTTATTTATTTAATTTAATGAGATGAAATGTTAGCATGAAATAGGATGAATTAACCCGATTAAATTAATTAGGTTATGGATGAAAATGATGCAATTAATTAATTAGCTAGGCTAATTTAATCTATTAAGTGAAAAGATGGGTTTAAAGGGGAAATGATGTTAGTTAGCCAATGTGATCCATCAGGGATTTTTCAGTGTCTACATTTTGCTCCTCTTTGAAGCAATGTACTCATTGCATTTGTTCAAAGACTGATGCTAATTTCGATGCTGATTTTGATGCTGATGACGATATAGAAACATATATCGATGATCTCTTTGAGATGTTGATAGCCAAGCTAAAGTTGATTGATCTAATTGATCGATTGATAACATTGTTGAGGATTCACAACAATGCAAGGATTGTGTTAAATAACACGATGATTCATAGGGGAATATATATCCCCACGATGGTTGATTTAATAGTTTGATCAAGACTTCCCCCTCGAGAGATCGATTGGAGAATAAAGTGTTTTGATCGAGCTCACGATAGGTGAAAATCAGACTTATGCTTGAGCTTCTTGAGATTTTAGGCTACTTTTGAATCAAAGAGCTGCAACATTTTAGATTGTTAAGATGAAGATGATATAGATGCCCCACTATGCCCCATCGGAAGAGGGATTGCTAGTGTGCTAGCTCAGATATTAATATAGAAAAATTTCATGATGTATAAAAAGTAATCCGCTATGGGTAACCTCATGTATATTTTGATGTAGATCATATAGATTTGATGCTTATATAGAAATGTTAGTGAAGATAGAAGAATAAGAAGAATAAGATGGATGGATTGACCATTCATTTCAAGATTAATTCAAAAAGATCTAACAAGTCAATGATCCATCAAGACTTTATTAAGGATGGTGACGAGAAAATGTAGGATGATGAGATGCTCACACTTCAGGATTGGGATTTTTCATCGTTCCTTATTGTTTGATATAACACATAGAAACGATGCATCAAGGTATTGATAACCAAGATGATGTTGTATCTAGTGTAATGGACTTTGACTCGACAAGCAGATATGATAGTTCTTGTTCACATCTTGACATACAAAAACCTTGTTGGAATGCAAGTTAGAAGCTTAGAACATATTGGACCAAAGCATACGCAATAGTCAACAACATACTCCAAATGATCTTCCTACACACAACTAAGCAAGTATGCACCAAGATTATTTTACAAGAGTATCCACAAGCACAATAAACGAAAAAGATAATTATTGATGCCCCATTCCTTTCTCTCTAAATAATTTTTAGATAGACATCATTGAGAGGTCCTTGGAATGGGTCATTAAGATAAATAATAAGAAAAGATCAAAGACAAATAGTCGATGTTATCTATAGCTCTTGCCTATTTTAAGTTTAGCTAAAGTGATTTCTAATACTGATGTCCATCATAGGAAGGATACATCCTAGGACATGTTGATCAGAGGGTTGTTTGATGTTAGGATGAAGATTCTTAAGATGAGTCGTTGCTATAAACTTCACTGACACATTTACCTATGATTTAGACTTTAGATTTTTCCTTTTGGTTCACACTTTATAACTTGCTATGTTTGTTTTCTACTTGTTTTTCCTAAGGTTGAAGGTGACAATTAATTTATTATGGATGAAATTTTATTGTAGGTGAAAGTGAGATGGGATGGATGGGTTTTGGATTTTCTAGAATATTTCAATTTTTTTGGTATTTTGAAATGTTTTGAGGCTTTTTTTGGTATTTTTTAAAGTTTATGTGGATGTTTTGGGCTTTTCGGTTATTTGAGGCTATTTAGGGTTTACTGATATATTTGAGGCTTTTTAGGTCTTTTGAATGTTTTCTATTGTTTTTGGATTTTCAATTTTCAAATGCTTTTGTGTTTTCTGAGAATATTTGGATGTTTTGGGGATTTTCAAGGGTTTTACAAATGTTTAGGGGTTTTATGAGGATTTCTGAGTTTTGACCAAGAACCTAACCTAAGAGACCTATCCCAGGGGCCTTAGGGATTGATCAAAGATAAGCCTTTCCTACGTTATACACACAAAGACCACATAGTTCGAATGAATCAACCTATTTACAATATGAAGATATGAATAGATGAAAGACGCTAGTTTATTATGACAAAATAAAGGACTGACCTAGGGTGTCTTGGGGGCACATCAATGATGGCCTTGTCTATGTTCAAGCTTAGAGACCTGTAGTTCAACAAGAGGACTCTATTTTTTTTATTTTAGATGTTTGACCTATTTAGGGTTTTTGATATTTTCTAGATGTTTTGGATTTTTCCTTTACAATTTTTTGAATGTTTTTGGGATTTTAGCTGTATAGGATTTTTTGAATGTTTTTGGATTTTAGCTGTACATGATTTTGCAAATGTTTTTTTGGATTTTCTGGATAAGATTTTATGAATGTTTTTGGTGTTTTCAATGATATTTTAAGGCAAATGATACCTAGATCACAATGTTGATGCCACGTTGTGAGATATAAGACATGGATCAAGAGTTATTTGAAAACAAGATTGCAATAACCCGCCCCTAGTGTTTAGAAATTCTTCATAATGCAATGGATAACCAAGATAGGTAATGTATATGCAAATATTTTGGTAGAGTTTTAGCATGATATATGGGCTATAAGACTTCATGAGATAAAATGTTAAATAGCCTGTCAAAAGTTCGCCATGAGTATAGTTGAAGTATACGCTGAATCTTTGTCAAGATCAAGATAAAGTGGAATATCAGGATAAATTTTGGATTGGATGGATGGAGGGAACATTGGATTTATCATGATAAGGATGAGATGCTTCTATCTGAGAAGGATCATATACATGCCCGATTTTACTCATGATGCCTTTTTGCTAGGTTTTCATCATAGTACTTGCCCAAAGTGCCACCATAGTGTTTTAACTGGAGGATGATTTTTACTTTTTACTATTTTCTTGATTTTTTTGATTTTTTGGAAATTTTACCCTCATGTTGAACCACCCAGTGGTACTAATGTAGAGTGTCATAACGTTCCAGTGATATCCTGCTTGAAGAAGCTTCTTTGCTAAGATACAAGCACTTGAATGCAACCTTGAAGAACTCTGATCTTCCTTGTAGATACTAGGATTAACCTTGTCTATGTGCACACATCGTGATAGAGTGCCTTCAAAATCCTTATGATGAAGGGTAGCTGCCAACACACAGTCAATGCAAGAATTAGATATCATGAATAGAGCGGATGGTGCCATGCATGTAGGAATATGAGATGGATTGGTTAAGAGTTTGGAACCTTTGAATCTCCAAACTTGAGAAGATGAGTGATGATGGGTGGGAATGGAGGTTTTTATGGAACTAGGACCAACCACTGGATATACTTTGTTCCTTGCTTGAGAATCTTGCTTTCGTATTTGAGGACACTTTTGATGGACACATTTCCATTTTTTATTTTTCCCCATAGTTTCTTTGAATAATGGAGTTTTGGAGGGATGTTTTTCTTTATTTTTCTTTGGTATCCATTTGTATTTGCTTTGTCATTTTTGCTTTACTACTTTGTTTTCTTTGATGATATTTTCCTTGCTTAGATAGGAATTCTTCTTTTTACATTGGTCCCATTTTGTGTATAAGATGATGGGTGAATGCCAAATCATGATACGACTAGTTGTAGCATTGACTTTATTTTCATCATAAGGATCCTTCGTGCCCCATATATTGATGTTTTCTATAGACAAGATTTCCCCCGACATGTGGAGGTATGATCAATACCTAATCCTTTTCCCTGGTAATGTATCCTCTGATCCATATCCACTAAATAGGACTTATCATGAACACATGATATTTCTATGGGTTCTTGCTATTCAGGAATATGAACTATTTTCTCTGGTTCTATGACATCATTCTCTATTGATACTACTTCAAAAGATGTTGATGTTGACTCGAAAGATGTCGATGATGCACAATCACTGTAAGAATCAAGAATATTGACGGTTGTTCACTCATGGACTATTTTACCTAATTCTATGATATCATTATCTATTGATATTGTTTCAAAAGATGTTGGTACTAATTCAAAAAATGTCGATGATGTAGAATCACTATAAGAATCAATAATCTCGACTGTTGCTTGCTCTTGTGTAGGAATATCAAGAGTGGGAGACTCATGTTTTGGATGAAGAATGTCTATATGTCCATCCAAAAGAAACATCTTAGGAGTGATATTGGGGACATATTTGGAGTTTAAAATGATTTGGAAGATGTCCCTTAGTTCTTTGTAAAACTCTGGGGATAGGGGTTCTTGATCTTGACTCAATTCAAAATAACTTTCATCATCCTCAAGAGCCTCCTCTTGACATGATCCTTGGGTGGATGATATATCATCGATAAAAGACTCTTCACAACATTTTGTGGGTATGGATGCAATAAGGGATGTTTCCAGCTCATTTGTAACTTCTTCAACATGCCCAATCATTGATTCATATGTGGGAGAGATATCACAATCTGATATCCACTTGATGTCATTATGATATAAAATAGTGCTAAACATTGTTGTTGTGTTTTGATTTTGTTTTAAAATGGTATCTTGATACATATATGATTCCTCATAAACAACGTAAAGATGTCCCAACGCAATATCCTAGGTATTGTTTGAAGTTGATTCCTTTGTTGAATATGTTGTTTTTCCATGATCAGGCATAGGGTTTGTGTAAATTTTCAGATTTTCATTCCCATAATTTTTATCAACCTCGATGTCTCTTTGTTCAATAAGATCCTCTATTATATGATTGAGCCTAAAATAATTTTGTGTGCTATGACCTTTATACTAGTGAAATTCACAAAAGTGATCTTCTCTATAGCTACGAGGTTTGATTTGTGGCTCTTGATAGTTTGATAAATCTAGGAGTGTGATAAGGTTAGACTATATCAACCTCTTCAACATGTCTTCCATAGGTTCCCATAAGGGAGTGAATTGTCACTTAGGAGCATTGTTTGTTCTCTGTTGTCCACATTGAGTGTTTGCAACATTGATTGTTTGATTGTTTGATGGTGATGCATATGGTTGTTGTGTATTCATGGTTTATGTTTTTTCTTGTCTATGAGTAGTTAAGACCACCTTTGCATCAACAAAACCATCACTAGTAACATTATTTTTCTTAGCCCAATAGTGGGTCTTGTTGTTAAAACTAGTGGAAGGGCAGTTGTCTTTATACACTTGTGTGTTTCCCCATGATATTAGGGATCTCTAGATGTTAAGGGCTCTAGGGACAAGATCACCATAGGAGGTAATGCATTGCATTTTCAAGTGGAATGATAGATCTAAATCTATATTTTCTATGATAATTCCCACTTGTTGTTCATTGGGAAGTGGCCACTTGCTTTTACTAGCTCTTTATCTCCACAGTTGCAAGAAATTGGAAAAATATTCTCCCTTGTTTTATCTAAAAGTGTACAGTTCTTCTAGACTTACGTCCATGTCAAGATTGAAGGAGAAGTGATCTATGAATTTGTCAACAATTTCTTGGAAATTTTGATGCCAGGCAGTAGTTGAGAAAACTAATCCATGGCAGGACCTGTTAAACTTTGTGGGAAGAGGAGAATTAAGTAAGAATCATTATAGGCCGCCTCCATGCACATGACATTAAACTCTTTGATATGGTCCACATGACTTCCTCTCCCTTTGTATTTTTCAAATTTGGGGATTTAAAAATTGGGAGGGAATGGTACCATTGCAATGTTTTGATCAAATGGATATGGAAATAGGTTATGTGTATGAGGTTTCTTTGTCTTTCCCATGTGAAGGTCTTGCATTTCTTGTGAGGGTATTTTCAATTGTGATGCTAGATCATCTTGTGGGTTGGGTGGAGGAACATATGGTGGGATGACGAATGGGTTGTATGTGGTATTTTGATATGATAAGGTGTTGTATGGGGTGTATGGTGGTGTAGGATATTGTGAAGGTGATTGTGGTGAAGGCTTATATGTTCCTAATGTGTTTGGGTTGACAATGTTTTGTTGAGGGTTATAGTATAAACCCTATTGTTGTTGTTGGGCATATTTTTGAGCAAGCAATACTTGTTGGGTTTGTTGTTGTTGAGCTTGTTGTTGCGTAGCTAAGGTGGCTTGTTGGGCTTGTTTTTATTTTTGTGCTACTAAGGAAGCTTGTTGTTGTTTTTGTTGGATGGCTTGTTGATAAGCTTGTTGTTGTTGTTGTGCTGCTAGGGCTGCTTGGTGAACTTGTTGTTGTTGTTGTGCTGCTAAGCTTGCTTGTTGTTTTTGTTGTTTTTGTTGTGCTACTAAGGCTGCTTGCTATTGTTGTTGTTGTTGGATGACTTACTGATAAGCCTGTTGTGCTTGTTGTAAAGCCAAAGCATGTGATTGCAATGTAGGATCATTTGATTGTTGGACATCTGCAATGGGTTTTGGGTTTTATGTTTGGAGCGGGTAGTAGAGTGTTGATGAGAGGTTGAGGGTTCCCTTGGTTTAGAATTCCTTGAAATATAGTGGATTGATGTGGAGGAATGCAATTTTGAGGTCCCAATTGATTTTGCATGGTAAAGGGGACTGTGGGAAATGGTGAGGATGATGCCATTAGATTTTGTGATGGTAATGACATACTAGGACCTTGAGTCCATTAATTAAAAAAGGTTCCCTTATTGTATTTGAGGTGTGACCAAGGTATTACCTTGGTTGATGGGATTCGTAGCCAAGGTGTTGTTTTGATTGGGGTTGATGATAAATGGGTTTGATGTGGATGGTGGATTGACTTGAGTAGCTTGGGTAACCACTTGTTTTGATGTGTCGATGGGGTTGTTGGCACCACTTTTCAAGGGTTGACTTTGTGTGAGAGTGTTAACTTTCCCTTGTTGTCCCATTTGAGGCACTTGGTTCACATTACCTTGTGTATCATTAGGAATACTTGGGATATTTGTGATGCTGGATGAAGATGGTTGTGCTCGAAATGTCGAGATTGTTGTGGAATCATGGAATGTAAGTGGTTTACAAAAGGTTGGTATCCAACTTGTGTCTTGGGGAAGGTTGGTAGTTAATGGAATGGTCATTTTGTGAATAACCAAAGTTGTGCTTGTTCCTAGACATGAAGTGAGAGCAAGGTTGGTTCCTAGTTGGGTAAACCCACAAAAGTGGTTTACAATTTGAATGAGGAAGGAAACTTGTAAGAAATGACCCCATGCCAATTTTTTTTATTTTGGGGGTTCAAACGAACCAAAAGAGGGTTTTCTCAAACCAGGGTTCAAGCAAACCCATTTAATTCATGTATAGACCAATCGGCCAAAAAAACAAATGGAAACCTCTTTATGGAAGGGGGTTCGTTCAAACCCCCATGGTTCGGGAGAACACCCCCTTTCCCTGATTTTTGACCTTGCTCACAAAAAAAAAAAAAAATTGCACTTCGGAGCTCGGGTTGAAGATGAAAATGCAGAGACTTCATAGACCCAATTGGAATCAGGTAGTCCTTGGAGCGAGCTATCCAACAAATATAATTTTAATATGTTTTGGTTTTATTATGTATTTGTTTTTTTAGTTTTATTAAACATAGGTTTTTCACCAAAAATCAAGCTCTCTGTTCTACACATGTGGAAAAATAGCAGATTATAATTTTTTTTTAAAAATATGAGTGCACCAGATATTGAATTCCTTGATCCAACATTTTTTTTTTTAAATTTTGATACATACAAAAAAAGTTACGTGTTATATAGTCACGCTATGTTTGAATTGTAATTGGTTTGACTTCAAAACTTGATTAAAGAAAAAATATTCAATAAAACTATATCTAACCAAGTGGAAGCACTAGATATCGAGTTAAAATTTAAATTCAAAAGAATTAAAATTTTATCCTTCATGGAAAAATTATGTGTTATCGATGGCGTCACTTTTTAAAAATGTTGTTTTTGAAAAAACTAGTTTTCGAGGGAGATGGAAAAAGAAGTGCAATTTGAGTCCAATTTTTTTGAAAAAATATATTTAGAATCTACAGACAAAATGTCATGAAACTCTAGTTTGCATCATCTTCAAATTCCTCACGGTTTAGCCGCTATAGGTGCCCGAAAGTGAAGATTTAGTTAATTTTTTTTATTTTAGTGTCTAGTTTGGCCAAAAATTGTAAACCACTATTATGAGATTGCCCAATCAAGTTGTAAGACTAGATGTTAAGGGTTGACTTGGAACAAGGGATGGAGTTTGTTGAATCGTAGATGAAGTCAAGCCTTGTGTCAATGATTGTACAACAAAATATGGGGAAATTAGAGTCACGTTTTCTAAGGCTTGATGTTCCATGATTTCTTCTCTAGTAATTCCAAATGGGTTGTTCATGATATCTTCTATCTCATATGGCCCTAATGGAGATGGTTGTTGTTGTGAGGTGGTAGAATAACTCCTTGGATCAAATTCTTGTGGATTGGGATCACTGATGGTAGATGAGACTTTGGTTTTCTCCATGATTCTCTTGTGTTGTGATCTTGTTGTAACCATAGATTGTGGGTCAACGATGGGAGAGGTATGTTGAGATTTGTAATGTTTGAGCTCTCTAGTTGACTCAAATCTAGGTAGAAGAGACAATCTAAGTCTTTTTAGAGAAATGATGATAATGGGAGATGAAAATGTGGATGATATGGGAAGTGATCTTTGCAAACGTTTTAGGACAACACTTTTGACTTAAGTTTTGATGTTTTAATGTTGAGATAAAGGATGTTGAACTTGCAAATATTTAGGGTAGACTTGTGACCTTCAAGATAACCTAGTTCAAAGATGATAACTAACTCAACTAAATGCATGGAAAAGGATTCATTTCACATACAAAATAGCTAAGTTAGAGGTTGGTTTGATAGATGTCCAAGTCAAAAAGTGTTAGTGTATTTGATTTTTTTGCAAAGTTTGGCGAAGTGAAGGATGAAATATGATGAAGGATGGATGAATTGCTTGACCCAATGTTGACCTAGAGTGAACCTTTGCTTTCCAAGACCAAGGTAGTGAGAAAAATGCTATACCTCTAAAGTGATGAAACCCTAAGAAATCAATGATTTTGGTAAAATAGGACTCAAATGATTTTGGAAATAGGACCCAATGATTTTGACAAAGTGAGACTCAATGATTTTGGATAATGAAACTCAATGATTTTGGACTCAATATTTGCAATATTTTTGCTTGTCTCAAATTGCTTGTGTTTGGGGAGTCAACAATTTTAACATACATCAATGTGGGGTGTTCATTTGATTTAATCTTGGATTAATGAGGTTATTTTTACCACAAACACTTGTCTTGGTTATGTTTTCAAACTAAATGTTTATGTAAAAAACACCATAACTTTCACAATGTCCATTTCGTGAAAATCATGAGGTTGAAGCCATAATTGCCTATGTTGTCTTTCAAAAATATGGATTTGAGATATAAGTCAAGATATTTAGAAATATCTAAGGATAAAATCCTTAGGACAAGCAACAATATCAAGGCTTTTCCAAAAGGTATCCATATGTAGGCTAAAGTGTTTGAAATTTTGAGGATGATAGTGAATGTTTATTTTTGTATCATTTTGAAACCAAGAAAAGTGTTAAACTGACTCACAATCATTTACAATCCTAGGATAGAAATGGCCATATTTGTTGAGTCCCCACTCAGATTTCTCCAAACACTAGACAATGCGAACAGTTAGAGATTTGGCGACACTGGCTCCCCTCCACGACACACACTTCTTGGGACCATCAAATCTCAAAATCCTTAAAATTTGGATATTAAAAGGAAATTTTGTTTCTACAATTGAATAGTACAAATGTGGGGCAGCTTCAGAACGAATGTTCTTACACCAACAAATATTTTAGGATTTTGGATTCTAAACAAATTGGTTCTTAGTTCGGGTAATCGGGGACATGACACCTTATGAGCATCTAGCAAGCCACTAAAGACTTTAATCAATCCTACTAGCAGATCTTATACTTTTTTCAGTAGTACCCCATTTTGAAGGAAACTGTACGACTAAGGCCTACATACCATGAGGAATTAATAGTTTAGTCTATCCATTTATATACCAGCTCGAGTGAAAAACCAGTTGGAGTCACCTTTGAGTTGTTCTTAGGAAGGCCCCTCTAAAGGTAACAAAAGAGAGGGAGTATGCTTGTAGTTAGACTGCCAAGTTCATGTAAAGCACAAGGAGGGAACACACACAATGTCTCTTTCTCACACTAGCATGATTGTTCAATTTTAAACCCAAATTTGAAATGTGTGGGTAATTTTTTAGACAACCAATGTCACTATGATGCTTTTGATTCTCAAGATCACCGTGAAGCATGAGAGAAGTGCATACACATTTGGACGACACAAATTGCAAAAAAAATTACAAGACAATGAAAGCACAAGTTCGTTTTAAGCCTCAAAGCAATGATGAGTTATTTTTAGAGCACCAAGCTTAAATATGAGTTTTTCTTGTTCAATTTTAAGCCTAAAGTAAAATGATGATGTGAAGGTTCAATTTTATAAAATTTTGAGCGTTCATTTTAAACCCAATTGAAATTTAGTGTGTTTTTTAAAGCAAGAAGTAGAAAGCATAAAATTGGGTTATAATTGCCCCAAAGCGTCAAACGCTTGCTACAATTATAGAATTTTTAAGATAGAAAAGCTTTCTTCATTTTCACTCCTTGTCTTTAAACCTGCAAAACCCTGTTATCCTAACAACCAGAACACACTTAGACATGCATCAGTGGTCAGATAAATCCAAGAAATTTAAATCACATGTCAAAAAAATAAGCATAAAATTTATTACCCTAGTTGGGCGTCGTTGAACACAATAGTGTCACATTTTGAAGTATGGGTGTTGCTCCAGTGAAAACAGGCATTGCTCTGTAACAAAAATAGTGAGCATGATAACATCATGATTTCTCTCAGTGTTGCTGCTCGCGTTGGTGTTGCGGTTTGAAATTTGTTGACGTTGCTTTGATGAAGTTTGGGCATCGTCGTTTGCACTTTTTGATACCTCCATATTAAATATACATCGCCAGATTTAAATCAGCACTGGTTCATTAATTTGGCATCAGGATTTCAAATTGCGATGGTGTCGCTATATGGTGACGTTCTTCAAATAACATTGTTGTTTGTATTTTGAGCATCACTACAATCTACAAAACAACAAACGAACGAAATTAAAAAAACAATGTTAACGATTTTCCCTCCTTCTAGCGCCAGAATGTGATACAAGGAGATGTCAGTGAGGGTTTATTACACTTGATTTATGATGAATTAGAGCATAATTTCACCAAACATACCTACATCTACAAATAAGATAATTCAAATTGGAAATCTAAACTAAGCATTTTACTAAAATTGAAAGCTACAAACTAAGAAAACAGTTAAATTCCTAATCTAACCCATTTGAAACTTATCCTATTTTGGAATTGGATTCTCATCAATAGATGAGAATGCATGATGAAATTTTAATCAAGGGTACACACTTGCCTCAAACACATACACTTTTGACCTTCTCACATAGGTCAAAGGTTCAACTTGTTCGAAAGGTTGAAGGTTAAAAATCGCTTAAGAAGCCAAGTGAAAATGTCCCTTTTTCAAATGATGAAGGAATAAGAATAATTTTTTGGAATATTCTCATAGGTGAGGAAATATGCAATTTGCAAATTAAAACAAAGTTTTAATTGTGCAAAAAGGGGATAAGGAATATTCCATGGGAATATTCCCTATGCTTAGAGGAAAGTTAGTTTAATTGCTAATTAAACAAGGTTTAATAATGCAATTAGGGGATTTGGAGGAATTAAAGTGATATTCATTAAATTAAATGATTTAATGAATGGGGGAGAGATGGAATGATATTTAATTAAATAACTTAGGGTTATTTAATTAAATAAGATGACTTAGGAAATTAAATTAAATATTTTGATTTATTTAATTTAATGAGATGAAATGTTAGAATGAAAAGGGATGAATCACTTTATTAAATTAATTAGGTTAATGGATGAAAATGATGCAATTAATTAATTAGCTAGTCTAATTTAATCAATTAAGCGAATAGAAGATGGGTTCAAAGAGGAAATGATGTTAGTTAGCCAATGTGATCCATTGGGACATTTTTTAGTGTCTACAATAATATATTGAAATAAAAGAATGTTGATAAGTAGGAGGTATTTTTCACAGCGTGTCAAATTATGATATTGCTATCAGGATTCAACCGTGTAGTTTTGAGTCAAACTCATTGACCCATGTTTCATGAGTAGAGGTTCAACAAGAACCCATCTCTCATGATATCGGATGGTCCACATAGCACTCATTGCATCTAGGTGATGCTCACAGAGGTGAAGCATTGGTCCATCCCGGGAGGTCACCCATCCCAGTACTACTCCAGCTCAAGCATGCTTAACCAGGGAGTTTTCTCCAAGGTTAAGCCCGCTTGAGTTGTTACCCCATTTGCAAAACCTTCAGCAAGTGTTGTGCCTTATGAACCATTCATAATAGAGCCCCTTTAGCTCATCAATTGATAAGTAGGAGGTATTTTTCACAGCGTGTCAAATTATGATATTGCTATCAGGATTCAACCGTGTAGTTTTGAGTCAAACTCATTGACCCATGTTTCATGAGTCAATGAGTTTGACTCAAAACTACACGGTTGAATCCTGATAGCAATATCATAATAAAAGAATGTCTTCAAAGCTTTCATCCTCATCTTCATCATATGTGTTGGAAACGACTAGTGGAACCATATTCTATTCACTAACATATCCACATTGTTGGTTGTTGCACGCCTCAAGGTTTTCAAAATGCACTCATCACATAAACAAGAGTAATAACTCATGTATAATGTCCACCAAAGGTGACGATATATACTCATGACACAATGCAAAGATCTTATTTTGTCTACCCTCTTGCATCCATGAATCAATCTTCTATCCACACCTAGATACAAACAAAATATATTAAATATATTTAATAGAAATTCATTTAAAATTAAAAACTAAAAAAAAACTTATGTTTAAAAATGTATATATATAAATTATTTAAAGTTTGAAAATTTTAAATGTAATTTATACATACCTAATATCTCCCAAAACAATCTATGTGGAATGTATCGGTTCATTCTTGAAGATGTCCCAACCTCATTTGATGCAAAGTGTTTCTTACACCATTCAACAACATCATGTGTATCATTTATACGATCTCTCAAATAAATCATTTGATGCTTTCTTAGAGCACGTTTAATGCAAGCTCCTATGCCATCATGTTCACCCTTTCCATGCCCACTATCAAAGAAACTCCAAACATGTGGTATTTTATAATTTTGATGATATCTACATAGTGCATAAAATGGCTGTGATGATTTGAATTGTGCCACACATCCATCTGACCATACAAAATGCTTTTCAATTTTTACACCCCTTCTTGCCAAATTCTCAAAAAAATTTGTAAAACAATATTGTACAGAAAGAGTGTCATGCTCTTTATCATCACTAATATAAAAGTGATATTCTTTCATAATGATTTGTTCATCATATGTATGATCAACACCATCCAAATAAAATTGTGCATGTTGATAACACATGCACCATAATAGTGATCTGCTTTGAAAATTAATAATATGATTGAATCTCTTTTTGATGTATAAAAGAGTATTTTTTCAAATTAGACTACTGATAGAATTGTTATAGGTGGAAAAGTATCTCTTAATGTTCAAAATTGTTATTCTTTCCATTTAGCAAAAAAGAATGATGTATGTACGGTTGTATCAATTTTCAAAAAAAATCCATAAATTTTCCAATAGGTATCTCCTCTTCTACATAGTTTAACCTTGTGGATTCTTTCCAAAAATTTGTTTGAAACTTTACATACTTGTAACTAGATTGCAATTTACTATCTTTGTTGGGTTGGTATCTTCATTTCTCAAAGGAATTTTAGCCAAATTTCGACATGTTTCACAAAGTCCTTTTAAGCACTTTATTTGACCAAATTCATTATTACATAAGATTGATTCCATGAACTGACTTACCCATTTAGGAGATGAATTTTGAAAACTAGGTATGTGCAGGATCATGATGGGCCAAAAAGTGGCAATATGATGGGTATTTCTAGGCTATGTGGCTGATGACCTTTTTTTAACCCAAAATTAATGAAATGAAAAGGGTTTTTAAAGGACATTCTCAGATTTCCACCAATATAAATTATGCTTTACTTTGAATTTAAAAAATAATTATTATTTATTTTCTATTTGAATTACGACTAAAGTCCTGATTGATAGGTTGATTGAAAAAGTTCTAGAGCTTTCAAATAGTATCACATTTTTTGAATAAAAAACATGCATCACATTCTATGCTTTGCATACTATAAGATTAAAAAAATAAAAATTGAATTTCATGAAGTTTTGAACAAGTTAAGGTGGTCAGACACACGAGTTTTTATATTTTTTAAAATTTGCAATAAAAATTTCATAATTAATTATTTACTTGGAAAAAATTACAAAAATATTCATCACATCCGAACATGAGTCCTCTACTTATGTAAAAAATATAATAAAAAAATATTATCATTTTATTGTGGTTAGGGTGGTCAACAGACACCTACTTCTTATTTTTAAAATTTAAGTACTACTACATTGAAATTTCAAATTTTCACCATATAGCTATAAAAAAAAAAAACCTTGTAGTTTAGAAACTACATTCAATTTGCTATAGATTCTATTCTTACATATTTTTTAAATAATATAGATAACTTATTCAAATTTTTATGTCAAGTTGCCTAACTCTGATTTTTCTGAATTTTTTGCCACTTAAGGGCCTGTTTTTTCCATGTTGATCCTGCACATGCCCAACCATCACTTTCTTCTCTCATCTTTCAAAACACCTGATATTAGAGATCAAATTAAATATGATAAAGACAACAACAAGTTTCAAAAAACTGGTTTATCTTCACATAATATGACTTTAACCTTTCAAACATTGTTTGTCCAATCTTTATATGAGGATTGAAATTACAAAAGTTCACATACATCTCATGTTGTGTTATGTATAGCCAATGTTTTATATGATGTTAATAATCATTGAGCCCAATCCCATGTTTGATAAAATCTCTACTATTTGATGATAGATGGGTATGATCATTCCAAAAAGTTGGGATCAAGTTCCTAAAAACATTTTCAATCCTGTCAGAATGGGGAGATCTACACATAATTTCCTAATTGCATTCTAAACTATCATCCGAAACCTTTCTCCTTTTCACATATTTTGTTAGTGTCTTCTATTGAAACCAATTTCAATTGAAAGTGAAGAGATTTTTCTTTTTTTTGATATATTTTTACTTAAAATAGATGTCAATATCACTCTTCTTGAAATGGACTTATCCATTGATTGGGATCCTTTCCCAATGAAATATAAACGTTTTTTAATATTTTCAACAATATCTTTTCCTAGGCATGAAACTTCCCTCTTATTCAATGTCGAATCTATGCCAAAAAATTGTAATGGTTGTTTCAGCTCATTACAAAGAAGTAAAAGTGATAACAATTTTCAAGTGTACAAAGATGATTGTGTAGAGGAGGGGGACCGATTGCTCAGGCCCCTAGGTCATAGGAGGGTCTAAAATAATAGGATGCCTTGATCTATCTCAAACTAAGGGATTGTTTAAGATAGGTTTGATGTTTAAAGGGGTGAAAAGGAAAGAAAACTAATCTTCCCCTTTCCTTCTATCAACATGAGACTCTTAGGAAGTCAGGTGAGCACATTTCCAAAGTTCAGACAATGGCTTAGGTAGATCGCTGCTAGAGGACTACAATACGAAACATGAATGACAACACAGTGTGCTGGCATCTTAGTGGGGCACTGGCATCCATATAGACAAAGAGAAGAAAGTACAATCAAAACTCAAAGAGAACCTACTAATAACCTAACAAGTATAATTTAATGTGATAACAAAAAGAAAAAAGTAGCTAAGTAATTGAATAACAAGAAGAATACTTTAACTTGATCTAATTTATGAATTGAAAAAAGAGGGAGATGAAAGAAAATCATCCTACCCATGAGTTGATATCTTCGAGGTCTTCACATGATGAGAAACCTACACACATAAAGTGGAATTTTTTTGGGGTTGTGTATAGAGGAATAACACATTTAATCCCCTGATTTGGTGTTCCCACTTCCATGAATAGCCAATATAGAAATGATATGAGAAATGCGATAAAGAAAGATATTGAGGTGAAAGTACTAAGAACTATGCTAAACAACAATATTCTATGAAAGAAAAATGATAATGCAAGAGAAAAGGAAAATGGAGTGATATAACCTTCAACCACGTGCACTCAAGGAAAATGGGAGAAGGAGTGAGCTCACAAGCTTGCAAATGCTGACGCTTCCACAACAATGAGGAGATTGAGTCCACAAAACACCAACTTGTAGCTTTAATGGAGGTGAGAATGCTATGAATGAAGTGTGTAGATAATTTCCAAGAATGAATGAGATCAGGTTAATTCTAGAGAGAGTGATAGAATAAATTAGATAGTCATTTGAAGATGAAATTTGAGGAAAAGGAGCCATTCAAGGTCGGTTAAGGGGGAAAAGATGTTACTCTTCATCAATGGAGAATTGTAATGCCTCTATAGATTCTAAAGGTATTAATCCTATCAAGATGGCAGTGTGCCACACAGATGTCTACTTGTCGTGGTAGCATCCCTAATAAAATATCCTCCACCAACACAAAAAATAACTACTAAGTGGATGGGAAGTGAATGAAGGACATGAAATTGCATTATCAAAATTTATTTTCTAAGGAGGAATGTAAATGTGGAATTTGCAAGGGGTGCAAATTCATTCCATTACATTTTTCCCCCACTTTAGCAAGCCTAAGTGTCAGCGAATGTATGGTAAAGTAGAGTGAAAGCTGAGAAATGTATACCTAAACTATCGAGGAAGTAGACCATAATTTAGCACACTCGAATGCATAAGAAGTGGAGATGGATCCATAAGTACTCGATCTTGAGGAGAGCTAAAAAAATGCATCGTAAGCCCTCAGACCTACAAAAGGTGAAAAAAAGTCTCTATAGGTGCTCATTCCTATAGAGGAGGTGCCATAGGTGCTCAGTCCTGAGGGAAGCCATATGTCAAAGTCTCGACAGATTCTGATAGGCCCTTATAGGTGCTCAGTCTTGCAAGGAAAGCTCGAGGTGCTCAATCCTCCAAGCTCAATTGAAAAAGTAGCTTCACAAGTCCTATAAAGCAACATGTTAATCCAAAAGTAAAACATGTTAGATAGAAAAAATCCATGCACATGCAAGTAGATAGTCACATAGACAGTTGAAAATCAAAGGAGAAGCTTTCAAAGGGGTCCCTTAGGAACCCTTCAATAGAAAAGGGGGGCGCTCAAGGGATGCTCTATTTTAAAGGTGATGATATTTTTTGCAAATGATTCTAGCATCAAGGAGTCCTTTTGAAAGATCTCTTTCATCAAGGAATTTGAAAGGAAGAATGCTCCCTTGCAAGGGAAATTTTTTAGACTTCATTAGAAAAGGTACTTCCTTCTCGAAGGAAAATTTTTAGATTCTTTCTTTATGAATCTATTTTGAAGAAAAATTCCACTACAGGTCCTTGTTGAAGAATACAATTTTTTTAAAAATGGGGTATTTTCAACGAGGGATTTGTTGGCCATTGAATACACCTTTTTGAAAATCAAAGCAGTATGATAGCCCCCTTTTAGGATGGTGCGTACTAAACAAAAAGGCACATGACATCCTAAGGAGAGAGAAGAAAGTGATGTTGTGGCTTGCGATACATGACATGATGTAATCGTGGAAATGTTGTCGCACATGTAAGGGACAACATATAGGCACCAAAATATCATGAAGCAAGCAAAGAAGAGAGAAAGATAAAAAGATAATGAAAGAAAAAACAAAGAAATCAAGAGATAGGGGGATCTGATATTTCAGGGTTAGAACTGCTCATATATATATATAATAGTATAGTATATATGAACTATCATCAATCCCATACTATATTAGAGCATGTGAAGAAAGGTGCGTTCAAATAAAATAAAAATTAAAAACTGGGTCAACATGGAAGGGAGGCCTAAATGTCCCCAATGCTTTGCATCATCCCTAATTGTTGAAAATAAAGGCACAACAAAGAGAAGAATGATGTGAAAAATAGAAGAAGTTCATGACACAAACCCATCCTGTATCCAAGCACCTACAAGAGTGACAAGGGTCCTCTAGGAACACATAAAAAAAGCATGGGGGAAACACAACACACACACAACTCTAATCTACAGATAAATAAGAGGGCCCCTCCTAGTCCTCATCAACCAAGAGGTCATAGTTATCCCAATATAGATCATTATAAGGGGAAGGAAGATGAGCCTGCAAAGGTAGGATAACAAGGGGATCATCCTTCAACTCTCTTGTGACAAGAGCCAAGGAAGAGGGTCCCTTGAGGTCTTTTTCACTCAACTCCTATGAGGTAAATGTCATTAATTTTGAAAAAACTGAAAATAGAGCTGAGACATCATCCATTGAGTTGAACATGCACTTGAAGGGAGTGCCATGTGTCAACTAAGCGAGTGATCAAGGAGGTACTCAAGATCCACTGCTAACCTCACTAAAAGACTCAGGGGTAGTGATGAACTCAAGGGATGTCGGGGCTGCCTCCATCACTAAGAAAACACAAGCCAAAGTAGAAGTAGCTTCTGAAGAAGGTGATCCATTCTTCTGACTCCCATTAGAAGTAGGGTCATCCTCTAACTTGCACTTCATCGGGGGGTGCGATATCCCCATGAATGAGGTGGAAGGTGAGGAAGAAGAGGAGAAAATTTTAGTGGACACCACTGAGGTATTTAGCATAGCCATAGGATTAGGAAAAGGTGGGATGTCCAGAAGGGGCATCAAGAGAATGTTAGGGTTCAGGAAAATTGGATCAATAAACATTAACAATTATATGTGGATTAAATAACCTAGAAATAACAATGAAAAATAACACAAAAGAGATAACACAAAATTTAATGTGGTTCACCCAATATGGGCTACATCCACATAAACTTAGCTATAAAATGATTTTATTATCCACTACAATCTCACAAACACCATGCCACAACATACATCCCACCCACTTATAACAAGCTTTTTGGAACCTTCTAGAATTAGGGTTTTACAAGGCCTTTTTTCATTTGACATGTTAACGAGAAAACCTTGACGAGTGTATAGTATTTGCATTATCAGTCACCACATACTAATAGGTGAGGAGGCTCAACCAAGGGAGCAATGAAAACTTGCACCATTTTAGGGTGAGGTTCATCCATGCTCTCTTGGGGAGCCAGAAGCAAGATCAAGGTGATGATAACTGAAGTAGAAGGGGAAGAAGAGGAGGGCATAGTATGAGACACTAAAACAAGATTTGCTGGCTCCCCTTTCGACTTCTATAGAGTAGCTTGCTCAACAGCTAGAGCCTTCCTTCAATTATTATGCTCATGCACAAGATAGTTTCTTCATCTCTAAGAGCTAGAAGCTACAACTTGAGAAGGAGTAGGAGGCTCCTATTCTATCATCGGAGTATCCATCATATCCATTGCTAGCGGAGGGAGTGACTGTTGGTAAAAAAAGAGAGGAATAGATGTAGGAACACATAAAACAACTGGTAGATAAGTAGACACACACACCTTGGTGGTGAGCCTCTTCCCATTCACTACCCTAAGGGAAAGAGTAGTAGGAGGCCGCGAAGGTAGAGATGTATAGGCTACTCTACGAGGACCCTTCCCCTTACCATGGGCAAGAAAGGAAGGTCAAACACTTGATGCTTGGCCTTTTACCAAGCGAGAACCATCCGAATCCCTAAGAGACGCATGGGGGAATAAGTCAAGGTTGCTACAATAGGGTGGGAGGCACGAGCAGGTGGAACTATAGAGGAAGAAGAAGGCTCTTGAGCATGAGTAGACTTCTCCTTCCCCTTCTAAGAGGAGGAAAAGGAAGCCTATTGTTATGCTATGGGGTAGGTCATTTTCAGTTGCACCTTACCCATGGTCTTATACTTAACATAATTTTGATAGAGTAGGTCCATTCTAGGGGAAGCATAGCTACTAGGGAGGGCCAAAAATGATCTAGCAAATTCCCCCACATGATACCATAGAATGATATCTTGTTTTATGCATGAAATGTATTGCACCTTTGTGAGGGAATTTCAAACACTTATGAATAACGAAAGCAAGTCCGTTCATGGAAACTAGCCAAGGAATGCCTAGCTTCACTTTGAACAAGTCTGATTTAGAAATTACATCAAAGGTAGCATTCTTAGCCCTAGGTCCCACTAGTACAGAAAGAGTTATAGAACCATAAGGAGCAAGAGAGACCATCATGGATATGTATGGTGGTTTTTTTTTTTCATATTTCTCCCTTTGTAAATAGTTAAGAAAAAGAGTCTCCTCTATAATAATATTCATGCAACTTGTGGGATCCATAAGGAATCCTGTCATAATGTTCCCATTGATGTGAGCAATAATATATAGAGGAGAAGATTTCTTATTCATGGACAGATCTTGATATGTAAAAGTTACATTTGGTAAACTAATCGTAGATTGAGGGGGAGGAATGTGAGTAAACGAAACCATATTTACATACTTTGAGGTCTCAGGAGAAGCACTAGAAGGATCATGTCGTGTGGTCTCACAACATGCCCCAAGATTGTAAAGCTTGGGGACCCAAGTAAAACTAATGCTTATGGTAGGTGCTGGCTAGTTGAGATTACTAGAAGGTAAAAGTCAAAAGATTTTTTTTTTTAAATACTTTAGGAGTCAAGAGTATCAAGTACTGGGAATCAAGTATCGGGAAGCTAGAGATGTAAAATGCAAATGCAAATTTTCAGGCACAAGGTTCTTGTCCGGGAGAAAGGTTTTAGTAAAATGGAAGTTCTGATAAAGTTTGACGCAGGGAAAATTTGTTGATAAAAGGTGAAGTATTAGGTACTGGGTGCCAGGTGACAATGTTAAGTTTAAAAGTTAAATGTTTAATGTTGCTAAAAGGTCTGATAACCTGACTTAAATGGAATAATTATGTGAGAATATGATACTTTAAAAGTATGATATTTATGATGATTTAACATGATGATTTATTTACAATGATTTTGTTTTCATGAGAGTTTTATAAATATTTTAAAATGGATTTAATGTGAGGAATTTGTACTTGTAGGAGAAGAATATTGTAATGTAACATTTGGGTATGGATGGTCAAGAAAACTAAGGTTGCAGATAGATCTGATGGTGTTACTAGGTTTGACAGTATCCTTTGGAAGCTCATGCGGGAACAAAGTTTATTGCAAGGAAGCAATAGGTACTGGGAAACCAGAAACATTGGTATTACACATGCAATGAAAGAGTGTACTAATTTTGGGGGTGATTCATTCCTGGGAATGTTCAATATGAGTCTGAACCTAGATGTAGGAACAAAATGGCCCCTTAATCATTTTGAATATATGGGAAGTTCCTACATTTTTTTTGGAAGGTTTGTTTTGTAACAAGATGGAACCTTGATAATAAGAAGATAAAGAGATCCGAAGGACATTAATGTGCTAAGGAAGGTTGACATTAGTTGAATTCCTTAGAAATTCTCTTACCAGTTGTCATATTCCATGTGCCTTGTCATGATTGGTCCCTAGGATTTCCTCTCATGTATTTTTCTTATCTTCCCTTTGTCTTGTTCCTATAAAAGACCGAAAGATGTTTCATTTTATGTTAAGTTCATAATTTGTGGATGTCGAAAGAGCCAAAACTTCTTTAAATTTTGTTCTTTTTTCTTGTTTTATGAATCATTCTCGATTAAAAACTTGTATGGAAATAAAATCGATCAATATCAAAGCTAATTTGAAAGTTACCAACTGCTATCTTTTGTAGTTGGTTATTTGTTCAGTTGGACAAGACTGTATATTGGACCATTTAAGGGAGCATACAAAACCTACCCGGTGTCCAAATTAAACCCTCGTCTTTAAAATATCACATCATTCTATGCCTAGCTTTGAATCAATTTGGTGAAGTATAGAGTGGCTTTCTTTGATTTGGTTAATTTTTGGGGCATGCATAGATAATACTTGGGAGCTCTTTTACTTTTCAAGTACTCTTGATGCTTTATTTTAGATTAGATGTTTAAATTTCAAAAACTGTACCAAAAATAGATAAATGAATGGGAATTTTATTACAAATATTTCATTTCCATTGTATTTATAAATGCTTAAAGCTAAATCTACTTGAGTGATAGCAAAGTTGTTTGGAATTCATGAAATATTATTACATATTTGTCAATTTCATGGAATTGTCTAATGATCAGCTCGAGAATATCTTTCATCAAACCTTATGATTCCTTTTAGAATTGGAAATTACCATTTACCCCTTGTGATTAACAATATTGTCACAAAAAACCTTGATGCGAACCTAGTATGGTCAAGACCTGACTTAAACAAGCCTTGGGATTAAGCTAATTCAGTGTGAAGGTTTAGGTTATCCTGGTTAAGTCTTTCAAGTAAAGATAGGTTCCCGTAGTCTGTTTGTGAGGGTTTATTAGGATTGTTGCTATGCGACTAACATTGTGATCAACAAGAACTAGTGCTAGAAGGAGGGCTCATATCTTTCCCTCCAGTTTTGTTGGAATCAGTATTGGTTCTAGGTTTGAGAGTTGCTTGTAAGCCTATAGTCTATGCAAGCTAGTATTAAGAACATGGAAATTGATAAAATCTAAGGAATCCTTAACCGAAGATTGCATCCTTTGAGTTTGTTAACATTTGGTAGGGTCACTAAGTGTAGAATTCATGATACAATTGACCATGGTGAGCTTGATTGTGATTTTTTTTACTAGGGTAAGCTTGGCCACACATAAAGTGATTCCATTAATGGAAGAGGTTTTGATTACTAAAAGAAAGAAACTATTAATGAGAAGAATTTAAAATTCTGATAAAGTGCATAACCCTAGTGAAATTGAAAATGTAAAGAACTTAATCGCTAAATCAAAATGGTTTGTTAAGTGCAATTGTTATGAAGAAAATCTAAGGTTTTGTAGGAAAACATGTAAGAATGTCGATACTTGGAAATACCAAACTGAAAACAAGGAAACAAAAGTGGCGAGTCATCATTCCTTTCACATGTGGAAGATTATCACGAAGTAGAAAAGCAGGAAAACAGAGTGGGAGATGTGTGTTTTTCACTATAAACTAAAAATTCACAAGCTAAAAAGGGAAATTTTCTTGATCTCTCACAAAACATAGAATATCAAGTTTTTACTTTCTCTCTCTGTGATGATAGTGTAAACTATGCTATTTCTTCATCTAACAAAGTTAAAAGTGAAGTTAGGGCCAAAGAATCGAAAAATTTCAGAGAGGAAGAAAATCAAGAAATGAAAAAATTTGTTCATAGAACCAAGTAAAATGAAGAAGAAAACCATGAACTGAGGCTAGAGGAAGGTGGATTATGGAGGAATATGTAAAGGTGTGTGCAATCAACCTTTAATGAGGTCATTTTCATACATATAAGCCAATTTATTGGTAAGTATGCCTTTGAATTTATGTTTATTAAACCTAAAAAAATTAAGATAATTCATCATTGCAGTAGGAAATTTGAAGCCTATTCAGGTGAATTTAAAGATAAACCTACTATAATTTGTATGAAGAATACTTTGAAAATAGTGATGGAGACTAAAGTAAATTGCTTAGCTAGGGTTAGTAGTTGGTTAGGGTAATTTATCTTAATTAGTTAGGGTTAGTTTTCTTTTGTAGGGTTTGTTTTGTTTGCTTTGTTTTGTTTTCTATTTCATTCTTCGTGTTAACAAATTCTGCTTAATTTAACACACACATGAGAGTAAATTGAAATATTTTGGAAACACTACACTGTGAAATAAAAAGAAACAAAATCATGCATAGTAAATACACGCTTAAGTACAAAAATAAATAAAGCTTCATATATATATATACACATATTTCATGTATACATGGAAATAAAAAAATTTCTCGCTATAAAAGTGTAAAAAAAGAAAAAGGGAGGAGTTGAGATGTAGGAACAAGGTGGCTAGTTAATCAATCTGGGATGCTTCATCCAGGAGAGTAGAATATCCTAAGTAGGAATTATCCCAGTGAGCATCAAATTCAAGAGTATGGAGGTCAGTTAGAAAGGGCCGGAGGGGAACTATTTCTCCTCGTTCTAGAAATTGAGGGATTTCATCAACAAAAGGAATCCCGACAGCTAGGTGTGCAATAGACAGGACGTAGTCCAAGTTCCCTAAGAAATCAGGCTGCACTATCATATTCACAACCCTCCAAACTTCTCCGATAGAGAGTCCAAGATCTAGGAGTGAGGCTACGAACCGTGAAGCCAAGTTAGAAATTAGTGAGTAGTATGCTCTAGATTCAATGATTTTTTCTTCGAGAACTAGGTGCAGATTTAGTGCAGTAAAGCCAAGAATTCACAAAAAGAAAACTTTGCCAAGCTACTAGGTAGTAATGTGACCCATGAAGCCATTCTAGCGGCGAACTTAGGTCAAGAAAATTGGAGTGTCCATGGCCTAGAAGCAAGAAAACACAAGTGGAGCGAAAAAGCTAAATGATAATTGAAAGGAAGAAAATGTGAAGAATTTGAAAGAGAAGTGATCAATTTATAGAAAACTGTGAAGGAGTTGTGATACATAGTTTCCTAGAGTGAAGTCTTGGACAATGCAAATTGAGGTGGCAACTAGATGATCTTCTCTAGAGCGGAATGTTAAATCAAATTAACTCTCAGAATTAGTGGAAATTTTCTTTGAAGTTTTCTAGTACAAAGATCACGAATTGAGAAAATTGAAGATTTCAAAATTAATGTTGGTGGTTTTATTATATTTTATTGAGTCGTATTAATCATGGAGGTGTCCATGTGTGCAATGCAAAAAATAGAATCAAACTAGTAAGGTAGCACATTTCAGCATTTGGGAATTGAAAAGAAATAATACGTGTGTGTTAAGGCATGCAAATTAAATGCAAAGTATTACGGTTGGAATTAAGAATCATGATGACAACTTTGTGCATTAATGTGGTGCAACACCATCAAATTGGAATTGCTAGCAGAGTGTTTAGCGGTTGTCATAAATTAAAGATGGAAGGGTGGTAATTGGTAGTTCTAAATTATGATTTAATTTGGCGATTGAATTGTTTGCTGCTGAATTTTAACTTATGCATATTTTTTAACATATAGAAAATTGTAGTTAGTTGGGATTTGGCATAAGGGTGGTAAAATTTAGCTGGAAAGTTGCACTTACATGGAATAATTAAATGTGTTTCTGGGAATTGGTGAAACGATGAAGGGATTTGTATTAAATGATAAACCAAAAGGTAACCTTCGCTACCACTGTAATTCCCAACCTAATAGCGGGCTTCATTTCCTACATGTTGAAGCAAATGAGCTTATATTGCAATATCTAAAATAAATGAGTATCAAAGAAATATCAAAAGAGGAAAAAAATTCAACTCTTTAGGCTATCCAAATATCTCTACCGGGGCTATGGATGCCTGGCTGGTAGTAAAGCTATGTTTGGGGGAATTATAGAGATAACCTTGTCGGGGCTATGGATGTTTGACTGGCAGCAAGGCTTTATCCATGGTTGGCTTTGGAGGATTACCAAATTATGTAGTCCAATTTCAATGAACTAGTTTTTTCACCAAGTTCTAGAAACTAGAATTCATCAAAGCACACATGGGTACTTTTAAGAGAAATTTTATTGTCTTTATGTTAGAATCTAGGTAAAGATAAGTTGCTATTGTTTTAAAATATATATAATTTAAGATTTTAGCAGATGATTTAATCTTGAGTTTCTTTTAATTTTTTTTTTTTGGTTGCAAGTTGTGTGGTCTCACAACACGCCCCAAGATTGTAAAGCTTGGAGACCCAAGTAAAACTAATGTTTATGGTAGGTACTGGCTAGTTGAGAAGATCATCGAAAGGTAAAAGTCAAAAGAACTTTTTTTAAATACTTTTTGATTCAAGAGGATAAAGTACTGGGAATCAAGTACGAGGAAGCTAGAGATGTAAAATGTAAATGCAAAGTTTCAGGCACAAGTTTCTAGTCTAGGAGTAAGGTTTTGGTAAAATAGAAGTTTCAATAAAGTTTGAGGTCTGGGAAAATTTGTTGATAAAAGCTATGCACACGAAAAAAGTAGTCCTTCTACTTTTTCTCATGTTTAGGATCTTCCTGGTGATTTTGGATTGATTTTTCCTTGATTTAATGTTGTAATGTGGCTAATACATTCACATTAGGTCTTGGGTCCTTGTGAATCAATAAGAATTCTACAATGTCTTGTAAAAGTTTTGTGAAGTGTTGTAACCCACTTTCACACTTGTCTAGGACCTTTTCATTATAATTTGTTAGAGTGCAGTTAACACTAAGAGGGGGGTGGTGAATCAGTGTTAACAACCAAATTAAATATTTTTGAAAACTTTTAATGATTACCATATTACAATCAATCTTGTGCTGTAAAATGAAATGAACAAGTAGAGAACTTAACATATTTAGAGAATAACAATTTTTTTTTCTTGAGTGGAAACCCTCCTAGGGAATAAAACCACTTGAACTTGGCCTCACTGGCCTTATCTAAAAAAATATTCTTTGTACAAAGCCTCACTAGTTGATATGTCTCATTGACAATAATGCTATCTCACTAATAGTTTTATAATTCTATCTCACTAATAGTCTTATGAAATGTACAAATATGAAGTAATATAAATAAAGAGTTGATCTATGTTTCACTAATCACATACTCTATTCTGTAATGACATCAAAATCAAAGTTACAAAGTTTCAAGCTTGAAAAACCAATATATATTGATCTTCAGAAAAATATAATCTATACTTTCCAAAACCTCTCATACTATAATGTCAGAATGAGCATTGCAAATAATTTTATATGTTCTCTATTTTGAAACATAATTAGGTATTAAACAAAGAATCTGTTTGAAAGTTTTATGAGAAACTTCCATATGCAACTAAATCTATAACTACCTTTTGCCAGATGTAGGATTACATTTACTTACAAAGATCAACCAAAACCCTTTGAATCTAAACAAGAACCTATCTTTCCAATAAAACAATAAAAAAAAACTAACAAATACCTACCTCTTAATCTAATGGGTCAACAAAAAACCCCATTGATGTAAAACACAACCAAACCCACAAACTAACAACATGGTTTTATTTAACACAAGAAACAGTTAAACCCTTATACAACAAATTCTTCTTCAATAGGCCCGAATAGAGATTTAAACAAGTATTTTCTCATTATGATTAAGGGAAACAAAACACATGATTACGATATCTTTACAACAACTTCCACAACTCAACTATACGACTATGCGTAAAACCAAAAATAACATTTACTGAACATTACCAGCCATGAAAGACAAAACCAAAAAGTCAAAACTGGCAGTCGTAATTTTTAGAACAAAGACAATCACTCAAAGAGTATTAAGTCACACTCTTAAACCCATCAATTCTCAAATATCACTAAGTAAAAAAAAAAATGGAGAAGACTACACTTGGGTTGACGACAGACGACACCAAAAACACTTTCAACCACTGCTTGCCCACTCAACCGACACCTGTGACAGGTTCTTCTTTACATCCATGACATGATTAGGGTAAAAAAAAAACATCAAATGCAATGAATCAACCATCGATGGTTATCCAAGTGTTTCAAAGTCTTTTTCAAAATCCAACATAATGATTTTCATATCTGAGCATTTTGATGGGAAATAATTCCCAATAAAGTCAAACAAATAATGATCACCGACAACCCTTTTTTTTCATCATAAGTTTTTGAATAAAAATGATTTGCCACCCTTTTGTTTTAAATATTTCTTCACAATGATGGTGCTTTTTATATAGTGTGTCAATATGCCACTCTTTGAAAAGTATTTTCTATTCACAATAATTTCAAGTTCAATTTTGGAGAACAATATTACTTTATGAAAAATGTAGCAATGCCCTTTTTTGAATAGACCTTTAGAATATAGCCTTTATCAGTACACTTTACCAAAGATGCCAATAGATATGCAAATGAACTTTATGATACTAAAATGATCATAGGACAAACTGGCTATATCACCACTGAATTATGCCAAAATGCAGATGAATAAACTCATGCAAAACTGAAAGAAAGCACCATGTGGATAACCTATAACTTCAACCTTAGTGTATTGAAATTAATGGCAAATAATATTGAGGGACAACAAACTCCCCCTTTGGCATTGATTTCAAACACAAAGGGTAATCAATAAGATCAGAGCTATAATATACCTATTCTGTTCTAAACATGATGACTACATGGAGTACATATCCACCCTGGCACATATAAAAGAAACCATCAGATACAACTGAAGATTGAACAAAGCATATCACCATAAATACTTCATATCTCTGAAAAACATAGCATTGCCAAAAAACACAAGCTGAACTATACACAACATGAAATTTGAACAAGCCAAAAACTTGACTGCCAAAAACAAGCAAAGAAAAAACTCCAAATTCTCCAAATTCTCCCCCTTTTGACAAATTCCAAAGACATAAAACTTAGCCAAACATGAAATGTATTATGAAATGCCAAATAGATACTGAGGGATAAAAGAATATGCACAAATTTCTCCCCCTGTTTGCATGAACAAGAGTTAACATGGAAGAGAACTGATAGAGACAACACCAAGCTTGTCTCGTAGTGTTTCAAATTGATCTTTAGGAAGGGGTTTGGTAAAGATATCAACCACCTAATCATTAGATGCCACAAAATCTAGTATAACTTCATTTTCCAACACCTTTTCACGTAGAAAATGATACCTTATATCAATATGTTTAGTTCTAGAATGTTGTATAGGGTTTTTGGAGATATTAATGGTACTTGTATTATCACATAAAATGTGAATAGGTCTAACAACATTAACCTACATATGACCTTCAAAGTCTGAAACATCCAAAGCACTTGAGTACAATAGGTAGCAGCTGCTATATATTCAGCCTCAACAGTTGACAAGGATACTGAATCTTGCTTCTTGCTATGCCAGGCTACTAATCTACATCCAAGATAGAAAGCACCACCTGAAGTGCTTCTCCTGTCATCAATATTTCCAGCCCAGTCAGCATCGGTGTAAGAAACCAAAGTGAAATCACCATGCTTAGGGTACCACAAACCAAAATCTATTGTGCTAGCAACATACATCAAAATTCTTTTTACAACATTCAAATGTGAAATTTTAGGTGTAGATTGAAATCGTGAAACCAAGCATACAACTTGCATAATATTAGGCCTTGTGGCAGCCAGATATAAAAGACTACCAATCATGGATCTATACAAAGTATGATCCACAATAGGTTAATCAGTGTCCTTTGAAAGTTTACAACAAGTTTCCATAGGAGACCCAACTGGTTTACAGTCAATCATCTGAAATTTTTCAACATTTCTTTGGCATATTTTGTTTGTGAGATAAATATCCCTTTATCAAGTTGACTAACTTGAAGACCCAAAAAGAAAGAAAGTTAACCAATCATTGACATTTCAAATTTAGACTTCATGATTGCTGGAAATTCAAAGCACAAAGCATCATTATTACTGTCAAATATAATATCATCAACATAAACAACAACAACTATAATATTGTTATCTTTCACTTGAAGCATAAATTGTTGTCTACTGCACCTTTTGAGAAGCCCTGTTCATGTAAATAGGTGTCCAACTTTGAATACCAAGCTCTAGGATCTTGTTTTAGACCATAGAGGGCCTTTTTCAATCTGTATACATAACATTCTTTGTTTGCAATAGCAAAACCTTTAGGTTGTTCCATATAAACTTCTTTTGACAAGTCACCATTGAGAAAAGCAATTTTAACATCCATTTGATATACTTTAAAACCTTTATACACAAAATAGGCCAGAAACATTCTAATTGCTTCTAATCTAGCTACAAGAGCAAAAGTTTTATCAAAATCCAGACCTTTAATTTGAGAGTATCTTTTGCAAACTAATCTAGCTTTGTTTCTGACTATATTCCCTGGTTCATCCAATTTATTTCTAAAGACCCATTTTGCACCAATGACATTTTTGTTTTAAGGTCTAGGAACTAGTTCCCAAGTCTTATTCTTCTCAATTTGTGCAAGTTCTTCATGCATACCCTTAATCCAACAATTATCACTACTAGCCTCATAATATGTCTTAGGCTCTATTTCTGAAATCAAAGACAAATAAACTTGTTCATCAATATCTTTTGTACCTAAAAGTTGTCTTCTAGTTTGAACTCCTTTTGTTTCATCACCAATAATTTGATCAGAAGGATGTTTCTTTTTCATTAGCCTAGAAGACAGCTAAGATATAGGCTAGGAGGAAGATTTAGCAATATCATCAGGAACATTTTATTTAGTTGACTTATCAGGTTCTGTTGAATTCAAAGGTTCATTTTGATCTTGAAAATTTGTATTAGGTGACTACAGAATAAAATCATCATCATTATCAAATTTCTTTTGCTGTTCACAATTTTGTAAGGTTTCATCAACCTTTACATTGTCACTTTCAAAAATTTTCCTCAACCTTTTATTGTAACATTTATATGCTTTACTGTGAGTAGAATAACCCAAAAATATACCCTCATCACACCTTGATTCAAAACTTCCAATGGTATCAGTGTCCTTTATAAAGCACTTGCTACCAAATTTTTTGAAATATCCTACATTAGCAGTCCTACCATACCATAATTCATATGGTGTATGCTGTGTTTTAGTTCTTATCTAGAATCTATTCAAAATGTAAACAACAGTATGCATTGCTTCTTTCTAGTATGTATTTGATAGAGATGCATCATGTAACATAACTCTTTCCATTTCCTTCACTATTCGATTTTTGCATTCAACAACACCATTTTTCTGTGGTATTCTAGAGGCTGAATATTGCCTCTTTATTCCATGTTCTTCACAATAGTCAACAAACTCTTGTGAGGTAAATTCACCTCCTCTATCTGACCTGAGACACTTGATTTTCAGATCTGATTCATTTTCAACCAACTTTTTGAAAACTTTAAACCTATGAAAAGCTTCTCCCTTATGTATCTGAAATGTTACCCAAGTCATACGAGTATAGTCATCTATAAAAAGCATAAAATACTTCTCATTATTTAAGGACTTAGTTCTTGTTGGTCCACATAGATCAGTGTGAACAAGCTGTAGTGGTCTAGTTGATGTGTATTCTTTAGTTTTGAAACTTTCTCTAGCTTGTTTTCCTTCTTGACATTCCTTACAAATCTAATTATCTGGTTTAGATATCATAGGCATATTCCTAACATTTTTATTTTTACTTATCTTTACCAGATTGTCATAGTTAATATGGCCAAATCTTCTATGCCATAACCTAGACTCATCAATTTGACTCATGAAGCAAACATTAGATTCTTGCTTATTATTTGAGCTCTCTTGTAGATAGTACACATTACCATTTGTTCAATAACCTGCTGCTACTGATTTACCAGATTTTCTTTGAATTTCACACCCAAAGTCAAAGAACTTTATTTCAAAGCCATTGTCACAAATTTGGCTTACACTTAAGAGATTATGAGTTAGTCCTTTCACATAATACACATCATTGACATGAATTTTATTTTCAAGAAAAATAGTACCTTTTCCCACAATTGGAATACAATGACCATTTCCAAACTTTACAAAACCACCAGAATAATCTTCATAGTCTACAAACCTATTATCTCACCAGTCATATGATGAGAACAACCACTATCAAGAATCCAATTTTTTTTCTTAATAGAGTGAAAATTTGTTTCAACTATCAAGGCTTTAACTTCTTTAGGTCTCCAAGCAAGTTTAGTCTCTTTAGATCTGTTTGATTGCAATTTTAGACCATATATGCAAAATGCTGCTATAAGACCTACTTCATTGCATCTATAACATTGAAGATTGACAAGAAACTTATAAAGATTGCCACTAACAATATTGTAATTTCTCTTAGACAAAATCTTGCAAGTACCAGCCTTATGACCAAATTATTTACAATTGAAACAATAACCATTGAAACTAGGACAATCATCAGAAATCTTACCTTTTCCTTTACAATTGTCATTTGACCATTGACCTTCATCAGGTGAGGCAAGCTGATTTCTCAGCTTATCAACTTCTACTTCTAAAGAGCATCATCTCTCCTCCTTAAGTTTCAATTTTTCTTGAGTCATCTCAAGATTTTTTTTGATTTCTTCTCCTTTAAGAGTCAAATCAAAGATAGTTTGAATATTTTTCTGATCTTTATCTTTCAAAATAAATGCATCCTTTCTCAATTTCTTAATTTCTTTGAGGGAATATTTCAATTCTCCCTCAAGATCAATTTTAGATTCGTAATTAGAATCATCTTCTTTTATAGGAACAACTTCAGCTATAAATAAGATTTCTTCATTTTAATCACAATATTCAACTGCTTCACTACCAATTACATCAGCATAAAGGATTTTCTTCTTTTTGAAAGTATTTCTCTTTTTAAAATTATATTTCTTTTTCTTTGAAAATATTTTATTGCTTTCATCATCACTTTCAAGATCTTTATTAGAACAATTTGCAACATAGTGTCCTATCTTTCCACAATTAAAAAATTTAAAGGGTAATTTCCCTTTATA